>OY728135.1:11795585-12395585 GCA_963277665.1 Viscum album | reverse complement strand
TAAAAGGATGATTTCTTTAAGTTCAATTTTTTACGAGAGAAATTGGAAGTCAACAATACATTCAGAATATCAAATTTAAAGGTATTTATATTTTATTTAATTTTTTATGTATTCTATTTTTTATATTAATTTCAATTATTGTTAATTAGTTATAAGTAAATTAAATGTAAATTGATTTGTTATCTGTATTTATTTCTAGTAATAAATTGATATTGTTAGTGTTAATTTAGAATTATTTACGATAATTAGTAATAAATATACATAATTATCTATACATAACCATAATTAGAGATAATTATAGATAACTAGAAAAATTTAGTCATAATTACGATTTAGTCATAATTACGAATTACTAGAAATAATTAGTAATAGTTAGGTATAATTAATAAATAATTAGTAACTAATTAGTAATATTTAGGTATAATTAGTAATAATTAGGTATAATTAGTAATAATTAGGTATAATTAGTAATAATTAGTAATAATTATTAATAATTAGGTATAATTAGTAACAATTAGTAATAATTAGTAATAATTAGATATAATTAGATATAATTAGTAATAATTAGTAATAATTAGTAATAATTAGATATAATTAGATATAATTAGATATAATTAGATATAATTAGATATAAATAGTAATAATTAGTAATAATTAGTAATAATTAGAAATAATTAGTAATAATTAGTAATAATTAGTAACAATTAGATATAATTAGATATAATTAGTAATAATTAGATATAAGTAGAAATAATTACTGATAATTAGTAATAATTAGTAATAATTAGTTATAATTTGATATAATTAGATATAATTAGATATAATTAGATATAATCAGATATAATTAGATATAATTTGATACAATTAGATATAATTATGAATAAGACAATAATTTAGAAGGACATAATTAGACATAAATAGATATAATTAGATATAATTAGATATAATTAGATATAATTAGATATAATTAGATATAATTAGATATAATTAGGTATAATTAGATATAATTAGTAATAATAAGATATAACTAGTAATAATTAGATATAATTAGTAATAATTAGATATAATTCATAATAATTAGATAAAATTAGATATAATTGGATATAATTAGATATAATTAGATATAATTAGATATAATTAGATATAATTAGATATAATTAGTAATAATTAGTAATAATTAGATATAATTAGATATAATTAGATATAATTAGATATAATTAGATATAATTAGATATTATTAGATATTATTATTAATAATATGATATAATTAGTAATAATTAGATATAATTAGTAATAATTTGTAATAATTAGTAATAATTAGAAATAATTAATAATAATTTGTAATAATTAGAAATAATTAGTAATAATTAGAAATAATTAGATATAATTAAATTTAATTACATATAATTAGATATAATTAGGAATAACGAAATAATTCGGAATAAGGAAATAATTAGGAATAAGGAAATAATTAGATATAATTAGAAATAATTAGAAATAATTAGATATAATTAGATATAAATAGATATAATTGGATATAATTAGATATAATTAGAAATAATTAGAAATAATTATATATAATTAGACATAATTTGAAATAATTAGTCATAATTAGATATAATTAGTAATAATTAGATATAATTAGCAATAATTAGATATAATTAGTAATAATTAGACATAATTATTAATAATTACATGTAATTAGTAATAATTAGATATAATTAGTTATAATTAGATATAATTAGTAATAATTAGATATAATTATTAATAAATATATATAATTAGGAATAATTAGATATAATTAAATATAATTAATTATAATTTGTAATAATTTGTAATAATTTGTACTAATTATTAATAATTTGTAATAATTTGTAATAATTAGTAATAATTAGATATAATCAATAATAATTAGATATAATTATATATAATTAGATTTAATTAGATTTAATTAGATATAATTAGATATAATTAGATATAATTTGATATAATTAGTAATAAATAGTAATATTTTGTAATTATTAGATATAATTAGATATAATTGGATATAATTAGAAATAATTATATATAAATAGATCTAAATAGATATAATTTTGAATAAATATGAATTAGATATAATTAGATATATTTTGGAATAAGGTAATAATTAAGAATAATTATTAATTTGATATAATTAGTTATAATTATGAATAATTAGATAAAATTAGGAATAATTAAGAATAATTAGGAATAGGGAAATAATTATGAATAAAGAATTAATTATGAATAATTAAATAATTAGGAATAAAGAAAATAATTAGGAATAAGTAAATAATTTGGAATAAGGAAATAATTACGGATAATGAAATAATTACGAATAAGGAAATAATTAAGAATAAATAGTAAAAGGAAATAATTAGGAATAATTAGTATTGGAAATAATTAAGAATAATTAGTAAAATAAATCTTCTTGGATAATTAAGGGAAAATTTTTAATCATCTCCACAACAATGATTATAAATTTTCCCTTCATTATTCAAGATGATTTCTTGTTGCCAAGTATTTCATATTATTGCTAAATTAGTAATAATTAGTAATAATTAGTTGGGATGATTAAAACTTTTCCCATTATTATCCAAGAACATTTCCTTTTTCTATGTATTTCTCATCCCCACAACGATGATTAAACATTTTTCCTTCATTATTCAAGCAGATTTCCTTTTGCTAAGTATTGCAAAATTAGTAATAATTAGTAATAATTTGTAATAAAAAGTAATTAGATATAATTTGATAGAATTACATATAATTAGATATAATTAGATACAATTATATACAATTATATACAATTAGATACAATTAGATACAATTAGATATAATTAGATACAATTATAAACAATTAGATACAATTAGATATAAATGAATATAAATTAGTAATAATTAGATATAAATTAGTAATAAATTGTTAGTATAGTTACAATAGTAATAATTAAGAATAATTAATCAAAAACTGAATAAATTCCAGTACATGATTATAAATTGGCACAATTACCAACGGATTGGGGCTACCTTTCGCTCAACATCTCACCACCTTGCAACATTCTCCCACTGAATTCTGTACAAAAAATGTGCTCTAACGTATGTCATATAATGTTTTTCATATTAATATATGTCGGGATAATGTTTCAAGGAGATGAGACATCAAACAAAAGAGGCTCTATTATCTGTCGACTCATCTCCTTGGATAGAGATTAGTTGTCAGGAAAAAGAGTTGCAGTCAATTAGCTGGAAATTATGCCAATACCAATTAAAATTAATTTATACTAACTATCTATGACACTTGTAATTAATGGTAATTAGTAATAAGTAACATTAAATATGTATATTCTCTTTTTAAGATATTATTTCTCTAATATAAATTTATTTAAAAACAACAATGATTTTAAATTTTATAGACCAATATAGAACAAGGAAGTCAAAAAAATCATTATTAGATGATCACGCTTTGATAAATCAGCATAGAAATCCAAACAGTTCTGGTTTAAATCCTGTAAATGTTGATGATGTTGAATCTTTCTTATCATTTTCATCATCAAACCCAGAATTTTTTTTAGAAGGGACAATTAAGTGTCCTTGTAAAAAATGTGCTCTAAGAACATTTGACACATTTGACACTATTGGGGGAGATCTCTTCTATTATAGTTTTCAACCAGATTATATATTTCTTTGTATCAACATGGTGAATGCAGTTTTAGAGAAGCTACTAATAATTTGATTCTGGATCCATCATAGTTTCAAAATTTAATAAATGATGTTGGAGGTCCTTCTATTCAACAAATTGAAACCAAGGGTGATATTGATTTACCTCCTGAGTTGGAACCATCTGAATTTAATGATTTGTTTATGTCTGATGAGGATGCACTATATCCTGGTTGCACGATAAGAAAATTATAATTAGTTGCAAAATTTATTGATATTAAATCAGATAATGGAATTTCAATAAACTATTTTGATCAGATAATTTCTTTGGTTAAAACACTACTACATGAAGGAAATGTGCTGCCTACAAATTATTATGAGAGAAAGAGGCTGGTTTGTAATATGGCCCTTAGTTATTAGAATAAAAATTCATGTTCAAATGATTTCATCTTATATTCTGGTGAAAATGAGTCGTTGGATAGTTTTCCCACATGTGGACATTCTAGGTATAAAGAAACTCAATCGTGGATGTCTGTATTGATTCCTGTAAAACAGTTGAGATATTTCCTGCTTATGTAATGCCCTGACCCCAGTTACCCAGAGTCGGTGCATTATTACATAACATTGGCATGATCACAAGAAAGATAAAATCTCAAAAGACCGATTGGTTTAGTAGCCTTGGAAACACTAGATATATTCATAAAGTTTTACATTACATCATGATGTGAAAAACTACTACAACAACATATTATCTCCATAATCCACACTATTATCCCCTCATAATATCCCTACAGGTCATTCAGAATTAACTTCTTCACTTCCTGTGAACAATAATACATAGAAAAGGGGTGAGCTTAAATGTCCAGTAAGGATAAAATTATAGCGGAAACTTTCATAAATAAGAATAAACATATAAGGGAATGTATAACTAAAACAAAAGCCTTTTAAACTTGAACTTCAACATAGTATGGCAAAAAAAATGAAATAATGCCATTTACTTATTCACATGGAAATTCTACTAATCGAATAATCACATGCAATATCAATAACCACTTTCATAATGATGGAATGCATAATGCCAGACTATCATAACCACATAGCCAAGGCCTCGTGCCAAGACTACAAATAATATTTTGTCAAGGACTTGTGCCAAGACACTAGTTTGTCTCATGAGACCTACCGATGCATCGAGGAGCTATAGCGGGCTCCACCTGTCACATATTAAGTCCAATGCATTCCCATATGAAAAGGTTTAAACATAACATAAACATTCGTATTAAAACTAGCATACGAAATGTCAATAAATTCACCATAAACTATGAATGGTATAAAAATAGCACATCCATAGTCAAACATATCACAAAACCTTCAATACAATATAGAAGTTTTGTATCATAATAAATCAACTTCAAATAAGCGTAAAATCCATCAAAGGATGTTGAAATAGATGAAATCAAAACTCATTTTAGAGAAATATCTATTTCTATTTTTGAAATCATTTAAGAATCTTATATTTATAAAATAAAACATTTTCTTTGAAAATATTATTATAAGCTTGTAAGGGAAGCTTCTATGATTTTATAATGGCGTAAAATAACCGCACCCGCTGTATAAGTTAAAAAAACATTCTTACCTTAATTTTGTCGAAAAGGTTAAAAGCACCTTGTTTGGAAAACGACAGAAAGATTCCTTTATAAAACTCTTATAAAAATTCAAACAAAGGTATAAATGAATTTAACCCATATTCTTTTAAATATTATAAATGTTTTGAAATACATTTCTAAGAAACATGGATGTGGATGATAAAGATATCCCAGTAGATTATTACGTATAAACAACCTCGGATAATGAAGAGATTGTCAAATAAACTTTACCTTGTACTTTTCCATGGATGGGGTAGGTTAAACTCCTGTATAATAGTGAAATAATTGTTATTAAATTTTAAAATAATCATATACATTCATATGATATCATATATGATCTTTTAACATTGCTTTGTTAATAATATCTTAGTATTATTGTCGTTTCGGGTGTTAACTTACTCATTTTCTTTTATATGTTTTGTTACATAAGCCATGTTTGTCATGGATAGGTTGTATATTATTCATATAAAGAATGATATAAATTCCTTAAAAAATATTTTTAAATCATCAAATGATAATTATACTTGAATGGATACGATGGAGAATGAATCGCATCACGTTCGTAGAGACGGTAGTCCGTACGTAAGCACGAGCGACAATATCATTATTTTGATATTAAAATAATATATAAAGGGATGGTATATCATATATAAAGAATCATTAACATGTTATATTTATTATTTACATGATTTACACATCATTATTATACCCATACAAATGATAATATATTGAATAACAATTACAGCACGACGTGGAGACGGTAAGCCGTACGTACGCACGTATGGTGACATGTTATTCAAAGGGTTGATAGAATACTGAATATGGTTGTACCATATTTATAATAACATCACAGTATATATATTCTACTGGAGTTATTATTTTATAATGGTAATAACAAAGGAAGAAGTGGAAGAAGAAAGGAACTTGGAAAAGGGTGGTGAAATTATTACCTCTTCTTCGGGCTCTTCCTTTTGATTTGATAAAAAGGGATTCTTAGGTTGGCTTTCTGATCAAACTAAGGCCTCTATGTTTTAGTGAGGGAAGTTGGGAGAGTATTTGGTCAGAGTTTGGCCGAACAAAAAGGCTTTTTAGGTGTGAAGAAATTAGAAGGAGGAGTGACCTTTTATAAGAGGGGTAAGGGGCACCATTGGAAAAGCTAGAAATATTAATTTATAATAAATTCATATTCGGTTTCTAATGGCTCTAAAGTTGATTATTCAAAGAATAATGTGGGGATAGGTCGCAAAACACTCATCCAATAGAATTTATACAGGTTTGGGTACTTATATTAACCTTATCTGTTAGTATTAACTCTAAGTTAATTAGTTTCACTTTTACAACGTCTCTTTGTGTTTTTATATTATATGGTTAATAAACATACTATATACATCCAAGAGATCCCTAGGTGGTCCATTAATGATACACCTATCATGATATAAGTCTCTTGGCCGAACCTTATATTTTTAGAATTTTAATATCAATTAATAATATAATATTTGTTTTAAAAACTCTTTTATGTCAATTTTGACACTATTCAATAGTTGATTTTTTTGAAACTTATAACAGAATGATTAATTATAAAAAACTTAATTACATAAATCCTAATATGTCATAGTATCCTAAAAAATTTGTTTAATTCATTAAAAGTCTCAAATTATATTAATTTGGGTATTTATAATATCAATTATTTTAATTTTTCACTATTATGGTAATTACTGCATCATCATTGTGTCATAAATAAATTAAATTATTTAATGTCTAAAAATTATAAATAAAATATAATTATGTAGGAAATATTTTTATCTTGTTAATGAATATTTATAGTCGAACATAAAACATATATAACCCTATGTAAAAATTGTTTTTCTAAAAGATATATGCTTGTGTCATTTTTGTACTTATTTTAACTTAATTAAAATTAAGTGTCCCTATCACCTAAAAGTGGCACCATGGGGTCCCCAAATCGACTCAAAGATGCCCATGGTAGAACATGTATCAACCAACAAGGTTAGGAGACGTTTTAGGGTAATTTTGTTTATTATTATAATATTATGTTTTAACCTTTGTTTACCGGATTTACCCTTAACCATGGTAAATAAAATATTTACCGCAGTAATTATTCAAAATGTCTAAAAATAAAAGTTACCTATTTACAAAATTTGAACATCGTGATTCCAAATATGGAATCTATTTTTCTAAATTCAAAAAACCGAAGTGGCAGAAATTAATTTAAAATTAATTCCCGTTGTCAAAACAAAAAGCGTGTTTTTAAGATATAATAACTATCAAAAGATTGATACTTGTTTAAGTTCGGTTTAATTGTGAAATTATGTCCAATAACCAACATTGTATTAAATGGTAAAAATATATTTTAAATATACTTTAAAACCACTCAAATTCATAATTTATCAATATAAATTATTTCGATTAAAAAAGTTGTTTTTAATTAAAATTTAGTAATTTTCACTATTCAACAAAATATTACAGTTATCCGAAAAGTACCAAAATTTCACCTTAGGCTAAATTCGATTTTCCAAATCCAAAAATGAAGTCCATTTTGAAATATAAAATATAAATAATTTCAAAAATTAGGTATTAGTATTCATAATGGCTAGTTTGATTAGTTATGGTGTGTTAGAACTCGGTGTTGCGTACAACACACGCTATCACATTATTCAAAGAGGAGCGTACCGTAGAAGATTGGGGTGTTACATTCTCCCCTCCTTCAAATAATTTTGTCCTAGAAATTTCTAGAATATTATCACATGAATAGACTCGGGTGGTTCTTCATCATAAGTTCCTCGGGTTCCCACGTTGCCTCTTCCATCTTATGGTTTCTCCACAAAACTTTTACCAGACGCGTCGTCCGGTTTTTCAATACATGTTCTCTCGTATCAAGAATCCTGATGGGCTCTTCGCAATAAGATAGATCGGGTTCCAGTTCTAATTCCTCATAGGTGAGTACATCTATTGGGTCAGGCATGTATTTCCTCAATAGAGATACGCGGAACACATCGTGAACTTTGGAGAGACTTAGCGGAATTGCCAATCGGTAAGCTACAACCCCAATTATTTCTAGAATTTCGAATGGTACGATGTACCTGGGACTCAATTTACCTTTCTTACCAAAACGTATGACTCCCTTCTAGGGAGATACCTTCATAAAAACATGATCACCGACTTGAAATTCCAAATCCTTCCTTCGATTATTGACATAGATCTTTTGCCTACTTTGAGCTGCTTTGATGTGATTTTGGATTACCTTCACCTTTTCCATCATTTACTCCACCAGTTATGGACCTACAATTTTTATTTCACCAACGTCATCCCAACAGGTTGGTGTGCGACATCTCTTTCCGTATAATGCTTCATATGGTGCCATCTGAATACTCGAATGGAAGCTATTGTTATAGGAAAATTATACCAGAGGTAAATACTGATCCCACATACCCTGAAAGTCAAGTGAGAAAGATCTCAACATGTCTTCTAAGGATTGGATAATACGTTCTGATTGTCCGTCCGTCTGAGGGTGGTAAGCAGTGCTCAAATGAAGTTTAGTATCCAGGGATTTCTGAAGACTTTTCCAGAATCTTGAAGTAAAACGGGGATCACGATCAGAAAAAATTGATAGGGGTACTCCATGAAGTCTCACAACTTCATTAATATATAGTCTTGCTAGACGTTCCAGGGGTAGATCTTCTATTATAGCAAGAAAATGTGCTGACATGGTAAGACGATCAACAATAACCCATATTGCATCATTCCTTCTAGGAGTCTTTGGTAGCCCCATGACAAAGTCCATCATAATATTGTCTCATTTCCACTTCGGTATGGGAAGATGTTGCATGACTTCTCCAGGCTGTTGCCTTCCAGCTTTCACTTGTTGACAAACCATACATCTTGACACAAAATCAGCAATCTCCCTCTTCATGTTGTCCCACCAAAAACGTTCCTTCAAATCTCTATACATTTTGGTGCTCCCAGGGTGTATAGAGAAATTGGAACTATGAGCATCATCCAGCAATTCCGTTTTTAGATCAGGTATATCAGGAACACAAAGACTCTTCCTGAATTTCAAAGTTCCATCTTCACACACAAAGTCTCTCAGTCTCCCATCATTCACAGCTTTAATCTTCTTTTGAAATTCTCCATAATTAGTCTGAAAACTCTTAATCCTTTCTAGTAAAGATGGTTTGGCAACCATTTGAAAAAGCATTGATGTTTATCCTTCCCTGGTTATTCCCATGTCCATATTTACTAGATCCATGAAAATTGGATCCCTTTCAATTATCATATTGTTCAAAACTCCATGATCTTTTCTGCTCAAAGCATCTGCCACCTTTTTTACCTTCCCCAGGTGGTAGTGTATCGTTCAATCATAATCCTTGAGTAATTCAAGCCATATCCTTTGCCTCATGTTGAGTTCATTTTGTGAGAAAATATACTTCAAACTCTTTTGATCAATATAAATATCACATTTTTCACCATAGAGGTAGTGCCTCCATATCTTCAAAGAAAAGATCACAACTGCTAACTCGAGATCATGAGTAGGATTGTTTTTTTCATGAATTTTCAACTATCGTGATGCATAGAAAATAACTCTATCATTCTGCATAAGGACACAACCAAGTCCTTTCTTCGATGCATCACTATAAATAAAGAACCCATCATTCCCCGATGGTAGAGTCAATATAGGAGCATTGACTAATCTTATCTTCATTTATTCAAAACATTCTTCACACTCTTTTGTCCAAACAAATTTAACCCCTTTACGTGCGCGCTTCGTTAATGGGTTAGCCAATTGGGCAAAATTCTGGACGAAATGTCAATAATAACCTGCTAAACCAATAAAACTACATACCTCAGTTATAGTCGTAGGTGCTGGCCATTTTTGTATTTACTTGGTCTTAGAAGGATCAACAGAGATTCCATCTTTAGAGACAACATGGCCAAGAAAAGAAATCTCCTGAAGCTAGAATTCACACTTGCTAAACTTCCCATATAATTCATGCCTTCTCAGAGTCTTCAAGATAATGCGCAAGTGATTTTCATGATCTTCGTAGATTTTGGAGTATACCAATATATCATCAATAAATACCACCACAAATTCATCGATATACTTCTTGAAAACTCTATTCATTAGATCCATGAATACAGAGGGTTCATTAGTCAATCCAAAAGGCATTACAGTAAACTCGTAATGCCCGTACCTGGTTGTAAATGCTGTCTTCGGAATGTCTTCCTTCTTCACACACAACTGATGGTATCCAGATCAAAGGTAAATCTTTGAAAAGTATTGATCTCCATGCAGTTGGTCAAATAAATCATCAATTCGAGGTATGTGATACTTTTTCTTTATTGTTATAGCATTGATCTCCCTGTAGTCGATGCATAACCTCATAGATCCATATTTCTTTTTAACAAAAAGAACAGGGGCTCCCCATGGAGAAACAATAGGGCGAATAAATCCCTTATTACTCAATTCCTCTCGTTGTTTATTTAGTTTAACTAATTCTAAAATGGCCAATCAATAAGGGGTCTTCGATATAGGCCTTGATCCAGGAATTAAATCAATGGAAAACTCAACATCTCGTTCTAGAGGATGTCCAGGTAAATCTTCCGGAAATACATCTACAAATTCTTTCACAACAGGTACATCCTCTCTTTGGACATTCCTTTCCTCACCCATAGTTATTTCATTCTCTTCCTCCCCAATAATTGAATTAAGTTGAGCTACTGGGGGTGGATCTAAATAAGAATTTGGTGGTGATGATTCTGCTCTAAAGATAAGGTGTTCCTTATCATCATCATCAAGAATTGTATCCTCTTTCTTCTTACAATAAATCTTCACATCATTGTCCGAAAGACAGCCCATACCAAGAATTATATCAAACTCAATCATAGGTATGACGATGAGATCAGCAGATAAAGAACATGTATGTGCCCTAATGGGGACTGATTCATAAAGTGTTGTTGCAATGATACTTCCCTTAGGAGTTTTAACTGACAACTCCCTTGTTAAATAAAATTGGAAATATCTAATTTTCTTAGCAAACTGGGAAGATATGAAACAATGCGACGATCCATAATCAAATAATGCATTTTCTAAACTTGAGGAAACCATTAAATTACCTGCCACCACGTCTTTCGGAGCTTCTACCTCAGTAGTAGTGATATCATAAGATTGTCCTTGATCCCTTGGCCTTTTCTGAGGTATGTTCTCCTGACGTTTAGGACATTCATTTTCATAATGTCCCATCTCCCTGCAATTGTAGCACTGAACATTGGTAGCTTCCTTATTCCCCTTGCAATCATGAGCTTGGTGGCCTTTTTCACCACACTTGTAATAGACTCTCATTCCCTTCATGAAAGTACCAGGGGGTTTCGTCCCGCATTTACCATAGGATGGATATTCAACCTTTCCCTTCTTCCCCTTATTTCCATTCCCAGATTGATCATAAGGTCTCTTCTTCTCTTGCTTTTCTTTAAAGTCATAAGACTTAGATAATTCCTTTTCGGTCTTGATAGCACATGAGACAATGTCTTCGTATGACGAAAAGGATTGTGAGACTAATGCTCGACAGAGAAATGGTTTTAACCCATCAAAGAAACGATCAATCTTACTTCTTGGGTTACGTATATAATCTCCATCATACCTTGATAAAATTGTAAAGTTAGCCTCATACTTTGTGACATTCTCATCCTCCTTTTGTCTCAGATTCAGAAACTGCCTTTCCATGTCTGCTCGATGGTCGTGAGGAATGTATTTTTCTTAAAACAGATCTTTGAACTCCCTCCATTCCATATTTGATACTTCATCATCTTCCTTCATATTTTGAATCAATGACCACCATTGATCAACATCTCTAGTGAGGCGGTAAACTTCCATGATAACTTTTTCCCTTTCACTACTCCCCAAAGCCTGAAATATTTTCTCTAGGGAAAATATCCATTGCTCAGCTACTAAGGGATTTGTACTCCAATTGAACGTTGGTGTTTTTTGCCTCATGAATCGATCTAACATTGATCCTCCACGCTGTGGATCAGGGTGCTCCATACGGGTAAGGTTATTATTCATAACCTGAGTGTGTTGTCCCAATATGGTGATTAGCTGATCAGCACTAGTTGCATCATCAGCTCCACTATAATTATCTTGAGCAGGAGGGAAATCCCTACATGGAGTTCATGCATTGATACAGTTTCCATTTCTTCCACTAGGCACCATTTCTAAACAATGGTATAAACTAGATCAGTTTATGAATCAAAATACATAATCCCATACTTATAAAATAGTTAACATAAATTGAACTATTTATGGATATAATCCATAATCATAAGAATGTTTTCTTTGAGGAAGTATATACTCATAATCCCTTCATAATTATTTTTAAATACAATGAGAGTTATCCTAAGCATATCCCCCGGGAGTGTCGTAACCAATAATGCAGCAAGGACCGTTGTCGTGCACCAGTTCCCATTCGAGTCTAGCTCAAAGCGGTGTTTTCGGGTTTTACACCTATGTACATCTGTACCAGAGCCTCCACTACCTGCTCGTATCTAGACAGGGATGTATTTCTCGGAATACTCACAAAATCTCTACAATACCGAAATTCTAGGAAGTTCTTCTATACTAATCCTCAAAGTCCATCTCAAATCTATGTGCTCTAATCAGAGTTTATCTAAATCTAGCTTCCAAGGATTGTACTAAACTTCCTCTGATACCAACTGTAATGCCCCAACCCCAATTACCCAGAGTCGGTGCATTATTACATAACATTTGAATGATCACAAGAAAGATCAAATCTCGAAAGACCGATTGGTTTAGTAGCGTTGGAAACACTAGATATATTCATAAAGTCTTACATTACATCATGAAGTGAAAAACTACTACAACAACATATTGTCTCTATAATCCACACTTTTATCCCCCCATAATATCCCTGCAGGTCATTCATTATTTACTTCTTCACTTCTTGGGAAAAATAAAACATAGAAAAGGGGTGAGCTCAAATGCCCAGTAAGGATAACAATATAGCGAAAATATTCATAAATAAGAATAAACATTTATGGAAAAGTATAACTAAAACAAAATCCTTTTAAACATGAACTTAAACATAGTATAGAAAAAATAAAATGAAATAATTCCATTTACTTATTCACATGGATATTCTACTAATCGAATAATCACATACAATATCAATAACCACTTTCATAATGATGGAATGCATAATGCCAGACTATCATAACCACATAGCCAAGTCCTCGTGCCAAGACTACAAATAAGATTTTGTCAAGGCCTTGTTCCAAGACACTAGTTTGTCTCATGAGACCTACCGATGCATCGAGAAGCTACATCGGGCTCCACCCGTCACATATTATGTCCAATGCATTCCCATATGAAAAGGTTTAAACATAACATAAACATTCGTATTAAAACTAGCATACGAAATGTCAATACTTTCACCATAAACTATGAATGGTATAAACATAGCACATCCACAGTCAAACATATCAAAAAACCTTCAATACAATATAGAAGTTTTGTATCATAATAAATCAACTTCAAATAAGTGTAAAATCCATCAAAGGATGTCGACATAGATGAAATCAAAACACTTTTTAGAGAAATATTTCTTTCTATTTTTGAAACCATTTAAGAGTCATATATTTATAAAATAAAACATTTTCTTAGAAAATATTCTTATAAGCTTGTAAGGTAAGCTTCAATGATTTTATAACAGCATAAAATAAGCGCACCCACCGTATAAGTAAAAAAAACATTCTTACCTTAATTTTGTCGAAAAGGTTAAAAGCACTTTCTTTGGGAAACGACGGAAAGATTCCTTTATAAAACACTTATAAAAAGACAAACAAGGGTATAAATGACTTTAACCCATTTTATTTTAAATAGTAAAAATGTTTGGAAATACATTTCTAAGAAACATGGATGTGGATGATAAAGAGATCCCAGTAGATTATTACGTATAAACAACGTCGAATAATGAAGAGATTGTGAAATAACCCTTACCTTGTACTTTTCCTTGGATGGGGTAGGTTAAACTCTTGTATAACAGTGAAATAATTGTTATTAAATTATATAAGAATCATATACATTCATATGATATCATATATGATCTGTTAACATTGCTTTATTAATAATATCTTAGTCTTATTTTCCTTTCGGGTGTTAACTTACTCGTTTTCTTTTATATGTTTTGTTACATAAGACATGTTTTTCATGGATAGGTTGTATATTATCCATATACATAATGATATAAATTACTTAAACATTATTTTTAAATCATCAAATGATAATTATACTTGAATGGATACGATGGAGAATGAATCACATCGCGTTCGTGGAGATGGTAGTCCGTACGTACGCACGAGCGACAATATCATTCTTTTGATATTAAAATATTATATAAATGGATGGTATATCATATATACAGAATCATTAACATGTTATATTTATTATTTACATGATTTACCCATCATTATTATACCCATACAAATGATAATGTATTGAATAACAATTACACCACAACGTGGAGACGGTAAGCCGTACGTACGCACGTATAGTGACATGTTATTCAAAGGGTGGATAGAATACTGAATATGGTTGTACCATACTTATAATAAAATCACAGTATATATATGATACTGGAGTTATTATTTTAGAATGGTAATAACAAAGGAAGAAGAAGTGGAAGAAGAAAGGAACTTGGAAAAGGGTGGTGAAATTATTACCTCTTCTTCGGGTTCTTCCTTTTGATTTGATAAAAAGGGCTCCTTGGGTTGTCTTTATGATCAAACTAAGGACTCTAGGTTGTAGTGAGGGAAGTAGGTAAAGTATTTGGTCAGAGTTTTGCTTAACCAAAAGGCTTTGAAGGTGTGAAGAAATGAGAAGTAGGAGTGCCCTTTTATAAGAGGGGTAAGGGGCACCATTGGAAAAGCTATAAATATTAATTTAAAATAAATTCATATTCGGTTTCTAATGGATCCAAAGTTGATTATCCAAAGATTAAGGTGTTTATAGGTCGAAAACCACTCAACCAATAGAAGTTAGATAGGTTTGGGTACTTATATTAACCTTATCTTTACGTATTAACTCTAAGTTAATTAGTTTCACTTTTACAATGTCTCTTTGTGTTTTTATATTATATGGTTAATAAACTTACTATATACATCCAATAGACCCCCAAGTGGTCCATTAATGATACACCTATCATGATATAAGTCTCTTGGACGAGCCTTAGATTTTTAGGTATTTAATATCAATTAATATTATAATATGTTTTTTAAAAACTCTTTTATGTCAATTTTGACACTATTCAATAGTTGATTTTTTGAAACTTATAATAGAATGATTACTTCGAAAAAAGTTAATTAAATAAATACTAATATGTCATATTATCCTAAAAAATTAGTTTAATTCCTTAAAAGTCTCAAATTTTATTAATTTGGGTATTTATAATATCAATTAATTTAATTTTTCACTATTATGGTAATTACTGCATCATCATTGTGTCATAAATAAATTAAATTATATAATGTCTAAAAATTATAAATAAACTATAATTATGTAGGAAATCATTTTATCTTTCTAGTGAATATTTATAGTCGAAAAGCCAACATATATAACCTTATGTAAAAATTGTATTTCTAAACGATATTTGCTTGTGTCATTTTTGTACTTATTTTAACTTAATTAAAATTAAGTGTCCCTATCACGTACAAGTGGCACCATGTGGTCCCAAAATCGACCCAAAGATGCCAATGGTCGAACATGTATCAACCAATATATTTAGGACACGTTTTAGTGTAATTTGGTATTATTATAATATTATTTTTTAACCCTTGTTTACCGGATTTACCCTCAACCATGGTAAATAAAATATTTACCGCAGTAATTATTCAAAATGTCTAAAAATAAAAGTTACCTATTTACACAATTTGAACATCCTGATTCCAAATATGGAATCCATTTTTCTAAATTCAAAACAAAAAATTGGCAGAAATTAATTTAAAATTAATTCCCACTGTCAAAACAAAAAGCTTGTTTTTAAGATATAATAACTATCAAAAGATTGATACTTGTTTATGTTCGGTTTAATTGTGAAATTATGTCCAATGACCAACATTGTATTAAATGGTAAAAATATATTCTAAATATACTTTAAAACCACTCAAATTCATAATTTATCAATATAAATTATTTCGATTAAAAAAGTTATTTTTAATTAAAATTTAGTAATTTTCACTATTCATCAAAATAATAAATTTATCCGAAAAGTACCAAAATTTCACCTTAGGATAAATTTGATATTACGAATCAAAAAATGAAGTCCATTTTGAAATATAAAATATATATAATTTAAAAAAGTAGGTATTACTATTCATAACGGCTAGTTTGATTAGTTATGGTGAGTTAGAACTCGGTGTTGCGTACAACACACGCTATCACATTATTCAAAGAGAAGCGTACCGTAGAAGCTTGGGGTGTTACAGCTTACACCCAGGTTGTAGAGACCTGAAGATTGGCTTACATGGACTTTACATTAATTTTGCGGAATACTTAGTACATAACAAAAACACACACACAAGGATCGTAATAGTTTAGTGTCTTTGGAAACTTGGAACGTAATCTTCTAATCGTGGTGAAAGATCTTCAATATCTCCCATAAAGATCTTCCCTTTTTTTACCTAAAACCTTTCTTTATATCCTGGGGATAAGAAAACATAAAAGGGTGAGCTCAAATGCTCAGTAAGGGTAAACAAAAGAAAAATCAATCACATCATATTCAGAAGAACATAACTTTTGGAAATCTTAACCTGCAAAAGAGAGCATAATTTCATAACATGAGATAAATCATAGTAGTGAAATGAAATCCCAATAATCATAACTTAAAACATGAAACTTTGTGGCATACACTCATAATCATAGAGAATCATTTCTTGTTAGTCAAGACACATTGCCAAGACTATCTTAGTGGACAAAGTCCCTTTCTGAATCGAGTAACCCTCGTTTCAGTCCTGTTTCACTGAACTGGTATAACCTACCATTTCAGGCATGTCTATCTCATGAGATATAAAATATTTACCCAATGCGTTGGAGGTAGATATAGGTCCCACCCATGTTATAATGAATCCTTTCTTATGTGTGCCACATAATCATAAACCATACATCATAGCGTAATCCACGTAATAAAAATGGGATTCTTAAACAAATGACATCATAAAACAATTCATATAAGATAAATGAATTCATAAAAATATTTCCATCACAACATAATCAAATCCCTGTAATAATATGGATAAAAACAGAACCCTTTTATTATCTTAGATGGAAAATAATTTTGATAAAATACTTGAACTCCATTCTTGAGGAAAATATCCTTTCTGCTTCAAAAACACTTTTCCTTTCTTAACATGTCGTACAATTACAAAATAAAATAAGTTGATTAAAAATAAACTTGAAAACATTTAAAGGAAGCTTCTTTGAAATAATGTTTTAAAAATCCATTCATGCCGTATAATTTAAAAAAAAACACTCTTCGTACTTTGGTCAGAAAAGTCAAAAAGTACCTCGTACGAAAAACGACAAAAGATTCCTTTCATATCTTCTACTAAAAACTCACCGAAGGATAAAATAGGATTTAAAAAATTTTAGGTGGATGGAAATAATATTACATATTGTGGAAACATGGATTTGGATGATAAAATACACCCCAGTAAATGCCAAAGTATAAACAATCTCGGATAAAAATGAGATTGTGATATTTCCCTTACCTTAGGTCCGACTTGCTTTGTAAGTGTCCGAACCTCCTTTATAATGATTTAAATCAGGTTATTGACTTATTCCAGAATCATATTCAATGTTATTATATCATATACGGTCCACTTATGACTTTATATTACCCGTTCTTTTGTATATTCATGTTAAAGTAGCGTTTTGGGTAAAATCGTCTCATTTGTCGTTCGTGTTTTTAACTTGTAATTATTCATATGATTAATTAGATCATGATTAAATAATTCCAGAATATAAAACATGATTTATATATATATATTCAGAATATACATATATAATAAATCAATAAATGGAAAGAAATACACCATTCATGGAGACGGTAGTCCGTACGTACGCATGAACGCTGTTTTCGTTTCCTTATTGAATTGAATAGAATTAAGTAGATGACATACATATAAATATAAATAATTCCAGTATCATTATTAGGTCATATATTTAATTAGTAATTATTATATACACTTTATAATCATTCATGAATGGTTAATCATTGAGAATGAATCTCATCGCGTCGTGGAGACGGTAGTCCGTACGTACGCACGAGCGATGATATCGTTCCCATGGTCGTGGAATTTTGTTGAAGTGTATGTATACTATTTCAGTATCAATATCACTTTTTAATAATCATATATAGTTACTCATTACACCTTTATACCCATCCAATTAAGGTGGTGGCGGAAAATAGATTACACCACGGCGTGGAGACGGTATTCCGTACGTATGCACGCGCGGTGATTTCCTTTTTCCGTAGGATGGATAGAAGGTTAATTAGATTTGTTTCATATTTATAATTACATATCAGTATATAAGAAATACTGATGTTATTACTTTATCATGAAACAATTAAAGAAGAAGAAGTTGATGAAGAAAGAAATTGAAAAGATCGGTAATGGATATTACCTCTTCTTTGGAACGCCTCTTTGAATCCTCCACTTAAGGAACAAAGATTGGTCTTTGAAGAAGACCAGGAACTCTAGGATTATTCTAGGGAAGTGGAGAGGAGAAAATGGCCGGGGTTTTCCGAGCTTGAGTGCTCAAATTGGTCTGAGGAGGAGGGGGAGGAGGTGCCCTTTTATAAGGGAGGAGAGGGACACCTTAGGAATAACTCAAAATATTATTTTATATTAAAGTCAAAATCGGTTTATAATGGTTCCAAAGGGTCTTATTTCAAATCTAAAGTGGGGATGGGTCTAAATCCTATCAACCAATAGGATTTAGACAAGTTTAGGGTATTATTTTAACCTTATCAATTAGATTTAACTCTAAGTTAAATAATTTAACTTTTACCGTGTCTTTTTGTTTTCTTTCATTATATGGTTAATACACTTACTATAACATACCAAACGAACCCCAAATTGTTTATTAATAACATATATATCCTTATCTAAGTCATTTTTCCGAACCGTAGATTTTTAGGAATAAAATAACAATTAATAATATAATATTTTATTTAAAAACTATTTTGTGTCAATTTTGACACTATTTGATATATGATTTTTGTGAAAGTCATAACAGAATTATATGTTCGAAACAAGTTGATTAAATAAACAATAATATATCATAATAACCTAGAAAATTAGTGGAATTCATAAAAAGTCTCAAATTACATTTATTTTGGTGTTTATAACATCAATTATGTGAATATTTCATAAATAAGATAATTACTGCATCATCATTGTGTCATAAATAAATTAAATTATATAATGTCTAAAAATTATAAATAAAATACCATTATGTAGGAAATAGTTTTATCTTTCTAATGAATATTTATAGTAGAATATATCTTATGTATAACCCCATATTAAAAATGATTTACTTATTAAACTTTGATTTTAACTATTTTAACCCTTCTTTAAATAAATTAATAATAAATGTCCTAATCTAACCCAAGTGGGCCTAAATGGACATATTATATTCATAAGGTTGTTTTTGGTTGAATTAAACTTATCCAATATAATTAGGACATGTGTTAGGGTAATAGTAATATCATATTTACCCCTATTTACCCTATTTACTATTAACCGCGATAAAAAAAGTAAAAAGTTACTATTCACCAAAAATTTATTTTTATCTCATTGAACAACATTTTATATACAGATATCATCCGTGTCTGTCGGATTTTCGAAATTCCATTCACAGAAGCGGTAAAATTATGTTTTATGCAATATTCAGTTTTTAACCTACCACTTAGTGGTTTCACTATTCATCAAAAATTGAAGTTTTTCAGAAAAATGCCAAAATTTCACCATAAGCTATAATTGATATTCCGAATTCAAAAATGATTTCTATTTTACAAAATTCCCAACATATAAGTTTCATTAATTAATTTTATAATTAATTTCCGCTGTCACAACAAATAGCGTGTTTTTAAGAGATAATAACTATCAAAAGATTGACACTTGTTTATAACTGGTTTAAATGTGAAATTACATCCAATGACCAACATTGTATTAAATTGTAAAAATATATTCTAAATATACTTTAAAACCACTAAAATTAATAATTTATCACTATTAATTATTTCGATTAAAAAATTTGTTTTTAATTAAAATTTAGTAATTTTCACTATTCATCAGAATATGAAAGTTATCCGAAAAGTACCAAAATTTCACCTTAGGCTAAATTCGATACTCCGAATCCATAAATGAAGTCCATTTTGAAAAATAAAGTTTACAAAATTTCAAAAAAAAAGGTTATTACTATTCATAACGGCTAGTTTTAATAATATCTTAATAGCATATCGTTGTTTATCGAAACTTGGTGTTGCGTACAACACACGCTATCGTGGAAGGTCGCGATTGTGTGTAATGCAAGCCAAGTCAGGGTTGTGTGTTGTGAAAGAATCCTTCGTTGTTTCGTATAACAGAATCCAACCATATTTCATTTATACATTTAATATATATATATATATATATATATATATACTCAATGTTGCGTAGAATAACTCTCATCAAAATTGTGTGTAACACGGTCCACGAATAGTGTTGCGTATACTGTAAGATAATACGGTGTTGTGTATAGCACAAGGTAATCTTGGTGTAGAATACAACACATGACATTAATGAAATTAAAATAATATTTTTCATAAAATCTCGGGGTGTTACATTCTACCCCCCTTAAAATGAATTTCTCCCTCGAAATTCGTCAGGGTTATAAGTGGTTTACTATTTGAAAGTTTCTTTGATAGAAACCCACATCGTAAAAAGGAATACCAAAACTTATCTTTAAAAACTAATGTATAAAACGTAATGGTTACCCAAGTTAACTAATCACTGGGTATCCACATAGGAGAACATAGGTGAAAATATGGACATGGAAGAGAAATCTAACCATCACGTTCTGATGGAGAATGGTAGAGAACATGGCTATGGAAAAGCCAACAATCACAAATCCATAAATTTGTGATGATATAAGGTACCATCTGATTAATCAGATATAAGAGCACTAGGACAACATTTTTGGTTTTCAAGATCGTTTTCCTAAAGTTGAAGAATTTGAATTAGAATAAATACTTACTTTATTTTGGTACAATCTCACTATTTTTCGTGCCTTGAAAAATTTCCACTTCATCTCTTAAATAAATGAAGTTGGATTAGTTATTCGTGAAGTGTTAGCAGATCATGCGATAAAATGATGGGTCATTCCATCTCTTTCAAACAAAAGGTTAGCAAAAGTTATAAGTCCATCTTATGGTTAATTGTATATGGTTCAAAAAATGAACTTATAATTCATATATCATACCGCTTAATAAAATAAAACTAGTTTCTACTAACCAGGGACTTCCTGTAGGCCAGTGGTAGGTGATAGAGGCCAGTCGCACTTCGGTTGTGGGTTCGATTCCCACAGCCTTGTCCGACGCGATGGGCTGTCGCCCGTCCTGCAAGTTGTCCTTTTTCTAAAACTACATTACTATAACATCCCATTAATAATATCAAAAAGAAGTTCTATCCTTAAACAATACTAACTTATGTCCAACATAATCCATTCCAATCTTTAGGATTATCTAAAATACTTCGGTCCACTCTCATAACATAGTGAAAACGATTACCAGAGATTTAATACCATCGTTGATCCCCATATATCGTAATACTGCATTCCTATCTTGTTGGTCACATTCCAATCATTCAAAGGCCTTAATCATGTATTCCATTGAACCTTAGTGAAAACATGAATGCAGTTAAAAGTTAACACTTTCCACAAACCAAAATCCTCAAAATTCTTTATAAACAAACCATGATATCACTTAGTCCTTATATCAATCATGAGCTCATGAATACTGTCAAACATTTCATTTTCTCTTTATCACTTCATTATGCGCATATCATCCACTTTCCAAAAAATATCTGAATAACATTTCATGGTTACTAGTACCATTAATCATACACTTTAAAATCTTAGGAAAGACAATAGTGTAACAATCCTTAGATGTCTCTTTATTCCATAGTACCATGAGATTACTTATACAACATTACACTTGATAAACATGTAATCATTCCACTACCTTCTTAAACCATTGACCAAGCTTCAACAATTCTTTCATCTCACATATCATTTGTAGTCTCTTCATCATCATCAACATAAATACTTCCCATACGACCATACTGATTCTCTTCATGAGACTTTCCCTTAGGGTATTGGTTTGCATAATGCCCGTACATTCCACATTTAAAACATTTAACCATTGTTGATGTTGTAGCAATACCATTATCCTCATCCATGGTGTTAACTGAACCTTTTCCTTTGCACTTACTTTCTTTGTGTCCTTCTTTTACACACCCAAAGCATCTTCCAGTTTCTTTGAAACATTCTCCTTGATGCCTCTTCCCACATGATTTACATAGGGGAAATTGAACTTTCTTTCCTCTATGATCATCATGAAACTCCATCTTTCTCTTATTAGCCGACTCGGGAAACTTACCAAATTTTACTTTATTGATCATATTATGAGATTTCTGATTCGGTATAATAATGATTTTTGGACTTCCAAATCCCATTTCATTTGGTTGCTCATGAAAAATATCATTCCATTGTCCAGCATATCCTCCATTATCGTGAATCACCTTGTTTCCAGCCATTTTCTAAAACCCAAAAAGAATAGTGTGAGATGAAAAAATCATAATAAAAGGGGAGTAACATCAATATCTAACATCTTAGGTTAAATTCTAAGATCGTTACCCTAGTTCTAGGACTATATCCTATATGTATACTTATCCTTAGGGACATCCCTAGACATACCTTAGAAATATCTCTAGGGATCTCACTAACGTTTTTGCATCCTAGTTTCCAAAGGTTGACTAAACCTTTCCTCTGATACCAAATGTAGAGACCCGAAGCTTGGCTTACATGGACTTTACATTACTTTTGCGGAATACTTAGTACATAACAAAAACACACACACAAGGATCGTAATAGTTTAGTGTCTTTGGAAACTCGGAACATAATCTTCTAATCGTGGTGAAAGATCTTCAATATCTCCCATAAAGATCTTCCCTTTTTTTACCTAAAACCTTTATTTATATCCTGGGGATAAGAAAACATAAAAGGGTGAGCTCAAATGCTCAGTAAGGGTAAACAAAAGAAAAATCAATCACATCATATTCATAAGAACATAACTTTTGGAAATCTTAACCTGTAAAAGAGAGCATAATTTCATAACATGGGATAAATCATAGTAGTGAAATGAAATCCCAATAAGCATATCTTAAAACATGAAACTTTGTGGCATACACACATAATCATAGAGAATCATTTCTTGTTAGTCAAGACACATTGCCAAGACTATCTTAGTGGACAAAGTCCCTTTCTGAATCGAGTAACCCTCGTTTCAGTCCTGTTTCACTGAACCGGTATAACCTACCATTTCAGCCATGTATATCTCCTGAGATATAAAATCTTTACCCAATGCATTGGAGGGAGATATAGGTTCCATCCATCTTATAATGAATCCTTTCTTATGTGTGCCACATAATCATAAACCATACATCATAGCGTAATCCACGTAATAAAAATGGGATTCTTAAACAACATGACATCATAAAACAATTCATATAAGATAAAGGAATTCATAAAAATATTTCCATCACAACATAATCAAATCCATGTAATAATATGGATAAAAACAGAACCCTTTTATTATCTTAGATGGAAAATAATTTTGATAAAATACTTGAACTCCATTCTTGAGGAAAATATCCTTTCTGCTTCAAAAACACTTTTCCTTTCTTAACATGTCGTACAATTACAAACTAAAAGAAGTTGATTAAAAATAAACTTGAAAAATTTTAAAGGAATCTTCTTTGAAATAATGTTTTAAAAATCCATTCATGCTGTATAATTTAAGAAAAAACATTCTTCGTACTTTTGTCGAAAAAGTCAAAAAGTACCTCGTACGAAAAACGACAAATGATTCCTTTCATATCTTTTACTAAAAACTCACCGAAGGGTAAAATAGGATTTAAAAAATTTTAGGTGGATGGAAATAATATTACATATTGTGGAAACATGGATTTGGATGATAAAATACACCCCAGTAAATGCCAAAGTATAAACAATCTCGGATAAAAAGGAGATTGTGATATTTCCCTTACCTTAGGTCCGACTTCCTTTGTAAGTGTCCGAACCTCCTGTATAATGATTTAAATAATGTTATTGACTTATTAAAGAATCATATTCAATGTTATTATATCATATACGGTCCACTTATGACTTTATATTACCCGTTCTTTTGTAAATTCATGTTAAAGTAGCGTTTTGGGTAAAATCGTCTCATTTGTCATTTGTGTTTTTAACTTGTAATTATTCATATGATTACTTAGATCATGATTAAATAATTCCAGAATATAAAACATGATTTATATATATATATTCAGAATATACATATATAATAAATCAATAAATGGAAATAAATACACCGTTCATGGAGACGGTAGTCCGTACGTACGCATGAACGCTATTTTCGTTTCCTTATTGAATTGAATAGAATTAAGTAGATGACTTACATATAAATATAAATAATTCCAGTATCATTATTAGGTCATATATTTCATTAGTAATTATTATATACACTTTATAATCATTCATGAATGGTTAATCATTGTGAATGAATCTCATCGCGTCGTGGAGACCGTAGTCCGTACGTACGCACGAGCGATGATATCGTTCCCATGGTCGTGGAATTGTGTTGAAGTGTATGTATACTATTTCAGTATCAATATAACTTTATAATAATCATATATAGTTACTCATTACACCTTTATAACCATCCAATTAAGGTGGTGGCGGAAAATAGATTACACCACGGCGTGGAGACGGTATTCCGTACGTATGCACGCGCGATGATTTCCTTTTTCCGTAGGATGGATAGAAGGTTAATTAGATTTGTTTCATATTTATAATAAAATATCAGTATATAATAAATACTGATGTTATTATTTTATCATGAAACAACTAAAGAAGAAGAAGTTGAAGAAGAAAGAAATTGAAAAGATCGGTAATGGATATTACCTCTTCTTTGGAACGCCTCTTTGAATCCTCCACTTAGGGAACTAAGATTGGTCTTTGAAGAAGACCAGGAACTATAGGATTATTCTAGGGAAGTGGAGTGGAGAAAATGGCAGGGGTTGGCCGAGCTTGAGTGCTAAAATTGGTGTGAGGAGGAGGGGGAGGAGGTGCCCTTTTATAAGGGAGGAGAGGGGCACCTTAGGAATATCTCAAAATATTATTTTATATTAAAGTCAAAATCGGTTTATAATGGTTCCAAAGGGTCATATTTCGAAGATAAAGTGGATATGGGTCGAAATCCTATCAACCAATAGGATTTAGACAAGTTTAGGGTATTAGTTTTACCTTATCAATTAGATTTAACTCTAAGTTAAATAATTTAACTTTTACCGCGTCTTTTTGTTTTCTTTCACTATATGGCTAATAAACTTACTATAACATTCCAAACGAACCCCAAATTTTTTATTGTTAATATATATATACTTATCTAAGTCATTTGGCCGAACCTTAGATTTTTAGGAATAAAATAACAATTAATAATATAATATTTGATTTAAAAACGATTTTGTGTCAATTTTGACACTATTTGATATATGATTTTTGTGAAAGTCATAACAGAATTATATGTTCGAATCAAGTTGATTAAATCAACACTAATATATCATAATAACCTATAAAATTATTGGAATTCATAAAAAGTCTCAAATTACATTTATTTAGGTGTTTATAACATCAATTATGTCAATATTTCATAAATAAGATAATTACTGCATCATCATTGTGTCATAAATAAATTAAATTATTTAATGTTGAAAAATTATAAATAAAATACCATTATGTAGGAAAGCTTTTTATCTTTCTAATGAATATTTATAGTCGAATTTATCTTATTTATAACCCCATATTAAAAATGATTTACTTATTAAACTTTGATTTTAACTATTTTAACCCTTCTTTAAATAAATTAATAATAAATGTCCTAATCTAACCCAAGTGGGCCTAAATGGACATATTATATTCATAAGGGTGTTTTTGGTCGAATTACACTTATAAAATATAATTAGTACATGTGTTAGGGTAATAGTAATATCATATTTACCCTTAGTTACCCTATTTACTATTAACCGCGGTAAAAAAAAGTAAAAAGTTACTATTCACAAAAAATTTATTTTTATCTCATTGAACCACATTTTACTTACTGATATCAAACGTGTCTGTCGGATTTTCGAAATTCCATTCACATAAGCGGTAAAATTATGTTTTATGCAAAATTCAGTTTTTAACCTACCACTTAGTGGTTTCACTATTCATCAAAAATTGATGTTTTCCAGAAAAATGCCAAAATTTCACCCGAAGCTGTAATTGATATTCCTAATTAAAAAATGATTTCTATTTTACAAAATTCCCAACATATAAGTTGCATTAATTAATTTTATAATTAATTTCCGTTGTCACAACAAATAGCGTGTTTTTAAGAGATAATAACTATCAAAAGATTGACACTTGTTTATAACTGGTTTAAATGTGAAATTACATCCAATGACCAACATTGTATTAAATTGTAAAAATATATTCTAAATATACTTTAAAACCACTCAAATTAATAATTTATCACTATTAATTATTTCTATTAAAAAAGTTGTTTTTAATTAAAATTTAGTAATTTTCACTATTCATCAGAATATGAAAGTTATCCGAAAAGTACCAAAATTTCACCTTAGGACAAATTCGATACTCCGAATCCATAAATGAAGTCCATTTTGAAAAATAAAATTTAAAAAAATTCAAAAAAAGGTTATTACTATTCATAACGGCTAGTTTTAATAATATCTTAATAACATATCGTTGTTTATCGAATCTTGGTGTTGCGTACAACACCCGCTATCATTGAAGGTCGCGATTGCGTGTAATGCAAGACAAGTCAGGGTTGCGTGTTGTGAAAGAATCCTTCGTTGTTTTGTATAACATAATCCAACCATATTTCATTTATACATTAAATATATATATATATAATCAATGTTGCGTAGAATAACTCTTATAAAAATTGTGTGTAACACGGTCCAAGAATAGTGTTGCGTATACTGCAAGCTAATACGGTGTTGCATATAGCACAAGGTAATCTTGGTGTAGAATACAACACAAGACATTAATGAATTTAAAATAATATTTTTCATAAAATATCGGGGTGTTACACAGGTTGCAGCATTTATTTATGTCCTAGAACTCAAAGACAATGATGTCATGGCACAAAGCCAATATTTCAACCGTTAAAACCTTGATTCATCAATATGATGGTGATTCATGGAAACATATTGATCATGTGCATCCGTATTTTGCTTTAGAATCCCAGAACGTGTGATTGGGTCTTTCTACTGATGGTTTGTGTCTATTTTGTTCCTTTGGAAGTGATTATTCATGTTGGAATGTCTTTATAACACCACACAATTTTCCTCCATGGATGTTGATGAGGGATCCCTATATCCTTTTGAACTTATTAATCTCGAGACATCCGAAAAACAATATTTATGTTTATTTGAAACCATTTATTGATCAGTTAAATTCATTGTAGAGTCATGGTGTTGGAACATATGATGATTTTGGGAAACAATTTTTGTAATTAAAGCTACATTGATGTGTACAAATAGTGACTTTACAGCATATGGAATGTTATCTGGATGGAGTACACATGGTCCAAAATCATGTCCATACTGTATGAGAGAGAATAAAGCATTTATGCTCATCAATGGAAAACAATCCTTGCTATATTGACTATCATCAAAGATTTCTTCCAACTTATCATCCTTTTCAGAGGAGAAAATCCAATTTTAGAAAAGGCACAATTGGAAGAGATGAACCACCAAAAACGATCTCAAGTACAAAGTTAAAATCAGTTTTATTTTCATTACCTTCGATCACATTTGGACTGAAAATAAACCAACCGAAAATTCATGGCTTTGGGAAAGGACAAAATTTGATAAAATGGAGCATTTTTTGGGATCTGACTTATTGGACTTATTTATAGGTCCGACACATGTTAGTTTTCATTCATATTTATAAGAACTGTTTTGATAATTTATTTCATATAGTATTGGATACACCATGTAAGACCAAAGATAAGGTCAATACACGATTAGATCTTGCCCAAATTTCCAGCCAACCAGAACATGAACTGTTTGAAAATGTTAGATCACAGAGAGTAATGAAGCCAAAACCAGCTTATAAACTATCCAAAAAGAGTCGCTTATTATTTTTTCAGTGGATTATAGATTTGATACTTCTAGATGGCTATTCTTCCAATCTAGGCAGATGTGTTAAAAATGGTCATATTACAGGATTAAAAAGTCATGATTGTCATGTTATAATGGAAATACTTTTTCCTATTGGATTAATAGGGTTGTTGAATTATAGGATTTGGGATTTGATAACAGATATATCATATATTTTCCGAGACATTTGTGCAGCGACAACAGAATATGATGAACTAAGAAAAATAAAAGAAGATGTTATTGTAATTATATAAAAACTGGAAAAAATCTATCCTCCAGATTTCTTTGACTCAATGGAACATTTGACATTACAAATTCCACAAGAAGAAAAATTTAGAGATTCGATATAGATTCTATGAATGTACCCATTTGAGGGATGCATGCTGAAATTGTAGAAAAAAGTACATAAAAAAGCATCAGTTGAAGGCTCAATTGCTGAAGCTTATTTTCAAGAGGAAATTGCTTTATTCTGCTCTCATTATTTTGAATCTGAATATCCCTCAAAATATAACTGCATGGGCTTGAACGAGGGGAATTTTGATGATGAAATGAGTAATCAATTATCAGTTTTCAATCATCCAGAACTTGGATTCGGTGGAGTTCATGATAGATGGATTTCAGATGATTAACATCATAGATCTCATAGATATGTTCTACTCAACTATGAAGAAATGTCACCAGCTGTACAATGAGTGCTCCTATCACTTATTCAATAAATTCTGTTATAGTAAATTAATGTTACTGTATTTGTAGTTTATATTATGATCATATCAAGAAACAATTTACACAAACTACAGCAGTTGGCCGAGAAGAACAGTGGAAAAAAAAATTGCCTACTAGTTTCAAAAACTGGTAACATACATTCTTTTTTGGTTTAACATATAAAATCAATTGAATACTTGTTATTGTGATAATTTTTATACAAATTTTCAGGTATCCATACATGCTGATAAGATCAATAATCGACTGTGTATATTGAGTTTCCCACAATCCAAAATGGTTAAATCTTATAATGTATATGTGGTGAATGGTTATCTTCTTCTTACACGCGCATATGGGGAATCAAAAAAAAAACAATGAATAGTGGTGTTTCCTGAAGGAATCACATCATAGAGATAATGAAGTTAACTTTTACGGCATGCTTGAAGAAATTATTGAACTATGTTATTTGGGACAGAATTATCTAACAATGTTTAAATGCCAATGGCCGGATACTGAGAGAGGCTTACGTGTTCATCTGACTCATGGAATCATTGATATTAAATATAAAAGACTTCTTGAATTAAATGAATCATTTTTATTGGCTCATTAGGTACACCAAATTTATTATGAAAAATATTGTGCTACTGCAAAAGAGTTGGGTGATTGGTGGAGCATAATAAATGTTAAATCTCAAGAAAATCAGTTCACTCAAAGTGAATGTGGTTCCATTGAAGTTAAAGGAAATGAAATTTTCCAAGAGAATCCTCAAAACCCATTTTTATCACAAAGATACATGTATATTGGGGATGGCACCCCACGGTTAAGGGACGATGGTGATGATGATGTCAATAATGTTACAAACGAATTTGAAATTTGAATAGATGATCAAAATGAAACTAATTTGGAAATTGATGATGTTCGGGAGGAATATGAAGACATTGACATCGAAAACTATGAATATGATGATGAAGGTGAACATTGACACAATTATCTATTGGTTATAATAATAACTAATATATATATATACATAATAGTTATTGTCGACTATTTACTAACAACAGTCATTTTGTGTTTCAGATGGACGATGAGGAATTTCATCAGTTGCAGGATGCTGAGCTACCTATTGATGAGGAGGATTTTGGATCATCTGACCCTCATACTATTGGAAGGTTAGGGGTACATGGAGGGGGTGCGGTCTTGTGCGATTGATGATTCCAGATCCTATCCCCGAGCGACGTCCACATCTTCGATTTAATCCACACACGCGGAGGTATGATAACCTTTGTATTTTAGTTATATTTCATTATAATTTATTTAAATAATATTTTTTTTATTATTTGTTCTTTTTTCAAAGTTTTACATGTATAGTTGTTGGACAGGGGAGCACTATCTTGCAAAGTTATTTTTCTCAGCAATGGATCACTTGGGAACAGATTCCCGTTGATGTGTAGGCCACCATGTTCGATCATTGGTTGGTACATAAATAAATAATATTTATTTTGAAATTTATTTTATTAATAACTTGATATTAGGGTTTATGGTATCCCATCGATTAGAGCATGCGTGCCACTATCCACACAACATGTGCGGTGTCTATGTGTGACCGTTTCCGTCAGTTTTTGCACAATTTGAGAAGGGCGACCGTGAAGAATGTTGGAGTGACTGTATTTGACGAGTCGTGTACACCCCACCAAATAGAGTACATTTCATCTCACGTTTGGGATGGATTATGTTAACACTTGTAGGGTGGTTTGTTTCAGAGGTGATATTCATTGGGCCGACAGAACAGGGGGAGATAGGAGGTGACACATCGAGCCGGTAGTCGTACATTCAGTGCACATAGAGAGCATCTCGTATGTACTTTTTTTAATATTTTATATAAAATTTAAATATAAACTATTTATTTTATATTCATATAGGTATTCAAGAATCCCATTATTATGGTTTACGAGGTTTATCTGAAGATGTACAGTGATTCAGCCATTGGAGAGATTAGAGGTGATCGCCAGCATCAGATTGTGGTCAATATTATTTTCTTTTCAGTTTTCAAATTAACTGAATATAATTTTTTTATTATTTTAATTTCAAATTGAAATTGAAGGAGTCATATGATACCACGACCTCTCAGATACTGGCTGAGAGTCAAGATGAGACGGGTGATCAGACTAGTGCCCACCATTTTGATGAGGCGGCATGGATGCACGCGACCTAGTACGGCTTTGACAAGGGCCGAGTAGTTGGTATCTACTATCGATTGACACCTGGGACTTATTATGGTACTGTTGCGATGTCAGCATCTAGCTAAGAAGAGCTCATGGAGAGGCATCATATTCTGCCTGATAGTATCAGAACCAGGTGTGAGATCAAAGTGATCTTATAGAGACTTTGTGTCAGGAGCAGGATCAGATGCATCAACAGGAGCAGTAGTGGAAGGAGCAGCATGAGGATGAGATGCGTCGATATCACCAGTAGCATGAGGAGGAGATACGTCGATATCAGCAGCACCACGAGGATGAGATGAATCGATATGAGCAGCAGCAGCATGAGCAGATTTAGTAAATGCACCGTCCGACTCATAGTTTAGGGATGGAGTTTCTTCCACCACCTCCTTCAGGTCCTCCAGATCCTCCACCCCCAGTGATTTTTTTAATGTTACAATCATTTGAATTCATAGTTTGTTGTAATATTAACTATTTACAATTCATCTCTTTCATATTGGTGTGAATATTGTATAATTAATGTTTTTAACATATTTTATTACTTATTAGTATTTTTTTTATTTATATTTTCTTTAATAATAATAATAATAATATTTTTTTAATTTTTTATATTTGTTGTGAATATTGAGATTTTTAATATTTTATAATTTTAATAATATTAATGTTATTTTAATATAAATATATATGTTTATTTTAATAATAATAATAATATTTTATTACTTTTTTATATTTGTTGCAAATATATATAAATTTAATATTATATAAATTTAAAAATATTAATATTATTTTTCCATAAATATTAATAAAAATAATATTATGATATTATTTTTATTATTTTATTATTAATATTATATTAATATAAATTTTTTATATTATTAATATTGGTATTATTATTATATAATATATTATTATTTATATCAATAGTAATGATAATAATAATATTTTCTAATATTAATATTTCATAATTTTATTTTATATATATTTTATTTTATTTAATATTTGTGACAGGACTATTTGTGATGGGACCCCGTCACAAATAGTTTATATATATATATATTAAAATCCCTATTTGCGACGGTAAGTTTGTTCTGCCGCAACAACGTTATTTCGACGGGTCGTTGCTAATTAATTTTTTATATATAAATGAAAATCTATTTGTGATGAGGATACATACCATCAAAAATTGTTTTTTTAGACGGGCCTATCACAAAAAAGTTTGCGATGAGCCGTCGCAAATACATTTTTTATATATAACCAAAAATATATTTGCGACACCATTTTCTGCAACGGGCTAATTAGGACCGAACCCCATCACAAAAGCCCATTTTTGACGGGATCCTATCGCAATTAGCCCTACGCAAATATGCTGAATTCTAGTAGTGTTCTAAGCATGAGAAAAAATAAATTACAGAATTGATTACACGGTTTATGGACATTTTCAATAGTCAAAATAATTTTGGTTATACTCTTTCTATAGAGTCATTATTCATGTAAATCCATTGATTATTTCCATCAAATTAGGTACCCCAAGTCATTGAAATCTAAGAATATAAACACATGAAGCTTTGGAAATGGTGTCCTAGAATAAATTATTTTTACTACAGATTGAAATTATACTAAATGAAGTGCATATTTATAAAAATATATTATTAGATATCCTTTTGAATTATGTGTGAAATTATTATAATAATTCCCTAGAGTATTAGTTATATGGAAAAGAGAATAAGATTCCCCCACTTTGTTGTGAAACATTAAAATACATGATGATATTCTTAAACCATATTCTATAGTCAAATAATATTATTTGAAGGGGATCATGTTATGTTGACTATATGGTGTGAGTTCTCATAAGACAATAGGACTCCATCTCATGAAGTCCACACTTGGTAATCTCGAAGACGGAAGCTTTTGATCACATTCCCACATTTATGAATTCCATAAATTTATATGTCATCATAAATCCCTATCATTGAGTGTGTGTAATGGTCCTAGATCATTAAGCTTGTTGTTAACTCAGGTCATGGCTCATGTATGATTATAGTGAACTTGGGAACCTTGGGTGTTCCAAAAATGATATGTCATCAATGAATAAGTAAAGGAAGGATTTTTCCACTCCATCATTATGGAAATTGATATATTGACACTTTTATTGGAATAAATTTTTTTAAACAAATTCCATTTATATATTGATGTAGAAATTTACATTCCAAATAATCCAAGAAAGACATGTCAAGAATTAAGGTTGATGAGACAGATTTGAAATGTTCTTTATAATATGCCAATAAAAATAGATTATATTATAGAGTAAGTTTTCATATATAGTTTTGTTGTTGTAAAATATATTCTTTTTATGTGGGTGTATTTACTTATTACTGGAAAATATTTTTGGACTTCAGGAAAGACTGCCTAATGCCCCTAGGAAAGAGTCCCAGTGGGTAACACACATAGTGTTTCTGTTGATCTTAGTTAAATATTATTAATATTTATCAATTAGAATGAATATTATTCACCAGATCAAGTATTAATATTCATTCAAGATTTATTAAAATATCACAAATAATAAATGAAGATTTTTTGTCAAGGTAACTGATTAATTATGTTTAACATTGAATATTTATATATCACTTTTAATTAACGCCAATATAATTAAATATTTACTTATTTAATATTTCAATTATTTAGTTATGTTAATATTTAATTAATATTTAATTTCCAATTTTTGAATACAATATTTATTAATTTAATTAATAAATATTTTATAAAAATATTTATTTATGTATTAAATCCTTATCAAGAAGGATGAGTGAACAGAGCATACATCTCACGTTAAAAATTAATTTTCATCTCTGTAATATAGTATTTAATGTTGGAAAATCTATAGAACACCATTGAATAAAATAATAACAAAATTTTATTACATGGAATTGAGCATCTCATGGATTAATATTTTATTAAATGTGATTGTGAAACTTAATAAATTTTGAACCCCAACACTTGGTTTATAAATAGACTGTTATAAAATTCTATAGGATATTAATAATTGTGCTCAATAAATTACTCTCAAGATCCTACTCATCTTTTTATCCATTGATGGATGAGAAGAACAATTGAGATTAAATCATTCCTAAAGGAAAATGAAGTAGTCAATGGTGAATAACACAAGATAATCAAGAATCTGCACTAATACCAAGTGATTCGTTTGAGATATTTTGGGATTGAAGGAGCACATGTGGATCACCGCTAGAGGGGATCTATTTTTGGTCATCATAAATAAATGATGAAAAAATGATCAAGTGAGGATGATCAACATCTAAAATGGAGAATGATATCATGATTGAGGTAATCCTTCCACTTTTACATTAAATTATTAAAAGTTTTATGTAAAAAGATCCTCTCCTTGTTGCAAAATTTTATTTTTCAGTATACTTTTGAAACATTTTCATTCATTAGTACATTTACTTTTTATAAGTTATGAATAATAAATGAAATCATAGAAAATCTAAGTTGGCCATTAGCTCAATAGGTTCCTTTCCTGCATATGGAACCATCATGTGGTACGAAAGTGGTCATGTTCAAATTTATAATTATTTATTATTTTTTTCATTATTTTTATTTAATATTTAAGATTGATTTAATGTTTGATTCATTAATTATCCTAACATTGTAATTTTTCCTTAATCAAATTTGATTCTCTCTTATATAAACATGACCAGCTAATAATTAAGTATGATCATATTTAAAAAAATCATTAGAGGTTCCAAGAACATTTTCTAGATGACATCAGGTTATATAGAATATACTCCTTTTTTACACACTATGTATCATTCTTTATTTCACCAGTACACATGCATAGACTTCAGTAATAATGTGAGGAATGCACACATCATACATTAAATTCCCTACTTTTTGTCTTGACAGGGTGGACCATGGTTTTGTAAGACAACACACAATGTATATTCCCTATAAATCATGTATATTTACTACACGTTATTTATTCCAAGTGTTTTCATGATTGAAAACATTGAGTCAATACATGTTATGTAATTAATGAACCATGTGTATTTAACTCATGATGCATACATGCTTGTAGGAATGGAATTTAAGTACAAATTTTGTTTCCTTAAGACACACTGTTTACCTCATAAATGACCAAAATAAGTATACCCTAACTCCTTAGGTATGTACCATGGACATCCATAAATTTAATGTACAAATCATGTGTCCATCTAGAACATGACTGGTACTTCTCCTATTTACATAGAAATATAAAATTTAATTAATTAACCCATTATTCCTCATCAATCTATGTTTCTTGAGTCATTTAATTTATATTACTAGCTAATCGTTTTATTTTATATTATATTAATTACGTAATTAACTATAAATAATATTAAAAATAAGAAGTCATGTATGGTAATTTTATACTAAATACTCAGTTGGCAGTAAATTATATTGGAAACATAATTTTCATGTGTTCTATATGTCAATATTTTGATAATACAAATAGTGAAATTATGACACATGATGTATATATAGTATATCTTATGAGTGAATTATATAAAAGAAGTAATACACAATTTATTTTTCAGAGGTACTCACTGAGTTTCTTCAAATTAAATAATTAGTTTCCATAAAATTAATGTTTAAATAAAATAAAATAAAATATTTTGTTTAAAATCACTATTGATGCGAGTCTACACGATAATTAAATTTAATAATATAAAATCAATTAATTTATTTTTAAAATAATTAGTTAGACTAATTCATGTTGATTTTATCTTATTGAAAAACTAGTTGAAATTAATTTTATTTGTTTTTTTAATGCATAGTTGTGTCATGTGTAAGACTAATCATGATTTTTGAACTGAACTATGTATGTGTTGGGTTAATATAATTTAATTTATTTCATGGGGAGTAAATTAATATTAATTATATTAAATTTGATGGCCTTTGTTCCATCAGTCCCACCTTTATTATTTAGGACCTACATCTCCAAGGGTGATTTATATAATTACCCTTAACCAATCCTTTTGTTACCCTCACAAGAGTGTGAGATGTAAAACATATATAATAAAAGTAATATCTAAATTAATATGATTTCAGTTCAAGGAAGAGCTATGGTTGAGGTGGGTTATGATGAAACCACAACAAAACCAATACAGGCGACACATAAGTGGCTATGTGGAATACTTTAACTCATTCCAAGACTAACATATAGAGTTTTTACCTAAGGTCATAGGTTGATTTATTATCTACTCAATTAATCAACACTTATATAAGCTCATGATCAGGTTATTTATTTACTTACTTTATTTCTATCTATGCATCATTTATTTTAGGGATGCATGTTTGATATCACATAAATAATTTATTTAATAAACAGAAGATGAAATTAAAATTAAAGGATTATGTGTAAATTTTATATTGGTATATGGTTAATCACATATGTAAAATAAAATTAATATTATAAATGAATGTAAAAAGTAATAAATGAAAATATTCACATAAAAAAATCCCTCAAGTTAATACTTAATCATTATGTCTTCCATTATTTAAATTAAACCAATCCATAGTAATAGTTTCAGTGGAGACCAAAGAAATGGTAAATTTTAATTACTAAGGAGTATTAATAGAGATAATGGGTCAGCATAAACAAACCATTATTGAATTTAATATCTATTGTATAATCAATACAAATTTGGAGGCCAAAATTATGGAAATATGAGTTTGGATCTCTGTATTGGGGATTCAACTGAACATAATATTGAGCTGCAATCCCATCGTTAGTAAGACAACCAAACCAAACAACTTCTTATGATTTTATGTAATTTTTATGGATCATAAAGAGGAAATTGTAGATAATTTACATTAGTATTCATAAAGGGATGGGGAATACACAATTCAATGGTTAGGACTACTGAGGCATGACTATATAGCGGAAAACATAATAAAAATAAAACTATTATTATTATTATTATGTGTTTACAAATATTATAATAATTATAATTAAAAATAATATTATACGTTATTATAGTGTAAAAGAATTTCATCATCCATCTTATCTATGTAACTATTCTATAGAAATTCCATCTCTTAATTATAAGTAACCTCCCAAAATTAATTAGATTTTTACTGGTAGTGTTACACCAAGAACATAAATATTATGTTCTTGAATCATATATCCTTGATTCTCCTATTAAGGAGGTGAGTGATGAAGAGTTCTATATCTATGATTTCACCTAATAGATTCAACATGCTTTTAGTGTTTAATGTTGTTATCCATGTCTAGATAACTCATGAAGCTTCATAAAAACAAAGATTCATATATTATGATAAAAAATCTCCATGTTCTTTATTAGGGGAGAGAATGATAAGGATAGTTTGAGATATCCAGAAAATCCATACAATGAAATCTAAGAGAAGGTGCTCCAGCTGGGCCTTATCTAGTGAAATATAATTATTTCATTTTGAATGTAGAGATTCTAATTATTAGCATATCTGAATAACATAATAATCATATCAATATTTCATCACTGTCTTAGATATTCTCTAGTTTTGTTTCTAATTTCAACATGAACAATATAGAGAAGTATCTCCCATATATTGTCACTCTACTTAAACATGTTGACGAAGATATGAAGAAATAAAACCCTTCCAATAATTATAATGAATATAATTAAATTCTAGTAGAAGATCTCTAATGACAATTGAATGTCTAAATAATCATCACAATTCTATTTAATGAAGATGAGGAATGGGGAGAACACATGTAAAGAAGGGGCTATCTATTTTCATGTGTAAAATATCCCATTGAAACTTACTAAATTGGAATAAATTAGATTTGGGCTAGGGTAATACTAAAAAATAAAATATTTTTTTTCCTAAAAGAATAATAAAGAAAATTTGAACACGTGGATCACATGAAATTTAGAGCATATCTTGAAGTGTTCACTCACTTCGTGTGATATATTAATAGTCAAGTGAACAAAACTAGAGATTGAGATAGGATTGCATGAAGGTCCCTTTAAAATCACTCCAAATCATGAGAAGGGACATGGACATGCCTTTTATATCATCTTCTAAAAAATTCCTCACAATCATCAAGGCATTCATGTGATGAAATTATTGACAAGATGGTACATTGATGAAAGTCATTGTTATATCAATTTTCATCTGAATAAGATATGTGGTTTGCATGATTTGATAATTTATCATATGAAATCCTTACAAAATGGAAGTAGATGTTTAGAAGGCCACTAAAAAACCCTCCAGATCATGTGAAGGGCCATAGTAATATCCTTTCAATCAGATGACATGTATTTATAAAAATGCCTAACAAGCATTATAGAATTTATGCAATTAAAATCAATACTATACATAATCCTCTAATGAATGGGATATACACTATATTCATGTGATGTTTAGGCGAAATCATCATGGATTTTTAGGATTATCAACACAAAATTTTCCAATCCATTGAACATATTATGATTCTTTCATTGTTGATGTGAAATCCATTTGACATGAATGGTTAATCATGCGAAGGCTGAATGACATATCTATTGAATCACGCTAAGGGAATTTTGAGATGCCATATGGAACATGTGAATAACCTAAGTATTATAATGAATAATTTTTTTTGGTATTGATAGACCAATAATATTGTTTTTGATGATGTCATCTGCCACATATGATTAGATTATGAAAATTGTGTGATATGTTCTTACATGTGTGAAATGAACACCTATGATGAATTAATTACAAATATGAGAATTTAGCACCATAAAAATTGTAATGGATATGAAAAAATGATTTATATAAACCCAACCCTTTTTATGATGAAAAAAAGATACAAGAGCATAAAAAGGAGAGAGGGATAAGAGACAGAGAATGATCAAAGGCAATCGATCATACGACATGACACCAGATCACAAGAGTCTTCTACCTAATAAGACATGTTAGGGACTCAAATGATCATTGAGTTTGATAGTTCATTTTTCATGATGCATTCATAGATCACATAAAGTAAATTGGGAATGATATTTATGTCACATGAATGTCCTTTAGTGTCTTCGAGAGATCAATTGTCTGATAAATAACAAAGGTGTTCATGTGATGAAAAGCTATAAATAATGGAGGCTTCCTGAAAAGTCTGATATGGTTTTTTTCATAAAATGAGGTATTATTCTTTATATGATTAGAACATTGATCATGAAACACCTTTAGAAATTTTAGGTAGATCATGCAAATTCTATTGGAATAGTCATCTAGATTATGTGAGGTTATCCAGAGATGTCAGCCAAATAATATGTTGCCCCTTGGAAATGAAATCCAAGATAAAAAAATGTAATTATGTGCTCAATGTGATCAATACAAATATCATGATAAATACTCTACAAAAGTCATCCTAAAACGACAATAACCTTTGGACCTTTCAAGCATACAATTGAAAGTCATATGAACACATAAAACTGAACATATGAAGACCTTTGGAAATGAAAGACATGATCACATGAAGGGATTATGTTCTCCACCTGATCAAACCATAGATCATTTGAAGACTCTCTAGATAGGCCAGCTAGATCATGAAATAGTCCTCTGACATGTAAGGAATATAATTAGGACATGACCAGAAATCCCCAGATGCCTCAGGAATGCATATTCAAACATGAAAGATTTGTTAGGGAGGAATATGTTGACATATACACATTATCCACATGGACATAAGTGTAGGTTCCTTTTTCTTAGAGTCCCACTCATAACCTCAATGAATCTTTAGTGTGGTAGAATGATATTATTATCCCTATATTCATGCGACATGTTTTACCACCTACCATCTCTTGTTTTCGACACTAATCTTGACTCATGTGGACATAGAGATATGAATTGATCACTTCGAAATCATCATATAGATGTCTTCCAATATGTGAATCCACCATTAGAGTATTCCCCTAGCTCTTCTAATCCCTGATGAAATAATCCATTTGTGTGAAATATCCATTCTTCGTCCATCATCGGGGTGAAGAGAAATAAATCTTAACTATGAATACTATGATTCCTATTATAAGAAGAAAATGTAGGATGAATTATTAAGGACCTATCACCAAACCAATTTACCATATCTCAAACTAGTGAGCCCATAACCTCCACAAGGAACCCAATAAAAATATTAGGTCTACCTTAGTGCATTTTCCCCACACGGTTCAATCCAAGTCTATGATATAAATGTGCCCAATCATCGAACACTTCATGTTTATCACATTGAGCATGGCTGATGTGGGATTAGAGATATGTGATGAGTATGTAATTGGAATATTTTAAATTCACCAATATGATCCCCCATTTAGATGATAGTTTTATCACATCCTACACTAATTGAAAGAGCCATATTTGCAAAAAAGAGTCTTAGGGTGGCCTAACTTGAATAAGTTCTGATGAAAAACTCTATCATCATACCTTTAATGACACATAAACCATAAATGGAATAACAAATACTCTAATTATTATTATTTATAGGATAAGTAAGATTACTTCCTCAGAACTAATATACAGATACAACACATTCAAATTCCCCCATTCTACATTTTTCGCATTACATTAAACAACATGGTATAGATAAATGAACTACATGTGTTTTGATTCTTGACCATCATATGATATATAAGATTCCTTCAGGGGTTAAATACCTATACCCAAGCCTTAATCACCTCCATTAATGGTTCAAAACTATAGAGTACCCTATTATATAGCTTTAAAATATAATCATGAATTCATTAATGAATAGAAACATGTAGAGAAATGCTATCCTTAGATCTAAATATATGATTTTATTATTTCTGGCATGTTTAGGGATGATAAATTCAATTTTTTTAGGATAAATATTATCATATCAAAGATTTTTAAAGATTAATGAACATATCTTAAATCTATTAGAGGGACCCAAAGTAGGAAATAACCCCCCCCCCTAAAGTGTGTGATGAGCCCAAAATCCCATCCTTTGAACCAATACGAGTTTTGATGTATCATTGGGAATGGAACACCAATGAATGTATGCCTTTAGAAAGAAGGGATATGACTCCCATTGGATGTGGGAGCTTTTTGATATGTCTATAATAGAAATGGTGAACACAAAAGATGGTCTCACAACCCTATTGAACCCCCCACAATCAACGATAACACCAATCATAGTTTCATTGTTTATTTAGAAAAAAATAGTAAACCGAACATTCATTTTTTTAATATAAATATAAAATTTTCTGTCACATGAAATTCCCTTTTGATATGCACATTACATGAAAAAAATGTCCTAGATGAAAATTTAAATTAGAATATGTGTCTTCTGTATAGAGATTATTAAGAACATCTTATACATGCAATGTTTCGCTGATAAGTGACCTTGTTTATTGTTGTCCTTCTGAATATAGAAACTATTCTGATAACGATCATCCTGATCTAATGTCATGTAAAAATCACAAACACTCCCTAAATCCAAAAATGCACCAATGGATACTGCAGTCAATCGAAAAATTCCAGCCACTGAATGCCTCCATTATCAGGTGGCTGACAAGATGGTCAGGGAGTACCACTGATAATGTGCAGTACCTACCCTCAAGGCTTCACATAGGGGTCTCTAGGTGATGATTCTCAAAATCTCACCACTCTCAATGTGTGTTATAGATAAACAGATGATGTTTGTCACCACTATTAATCACTTCAGGAGTATCTCACTGGAGTAAGACAATTAGAACCTACCGTACCTTATATAGGTGGATAAAGGATTCAAATATCGATCCATTACGGTACAGTAGATAGTCTGGTGGGCTCATGTCAACTACAACTATCTGCATCATCCCACTAATGGCTCTGAATCACATATTGAGGGAACTACATGACTGGTCACTACAATGGATTCTCATATTTCAGAATCAAGGAGATCCCACCGAGCCCAAAAATCTATGGAATAATGTCAGTGCACTCATATCCCCACTCCAACTTATGAATTACATTAGTATATTCTGGTGGCTGATGGTTAGTAGGCCAATATCCATGTTCACTAAGATAATGTCTACCCACATATCACAGTGAAAACCATGGAAAGGAAATATATATTCACTCCCACACATGACTCCCATCGACATATTATGGTGGTACAAGGAGGACATGATTTAGAAAATATCCCAACTTTGATCAATGATATTTTATAATATATCCTAGTGATATATAATGAATAAAAAAATTTACCTACATACAACCTATTGAAATACCACTAAATCATGGAAGTGATGGAGGACCATCACTGACATATTCCAACAGTGATAAATTGATAGGTGCATATTCATATCTCATCATTTAGGGATGCATATCAAGATGTACAACATGTACATATGTCTGATTCGGAGAAAGCACACAATCATTCTACCATGTGGGAGGATCTTTAGCATATTTATGTAAATGGAGAGGCACATGATTGTGCTCATATCCTCATTATGAATTGTATTCTTCAACCATGATTGGATGTTACCTCTATATAGGATCACATACTTTATGCATATGGAAGATGGTATACTCCAATAGAATATAATCAATCTCACATCCTAGCTCTGACTAGGGTTTTTAACCCAATTTAGAAATCACCGCAAGGTATGACGATTTCCCAACCAATGAAGGCCCTCATAATTCTCCATTAGATTTTTGAATCTAGGATTATATCCATACTCCCACTAAAAAAAGACTATACTAGAATCCTTTAGAGGTCATATGGTGGAATATCATACTCCTCCCATTCTAGAGGATCATTGGCATATTTTGATGAGGGATTCACATTCAAATCAAGCTCATACCCAATATTCAACCAAGGTTAACCGACATAATCCATAAACTATCCTAAGGAGGCAGATACTCCCACCAATAATACATAAGATCATAGAAATAATCCAATATCTTGTGGGAAACACTCTCATATCCTCTCTAAAATAGACATTAATTAACATACTACAAACAATATTGTGTAGTAGGCTCATATTGTTGCTTATCCCCGAAATGTAAGTCAACATAATACTTCAAAAATACAGGATGATGTTCATATTCCAACTATGATCAATTTTAGTATCCTTAATACAGTACAATGCATATTTTTAACAAGTAAATGGTTCATTGACTCTTAATCTAAATCAGCAATAAAAAAATACAATGATAGTAATCCTCACAGTAGAATAGAGATGGATTTTATTGAACCTACTCCTAACACCCCCATGGAAAAACTCCCAATGGTGATATCTCACTCTTGAATGGAAATAATCCCCCTGTAAAGACACATTTTAATAATGAATTTCATGAACCATCATGGTTAACTATATATTTTTCATCATAAAAGGCCAATATCACCTACCTATGGTCATTAGATGACCTAGGGATATCACCCCTATGGTATGACTAGGTGAAGGAATATACCTAAGATAAAGGAAATTATTGCATGCGTATGTCGAAGGAGATGGTTTGAAATTAGCTTCCAACCATGTTTTGGCCAATTCGTTCTTCCAACTATGAAGTCCAAGATATGCTAGAGGTAGACTACATGCCTCATTTATGGAAGAAAATTTGGAAATCCCATGGGATGTTTAAGAATAAACAATTTATTTTCCAAAAGTAAGATATTCACCTCTAAATCATCAATACAATCTGCAGTTAGATGAACATGGCTCCCTTATCTATTGTTAGAGACCCAAAATCAATGTTTCACTACAAAAATATTCAACATTCTTGAATTTGATGTGTGACATCTCCCGCAAGAATATTTTTTTTTTCTGATATAATTATTTTAGGATGAGGTATGTTTTGAAAATTTCGCTTCACCCTATTCTCGAGGAAGAAAATATCATTAGATACAACATCTAGTGACATCATAGTATTTGGATGGATCACAGAGTCATACATATAACATTCTAGTTGGTTGATCAAACAAAATTCCCTAGCTCCCCCAATGAAAAATTACTATAAGTAGAGGAATAGGGATGTTAATGTGATCCTAGGGAAGGAACCTTGATTGGTAGGAAAAATGCCTCAAAAGATGAAGTTGATATATTAGATTACTCGATAGCTACCCATTGTGGTTGATTCATATCAAGAGAAGGAAATGTACCTATTCAATTTTCAAGTGAAATTAAAATAAATAAAATAGATCAAAATTGAAATCACTATGTCATCCATCTTAGAGAATACCCAGCCCATCGTGATGGGGGAATTTTTTCAAACGCATCCACCCCCAGGACCATCAAATGCTACAAGGGTCTGAAAAAATGATGGAAACTCTCAATCAACCCCATATCACTAGGTTAGGTGCATTTTTATCTCCATTATCAATACATGAATCATAAAGTCATCAATAATACGATCATGGAATGCTAGAGGATGCTCTAAATAAATCCCAACCTGCAGATATGGGAGCATTTTTTCATATTCTCCAAGTATATTGATATTCTACCAGCTAGGAAGTAACCATAAATGACTAACATTCCAATCCTTCCTTACAACAAATTACTCACCCCTGACACTCAAAGCCCACTTGAAGAGAATGATCGAGGACTACCTCATGGTCAACTTTAACAGACCAAGCATGAGGTATGTATATAGAGAACATTCAAATCCCCAAGAGTTGTGAGTCAAAACTACCCAATAATAACTATCACTAGAGGGATGAATATGAAGAAACTCTCAAATGAGTGAAAGAAGTATTGACTATCCTTTTTCCATGAGATTTGATTGGGTGACTACTGTCTCTTAAAATTACCCATTAAATGTATCAACTATTAACCTAGATGATGATATGGAACATGATATGTGTTCCAAGAGGCATGAAACAAGGAAAATCATTTGAGAGGTAGGTGATACAATTGCACAAGTTAAGTCCACTCATACTTTGAATTAGAGTAGAAAATAAAACATGAAATATTTGAATGTGTAGTTACCAGCTCATCTATGATTTTTAATCACAAATAAAGGGATTGGTATAAATGTGTATCATTCACCACCAAGAAAGGCCGATATTCCCTCTACAGAGGAACATCATGAAAAATATTAGAGTTAAATATTCAATATCAAATTGGTTAATGAGGAATTACACTTAAGAAATATTCAAGCTAGGTATATCCTTTCTAATGAAATGAATGTCCCTTATCCCACATATCAGTATGAAGCTATCCAACCTAAGTGAGTGGAATAGGAACATAATCTAGGAATTGGATTTAGAATGTCGTCCAACGTTGGAATAATAATTTAAGAGGAATAGTATTTTATTCAATTTTTGATATAGTTTTCTCTTTATCAAGTGTCTATCTAGCCCTGACACTAATTGAAAACATTCCAAATATGAATACATCACAACAATGACCAACCTTACCTTCCCTCAAGTATTAATAGGTGGTCCAAGAGATATTACCCTTATTTTATTTTAATACCGTCATGTTATTCTCTACTCCGTTGGAAGCCATGGAAGGGGTGGAATGCTCCCGTTAAGCCTGAGTGGAAGCCGTACCCCAAATGGATAAATGAAACCTTACCTATACCCAATTTTGAAAACCATTACATCACAACATTTGATCAAACTAGGTTCTAGAACAACATCTTACACAATTTGTATCCCGATGTGGACCTATAATGGGCCCTTAAGACCAGAATGAAGCCATGAAACTGAAGATATTTATACAAAACATGGTGGTTCCAACCTTTTTCTGGTATAATATCCCCCCCACCAAGGTCTATTATATGTTGGGAAAACCTTAATAATTTGTTTTTCTAAAACATTAGCTCCACGAAAACAATGATAAAATTATAAAGTCTTAGAATTTATCACAAGATTGAATAGTATCACATACTCACTCAACATCCCACTGTTCCAAGAACAATAGATACCAATTTTTATAGAAAACCTTTTTGATGAATTCCAAGTGTATTTGAACCAAATGAAATACCTAGTAAGATTATCCTAGTCTATGGAAACATCACACTCCTAGAGAATTCTATTTGGTGAACTTCGGGAAAATCCATTTCCACACCCATAACATAAGTAAAGAGATCTAACCAGTACAAACCTACTGGTGTCAAAACTAATCCAATATAAGTGCCTACTAGAGTATCCAGGAAGGCCGTATATCACACAAAACCTCATGTTGATCAACATGAGTATCCATACTACCCTTGACCTGAGGTAAACAGAGATCAAGGATTCCCATGATTCAAGAAATTTCTGGAAAGGTATAATTATTTCTAAATTAGAAGGTCCCTTATCATTTAATCATAAAAACACAAAACAATATCTCAATCTTATGAAACTAAGGATACATAATTTGTTTGGCCTCAATGACTTCCCTGATTAAATCCTTTTTAATAGAAGGATATGTCACACAATATTTAACCAATTAATCTTGAATGAGTCCTCTAGGTCATGGTTGATTCTGGATAGAAGATATTGGGTAACACTACAGTATAAGTTTCTTGCATAACATGCCATCAATCAAATGAATATGGTGATTGAATGGAAGTCCCAATAATGAGTGAATATATTTTTTAGAACTAAATGAAATGAAAAGTAATTGACCAAGACCTTGACACACTTAAAGTACAACTCTGTATGATTTTTAAAATTTCAATACTGAAAGATATGAAATCAAATCTTCCTCTCAGAGGAAGAAGTGGTCATCAAAATTTGGAAGATCCACAAGGAGAGGAGTTTCATCCAAATGATACATTTACCCTTTTAAATATATCACCTTTAGTATCCATAACATGGTATTTCACAAAATAATAATAATCAGTTGATGATATCATATTTAGATTTGTTAAAAATATGCACTTAGATGAACCATTATCTGATGATGAATATACTCATGATTATGAGTTCCCCATACCTGATTGAGGAACAAGATGCTGAGTCTATAGGGGAAAGGGGAAATGAGGATTATGTGGTCTGAGTTGAGCCCAATATAATGGTAATGTGCTAGAAAAATCCATATATGTTGTTGAAACACATGGTCAATTTATTTAGTAAGATAAACGAGAGTACAAGGGTGCCTCAGAGTCTTCCAACAATCACCTAAGTCTATTTACTAATAAGAAAAATTATCTAGAGTACGACTATTGGATAATCCTAGGCAGAGGGTAGACCAACGGATTCCATACCACCAATAATGGATGTTCCCTCCACTACTGCTCATGAACTGGGTTCTTCTAAATTAGAAACTACATACCATTATCCACACACAATAGATTAACCCTAGCTAGGATGTGTCAGACTTAGACATAGGAATATGATGTTTTAAAGCAGTTTCCGATAGCTTTATCCAAGCTCTATATCTTGGAAGCCCTCAATATTTCTATAGTCCTTAGAGAGTCAATTATCAAGGCCATCTAAATCCCCCAATATTTTGAGATATATGTTTTCATGAATGAATATTATCAAATAAAAACTGCACTGGTGTACTTTTATACTACCATCTCATTCAAAATGAATGAAAAAGAAGAAATAGTTTGGAATCATATCCAACCCCAATTTTCTGGAAATCATGATAATGTTGTAGTTCGATGAGATCTTGTTGATAATGGTTCAAGGACCAATCTCAAAAAAATTTGGTCCCTATGATTTTTGGGAACAATGAGGATCATTTGTATCCATTGAAGCTAACAATTATTGGTTTTGAAAAAAGTTTTAAAAATTCCCTCAGAAGGTTCAAGACCAAATCTCTGTTTGGGGAGTCTACATCTTATACCATGTTCACAGTTATTCAATAAAACAAGGAATAAAATGCGTAACTCATGGGAGCGTGGCTTTATTTACCCGTAGTTTTTCATTCAACATTTCACCAACGTATAAAATATTTGATCAATATATAGGTAGACATAGTACATGCTGACAATGCCCCTTTTGAACATTATGAATCCTGGTACATTGAGGAATGTTTCTACAAGTTGGAAGGAAACAAAATAGTGATGGAATTTGACATGTAAATCACCACTCCCACCATTTTGGGGACCACCATTTCAAAGCCCTAGAGTATACTCAGTAATGATTCTGTGATACATATAAACCGAATTGATTTAGTATAACCAGATTTAGTGAGCTTTCATGAATAATTTACATCATCAAACCATGTTTTTTTTGAAATATTCACATCGGCTGATGTGGGTTTTCACGAAAAATGCTGGGATTCCCCATCTGATCTAAAAATATCCCTTTCTCAATAAATTTATGTTTTAAATGACCTCGATACATCCCCTACAATTGAAGATGAAAATTACTCTTATTCCAATAGTGATAAAAGTGAGTAAAGTAGATATCTTTCCAATGTCTCCATAATAGTGCAGGATGAAAATAATTCCTCCCACGACCTCCTATCCTTCGATGAGAATGAAGATGTAACCACTTCATTGGATATTCCTGAAGATGAAGAGGAGGACCATAGAATTCCCATCTAGTATTTAAGGAAGTTGTATCCACTACTATTGATATAATGAGGAAACTAAATATAGGAAAAAAGAGGACCAGTGATCCACATTGATTATGGTCTCCATGTCTCTAGATGAGAAGAAGATATATATTTACATATTAAAGAATAATCAATTTGTTTTATTTTGTTAACTATACATAGACTCCCAAAATAGACTCTAGTGCAGACAATCATCACCTAGGTTTTCCTGCTGGTTATAGAGGATTCCAATAGAAGACCAATTAAATGCATCCCATCCATGCCACTAAGGTAGAGTTTCAAGTTGATATATTGGTAAAGAATATTTATTCAAGATGTAAAATACAAAAAATGGATTTCCTATATTATTCCAATTAAGATAAATAGTACGAAGATCATTGTCTATATCAACTTTAGGGATCTCAAAAAGAATTTCCCGATGGATAATTTCTCGAAACCAATCATAGAAGTTATGATTGATGCAACTTATAGATTCCAAGAGGTTTCTTTCTTTAATTGGTGTTTAGGATATAATAAGATCAATATGGCCTAGAAGACAGGGAATATAATGCCATCAGAGGACCCAATAGGACTTTTTTTTACAAGGTCATGCACTTTGGATTGAGGAAGGCTCGCTCCAGATATATGTGTGCCATGCATCATACCCTCAAACTCTTTCTAGGTAAGATTTTAGATTTCGATGTTGATGACCTAGTCGTGAAGTCTCAACATAATTTTGATGAAGTCACATATCTTTACATAGTATTCATCTAATATGAAAGCAGATTTTGATGATGAATCCCTAAAACTGCACCTTTGGGTTGACATAAGAAATGTTCCTTGGCTTTGTGGAATACCATCATGGAATCATAATTTATCCAAAAAAATATTAAAATTAAGAAAATTTCTCTCACTTATAAACTTATATAATTAATAGGGGTTAAAATAAACCTCACTTAAATTTGTTGTTTTATATCCAACTTGATTGGAATATGTCTCCCCTTTATCAGGTTGATAAGAAAGTGAATATCTTTCCAGTGGGATATGTACTATGAATATTCTTTTGGTAATCATAAGAAGTATATACTGCACCCATCTGTCCTAATTCCTCAGGTAAAAGGAAATACAAATATCTCATATGTTTCTATAATATAATGGATTCTTAGAAAACTCCTCTAATCAGAAAATTATTTAGCAAAAAAAAAACTTCTTCTATCTCAGTTAGAAAATTCTAGATACCATGTCTTGATATTCAAACATGGAGTATAATTTCTTAATGCTCATATTTTTATTTAAAAATTTAAAAATTTATTTATGTAATAATAAATCAGGAGACCTATTTTAATCAGTAATTTGACTTTATGGGAAGTTATCTTGTAAAAATATGATATCCAATTCATATAACAAAAGAGAGAAAAAGAAAAAAATGCTTTCTAAATTCTTCTTAGGACATCCCACCCTAGAAATAAAGCTAGGGGATACCAAAATCTCAAATGGAGGGATTTTAATTTCACATATAAAGACTTGATCATGGGAGATGTATTTTTATTTGGCCACCCAAATCTCAGTAGATATTAAAATTGATGATTGAATGATCAATCGATTTGGTCTAAAGATTTTCATCATTTCACAAGAGAATGAAAAACCCCTCCTCATTTTTCGAAGACCAGACCAATAATTAGTTGGAATACCAAGCCCATATTATTTTCATAGACTATATCTATAACTGAAGATAACCTATATTAATGTCAAAGGTGACAATGAGATAATGATCAAAAAAATATGGAGAATATTATATAAAAAATGTTTAATTTGATCCTATCATTGGTTATACAGTGAGAATGATGGTGGAATTCTATTTTGATCGATTATTTCATCATTTCCCTTGATTACATAATGCTCGTTTATATTTACGGGCCAATTAATCCTCTATTTTTGATGACCTCAATTAGGATGAGACTGACTTCCACATTAGACACTAACGGGATGTGTTATAAGTCATTATCTATGATGTGTTGAAGACCAATAATATTAATTCTTCCCCAAGGTAGGATGATGTTTCTCTTACATACATATGGATGAATTCCATAAGAGAGTTCCTAAAAAATAGAATGCCCTTGATAGACTAAGACAACAGTTAAAAAATTTGGTAATAGGTTGAATAATAGACCCTTCAATAAAGAAAATATAAACAAAAAATCTTTTATAAATAAGTATTATAGAGAGTCCTACTATTCTATATTATGGAAGATGAATCTATTACCTTCATGAATTACATCCATGTAGATTCCTACAGTGCCCACCAGTCCGATAACATGCTCTCTCATAATGTTAGGATGCTGGGATACTTCTAGAAAAAATGATATAGGACTATGTGGAATTCACCATGAAGTGTCTTGCATTCAGAATCCTTGAAAACATCATCCACACCTCTCAAGAGTTACTTCACATAGCTAAATATTTATTTATAATTTTTATGTGGGGAATTGACATTGTGGGGCCATATCCATGAGCTATAGTTAAGTAGTTCAAGTATATCATTACTACCACTGGAATCTTTTCCAAATGGTATTAAACTATACCCGTTAAGAAATTCTGAATGAGGTTTGTTATAAATATCATAAAATCAAAAATCATCACCGTATATGGTGTTTGTCACATGATACTTATAGACAATTACACTAAATTCTGTTTTTATTAATTAAATATGTTTTTTCAAGAGTATAACATCAATTCCAATCACTCATCTCATTAATAAGTGGTGGATAATGGGAAAATAGAGACTTTTAAAAATAATATTTCAAATATACTAAAAAATATGGGAGAAAGAAATATGAAATCAGGGTCGGATAAACACCTACATGCACTATGGGACAATCATACAACAACACACACTACCATGATAACAACACCATATTTAATAGTTTATAATATAGAGGTGGTACTACCCATTGAAGTCTAGTCACCCTCACATCGAATAACTATTTTTTGGAATCTCACTAATGAAGGAAAATCAATGAAGTGGATGGATGAGTTGGAAATGAATGATTAGAAAAGACATATCACACTTCATAACAAATAAGTAAACCAAAATTTGATTACACATGCCTTCAATAAAAAGGCCCTCATCCTATCAATCTTCCAAGGAGAATTGGTGTTGGACCATAGAACCTTGTCGATACATGGGAAGAAACCTTTGAAGTTGGAACCCAGATGGGAAGGTCCCTATAGAATACATAATGTCTATTTTATATTACTCACATATAAAATGTATAGTGATCACATCATGCCTCTAAAAAATGAAATTTTTATTAAGAAATACCTTGCATAATATTCAGGTCTGAGAACCACGTCCTAGTTGCATTATGTTAAACAACCAAACAATGTCCTCACCACATGGAATTAAAATTCACAGACTTATGTCCTAACCACATGATATTAGACTATATGTTACATATTCCCTTCACATGATTAGGTACTATGTGATACCTTATGCCTTCACTATAAAGTATTCCTTCTTCTGGTTCCAGTAATCCACCATGACACATTCCTTAATTACGTATGGCTTGATTCCACTTCCTCATGAGAAGTATAATTATTCCCTATCCATCTATCTTGGAGATCAATGATCAATCTTGTAGTGACTCAACCCCATAATCCTAGATACATTGTCTACTACTAATTATATTGGCAATATTACAAGGAATCAATCCCCAAAGGAACAAAGAGTTTAGTAGTCTTGGTAAACTCGATACGTACATGGGTCTTTTATTACAATAGAATACAATAATTACAACATAATGTTTTCTTCTTCTAAATAAAATTGAAGATTACATTATCCCATCTAGAGTATCATTGCATGTGTTGCTTTGTACACATCTAATATTCCAGGGGAGAGGGAAAAAAATAATGATGAGCTGAAATGCATAGTAAAGTTAATTAAAACATAGAAGAAGAAATAATTAATCAACATGAATAAGTTAAAATATATAGGTAAATAACTGAACACAAATGTCATGTAATCAATAAAATGAAATGATAAATAATATGGAATGGTTATAAATGAAAACAAATGACATTAAAACAACAAGATAAGGAATAGTAAATAAATAAATGTGAGAAACTGAAACACTAGGTATTTATTCAATAAACTAAAAATGAAATGCATCCACAAATATTTCAACAAAAAATTTCATAGATGAATAATAACTAGAGCTAAATAAGGGTGATTCCTTCATAATGGACATCATGTTTATGGAAAATTAAAACCTATATTGTCAAGACCATTCATAAGATGATTAAAACTATGGGTAGAAACCCATTTAATATGTGAAACTTATTTGTCTCATGAGAACTAGTAGATGCATCATGGAGCTATATAAATATTTATCTCCAACCAAAATTTCCAATCTAAAGCATTCCTCGGATCAAATAATCAAAATAAATAATATGCCTTATCAAATAACCACATATAATGAGAAATACAGATTTGTCAATAATTGGCTAGTTAATTAATTAAAAATCAAAGTAAACACTATATGTGAAATGGTGTATGGTTTAGGTAATACTAATATCTCTAGTAAATGAGATGGATAATTTGGGAAAATTCAATGTTCAATGATCCTAGGAGATTGAATATTTCAATGGGACCAACAAATGAATCAGGGAAATGAATGTCAATAAAGACCTTGTCCAAATAAATCTAAACCATCTAGAGGAAGAACAAGGATGATATCAATAAAAAATATCTCAAGTGGAGTAAAATTATAGTGATTTTTTCCCTGATGAAATAAAATAATTTATATTAAAAATTATTCTTTAGGAAAATCTCTTTTACTTTTGAAAAACCTTTTGAAAAAAAATTTCTTTAAAAACAACATTAATTTTTTTTATTTGAAAATAAAAAATCTACATCTTGAAATAAAGCTTCAAATAAATGATTTTAGATAAATCCATAAATGTCATATGAGGTAAAAAAGAAGCATTCCTTTTACAAGGAAAAAAAGTTTGGAAAAATCTTTTTCTGGAAAGGGGAAAGATGATTCTTTTGAATATTTTGGTAAATGAAAAAGGATAAAAATGTGTTCATTAAATAATTTTAAAAAGTATAAAAACGTTTTTGAAAACCAGTTTAGAAAACTAGGTTTTTTGAAGAAAACAGGTTCTCCGACTGAAGATAGAAATGATGTTTGGTTTTCTTAAAAACATTTTCTAAGCCATCTCAAGTACCAAAGAGTTGAAAAATGGTACTAATACTTGAAAATGGTCGTAAATAACTAGAGGGTAAGAAAATTACTATTTTTATTTGACAATGAAAAAATAATTTCCTCTGATATAAATTCATGTGTAAACAATCCTGAATGAAATGATATTTTTAAAGTAAACCATTGAAAATATTATAATGTAGGTGTGAGAATCAATCAATAGTTAGATTATCTATATCAAATTTAAATTCACATATAGAAGTGGAAATACATTAATAGATAGTCAAAGTCATTACCCACACAATCATAGAATATTAATGACAAAAATAATGTAATATAACACAGTGAAAGAAAGTGGGTTATGAAATTTGATTCCACTTGTTAAATTTTAACTTGAATCCCCTTAGATGAAATAATTCCAATTAAAACTCAAAATATCATAAAGAATTAATGTATCATGATATTACATAACAAATTGGTAGTATATACACCATATATAAGAAATTAGGTGCACAAATATAATTTCATTATTTCAGGAAAATTTTAATAATCACAAAAAGAAGTGCGATTTCAAAGATAATAATTAACTACATTTTTTATGAAAATAATCTTCAAACATTCAAAAGTGTCTCGTACCACTTTGAAACATTCAATACATAATTCCCCATAAATTAAATGAAACTTATAAAATCATGGGAATAATTAGATTCATGATATAATATGACAAAAGAAAATATATACACTATACAAATAAATTAGGTGCTTAAAAACAAATAGGTCTCAATGGAATGTAAATTGAGACGAAATACCTTACCTTGCCTTTTTTTCTGTTGAATATCAATTAAGATCCTTTATAGTAAACTTATGTTAATAGTATACTTCATTCAAAAAAAATTTCATGTTTATCATTAATTTTATTCCACTTATTACACTGTTTTATACAACTAGTTAATCGAGCAAGTTTACATCAGGTGTTTTGGAAAAATTCGGTTCATGTGTTAAAAACAACATTGTAGGTCAACTATTGTCCAAGGGTTCGTTATATAACATCTCTAGAATAATAATCATTACATAATTATCATATTTATCCACCAATTATAATTTTAAAAACAATAATTTAATATGGTTATGAAAAATTAATCAACAATACAATCATCGAGATGGTAAGCCATACATATGCACGAGTAACATTCCGATTTTTTAATCTTCATTATGAATAGAAGGTACATGACACTATATATTTATATAATGATAATTATATCATAAATACCATGTTTTTTAGTCATATATATTTATAAATATAATTATTTTTGACGTAAAGGAATCACATCATGTCGAGAAGGTGGTAGTCCACACGTCCACAATCAACATTATCACTTCTTAGTGTGTTAAAGGGTAATAAAAAAAATGATATACCTTATATTTATAGAAAATTAAAGAGGTAATTAACAAAAAATAATTTTTTTTGTGTCACATATTATTAATTAAAACCATCGTTTATACTATCAAAATCTGATGTGGTCGAATCACATCGCTTTTAGGAAGCTCTAGTCCACAATTCCTCAAACGATGTTATCATGTCACATATTGAACTACATAAAGATGTGTGTTATAAAATAATTAAAAAATTATAAATAAATTAAAAATATCATATATATCATATAAAAATATATTTTACATCATAATTACCACCATGATAGGAGGTAAAAGAAGAATGAAGAATCATCATTTTGTGAGGCGGTAGTTCTCCATTCCCGTATAAATTAATTACCCATTAGATTGAATTGTGTATAAGTTTAGGTAGAAAAATTATCATAAAAACATACTATTATATTGTGTAAACTGGTATTTTTATAAAATAATTCAATTAGAAGAGTGGAGGGGTTGGAGAAGGGAATTAAAACAAATTAGCTTAAGGAATGATGTAGCCTCCTTATCGGGTAACTTCTATTGGTTTGAACCAAAAAGCATTATTACATGGCCTAATGACCAAAGGAGGAATATAGGTTGAGGTTATGGGTATTAAGGAAATTTTTGGGTAGTGGTTGGACAATTCAAAGTAGATTGAGAGGTGTGAGGAGGAGGGATAGTTGGTGGAAATTTATAAGGGAGGATAATGATTCACTTGGTATTTTTGAAAAGAAGTTTGGTGTACCCAAGTTTTTATCTAAAACATTTCCTAAAAAACAAACAAAATTAAATAATGGAAGGTTTCTAGCCGATTTATTTCCATACAATGGGTGTTGGACAAGTGGATAAGTCATTTTGGACCTTAATATAAAGGTTTAGTCCTTTATTAAGCTAAATGTTTCCTTAATTATTGAAATTAGTTTTAATTACATTCACTAATAACATTGGTCAAAAACGAATTTATCCCAATCAAATATTATAAATTATGATAATTCAGAATATGGGATACATTTCTTAAAGTTATAATCACAAAAGTGACTAAAATTACTTTAAATTTAATCTCTTAGATGACACGAAAATCTATGGTTTTAAAGTAAAAATGTCCAAAGGTTTGTTAAGTTTTTTACATTCAATTTTAATGTAAAATTGATCCCAATGACTGATATTGGATTAATTGATAAAAATATGGTCTAATTAAACTTTAAAACCAATTAAAAATATAATTTAACCTTATAAATAAATTAGATGAATGTGTTTTTTGAACTAAAATTCAGTGTTTTTCATTATTCATTTGAAATAAAATGTATTAGAAAAATATAAAAAATTCACCCTAACTAAATTATTATGTTTTAAATTAAAATATGAAGTTAATTTTTAAATATTAAATACAAAAATTTGTCAAAAATCATATTTAAAATGGGTTCTCCACTAAAAGGTGTTAAATTTTTTTCTATTAATAGTATAGGTTTTTATGTGTGATATAGTGTTTGTTCTTATCTTATTCAAATCTAATTTAATGGATGTATATCAAAAATATTTTATTTAATATATTAAATATAAATTTATTTAAATTCATTTACTAAATTTCATTACTTTAATTTATTAGGATAAAATAGCTTTGTGAGCATTAAAATTATTTTATATAAAAACATTTTTTAATATTCAATTGGTTCATATATTCAATTCTAATTACATATTTTTCCTATCAATTAATATTATATTATTATAAAACATATATTTTAATAAGTTAGATAATAATATTCATAACTTCTTATATAATGTCTTGGTTATATTTTATTGTATTAAATAAGAATATTTTAATAATACATTATTATTTGGTAAAAAATGTTCCTGCGTGGAGTACAATCTATCAAGGAAGGCCGCACTTGCGTGTGATGACTAATAACTCATTGTTTCCTGCATTAAAAGATATATCATGTATTTAAAATATTTAAAATAATAAATATATAGTAATGTCTCAGGATATTATATTCTGTTATGTGCTTGGTGATCTGTGTCATACATGTAATGGAATGAAATTTTGAACATTAAAATTTATGGTCGTTATGTTCTCCCAACCATAATTAAAATTTTCCCCCATAATTTAATTTTTTTTTGGTAATAGATTGTTTAATACTTATTATATCGAAATCCCACATCAAGAAAGGTATATGTAAAACAACCTCTAGAAATGAGAGAATGAGAAGTACAATGATCACATGGAATAACATATAACTAGATCATTAAGTAGGATAAAATTAGTGGAATGTATAGATATGTGCATGGAGGAAAAATGTAAATATTTATAGGGAGCGAATAAGGTCCTCAATAAAAAACAAGTTAATGATCAAAGGAAAGTTGAGTGCCTCCATCCATTAAATCATTTGTGATTTAAGAAACCATCAGTTCAACAAAAATTTAGGTATTAGGAAAATATTTGTTTTCTAAGCCATTTTCCTAATTTTGGGTAATTATTTTACTGAACAAGAATGTAAGGAAATATTATTAATTTATAGGTTTCAATTTCTTGTGATCAAATATAAATTTTGGTTTTTCTTTGATCAAATTCTAATTCCTTCCTCTACTCCTAGAAATTATTTAACAATAAGGATTATTTTTATGCCTGAAGCACTAAAATAAAATTTCAAATGATCATAAGGCCTATAAATTAGTGACAAGTATAACTATTTGACTTTAACCATCTACCCAAACCAATATGGTCAATAGATAAATCTCTAATACTCAAAAGTGACACTACTAGTTCATCATTATAATTTATTCATCAAATTGTTTAACTAAAAATAATGAAAAATTAAGCAGTACATTGTGTAGGTTAGTGGATTGCGTGAAACCATTATCGTACTTTGGTCATGGAATAAAGAGATGCAAACTTCTCAAATTTGATAAATTATTACCCAACATAGAGGTTGTAATTTTTTAAGACCATATTAAAATAATTTCAAAAATAAACTTGATAGACATACATGAATTTTAATCATTAAAGAGACTCTTATCTATGGTTTTTGATAAAACCATAGTAAATAATGATTTGGTCTGTTTTATTTCCACAAAGGTCCTTCATTGGTCTAAGGTTTTCCAGGGTACTCATTTTCATCCTCTATTCAGATTCATTATAATGATTGGTTACAAAAACATGGATTATCCTAAGAATATCCCTAGCTAGTGTCAAACCAGGTGCATAGTATGGCCTGCTGTGATGTATCAATTTACCCCGAGTCAGGCCCGGAACACCTTGTAGGTGTTATTACTCCTCGGAAAATCTGTTCCAGATTCAATTCTACCTATAATGTCCAGACATGGATCTATTTCTAGGAAGACCCACACAATACCAACCATACAAAAATTTCAAAATTTGCTTCTATAATTATTTTCAAATTCTACCATAGGGTTAAGTCCTCTAACATATTTCTCCATAAATCGAGTTCCCATGGTTTCTACTAAGCATCATTTGATACCAAAAGTAGAGACCCAACCCGAGAATTCCAGAGATGGTGTCTACAACTAATTATATTGGCATGATTATAAGGAATCAATCCCTAAAGAACCGAAGAGTTTATTATTCTTGGTAAACCATATACATACATGGGGATTTTATTACAATAGGATGCATTAATTACAACATAATTTTTTATTCTTATAAATAACATCGATGATAACTCTATTCCATCTATAATATCACTACATGTATTGCTTAGTATAGTTCTTGGTTTTTTGGGGAGAGGAAAAAATATGGGTGAGCTCAAATTTTCAGTAAGGTTAAGTAATGAATTGCTGAATAAATAATGAACCATTGACAATAAATTAATATGAAATGGTAAATAACTATAAACACATGCCATTTAATTAATAAACAGAAATCATAAATAATATAGGAAGGCAATAAATGAAAATAAATTCCATTCAAATAACTAGATAAGGCAATGTAAATATGGGAATATGAGAAACTAAAACACAAGCCAGGTAATCAATGAACTAACACTACAAAATAATAATCTTTTTCTAACAGGTTTATATATATTGGTAAAAGTTTATTTTCAGTTGGTAAAGTCTTTTACCGACGAAAATTATCCGGTCACTAAATTGTTGGTAAAAAATCTATCACTAAATGTTATTGCAACAGATAAAATAGTCTTGTTGTAATTATAATAATACCAATAGATAATATATATGTTGGTTAAAATGTATAGCAAGAAATACATACGACAAATTTATCTATTGATAATATTATTATAATTTTATAAACAATACCAACCATTAATATTTGTTTGTAAATTGTATTTTAAATAAAATATTATGAATTAGTTTTTCAATGTTTATTGCTAAAATTATATATTATATTTATTAATTTTATTATATTTAATTTATTTAACATATTTATTATACAATAACTCTAAAATCAACTTATATGATACTCCAACAAACAAATATTTAATTAGAAAAAAAAATATTTAAATAAAATTTAAAAATATATTCAAACTCCAAGAAAAGACATGAAACATCAAGAAACAAGTTACAAACATTTCTAAAAATATTCAAAATCCATGAGACTTTACATAAAATTCCATAAAACGTCATCCACAATATGTCTCTCACAAATCCGTTGTCATTGTCGTGGTTCACACTAGCAGCGAGTTCCACACATGCAGTTCATCCATTCAGTTATGACATGGTCAAAATTGATACGATCGCCTATAGATGGATCACATTGGCAGCATGAAGTAGGTCATCCCCAATTTCAGACACAGATGGCTATAAAAAGCCGATCATCCCCGCATCCCACTCATGTAAGTAGGTCCCCTTTCTTACACTTGTAGATGGAAACAGTTCATCCACAATCCTCATACTGACACCCAGAAGATGATGTGTATAAAATCATATTACAGTATGTGTAATAACAGTAGAGTCACAAACCTACGATAGTAGAATAAACATATTACAATGTGTAATAACATATGTGTATGTGTGTAAAAGCAGTAGTCAATAATCATATATATTGGTAGAGTACTACAGCATGTATGTGACTCTGCTACCAATATATATGATGCACTGCAAGTATGATTAGTTTTCTACAATATGTGTTTGATTGTTACTATTACATAGACATTTGTTTGTGTAATACCAGTAGAGTCAGCCATCAGTATGTGTGACTTAATCCATGCGCACCTGAATACTGGTAGTCTTCATCGCATGGGGAAATTGGAAGATGTTCACGAACCCAACACAGAACCTGAACAAGCACACCAATTGTGTAGTGTTTTTATATGTACATTATAAAGTAAATATGAAAAATACATTCCTTTATAATTATAAATGTGTTAATTAATGACCAAAATTTCCTTAATATCCAAATCTTTGTAAGACTGCAAAATTCTGGAGATGCCTAAACTTTAAATGCTTCACTTGCTGCGCAACTAACATGAGATGTAACCTTTACCAATTTGAAGAGTTCTCTAAACAATTATAACACCATAGGATGTGAATTCTCTACAAAACATTCTCTAATAACTTGTCAATCCGCACAATAACTATTATGAGAATAATAAGGGCCAGGACTATAACTGGCACAAACATGTTTAATCATTAAAAGAAAAAAAATTAAATAATCACACTTTGTAGTTTGGATACATATTCCTTCATATGGTGATCTTTTGAGTTGATGTGGATATATTAAGGGGGATGTCACTGAGATTAAAAAGGATAAAAATACTTCACATTTCGAGAAGGTTTTTTCCATAGAAAATTCTCTAATACCGGAAATTTTAACCTGTGACAGAATCAAAACCAAAAATAACAAATCAAATCTAAATAGAAATTTGTTTTACACGGTTCATTTTAACAACCTCTGCTTATTCATTTTAATTGTGTAGAAGGAGTTTTCCATAGTTTATTTTAATAGAATCAAAACAAAAAATTTTAACTTTTGAAGGTGTTTTCCATAGTTCATTTTAACGACCTCTACCTGAATAAAAATACAAAGCATAAAAATCTGACCACATAAAAAAACACCCAACTCTAAATGAATATGTGTAGGAAAAATCCAAAATCACTGAAGGCAGCTCCTACCAAAGTGCAATATATAACAAAAGGTTTGAAATGAGAGCACAAAAAAATCATCATTCATAAAAACTAAATAAAGGGTGTTTGAGTAAAGCCTCGGTAATAAGGTATTCAAATTCCACCTCCATCCCTGATAGCTTCCTGTAAAACCCCTGGAAAGTTCTCTATATTTTACTTTTCATTAAGGGATTTACGATCCAAAAAAAACTTAACCAGTTCAATCAAGATAATAGCTTCAAATTTCACAACATGAAAATTCATGAAAAATCTATACACTAAGGAATATCTCCCATTAATTACATTCTATATTTAGACCCATCAATCCAATACTTTATGAAAAATCAATAGGTAATAAATGAAATTCAATGTCACTGCCTGAGTTATCATTCAGAGTTAAGTAATATATGGTAGTGAGGACATTACTAATCAAAGTTCAGAGTTGTGGCTCCATCATAGACACCCAAATTGCAACTGTATGATATTGGTAGAGACCATTCATTGGATTTATCTTTTCAATAAATATGTTGGCCATTATGATGAACTTCATTTTGTATTTCAACAAAGGTAGAGGTGAACTTTTTCTTTTAAAAAAAGGTAGTACATACATAACAGTGAAATAAACATTCAAATAGATATTTTATATTTCATAAATTTAGACATGGCAATAGGTTTTAAATAAAAACATGTAGAAGGTGCGCATGATATCATATTTTGCTAGTCAGTGGGCATAAAAGTATAAATAACCCACCTTTCAGGAATCATCTCCAAGAACATGACACCGAACCTATACACATCTAATTTGGTTGTCAATTAGATAACCCATGCATACTCAGGAGCACAATATACATAGGTCTCCATCACCATTGTAGAAACATGGGTCTTTCCCCATTTGGAAGAAGCTTGGAATGATTAAAATCAGAGAGCTTTGGTTTGAATTCCTACATCAAGAATTATGTTCAATTCATTCAAATCAATGTATATTACTTGTGAGTAAATAAGTTCTAGTAAAATTGGAAGATGAGTGCTATGAAACATGGTTGAGTGAAGAATTGTACACTGATCTTGAATGCATGCCCTGTACAGGCCAGGATGTACATGCAGGTACCAAATTGTACAGAATTGAACAGAATTGTATAGACCATGTGTTGAAGACATGAGTACTCGATCACATGGCCTGTACATAATTAATAACATGGCCATGAGTAATGTACCGTGATGTACATGCCTGTACAGGACATGTGACAAGCTATGATGTACAATCCTATATAGGACATGTCTATGTGACAAGCCACGTGACACAAGTAATATACCATGATGTACATGGCCTCTACAATCCATGTGTTCAATATGTGTTCAAGCATGCCTTGGAATTCATAGTGCTCCTAGCAATACAATATAACCGTCATAGAAACATGGGTCTTATCAGTTTAATGAAATAAAGAATACATGAATACAAAGTGAAAAATCAAAATAACAAGAAGAAAATATAATAATGTTACCATATTGAAATAAATTTGAAAAATTATCAATGAATAGATAATCCAGTATGAAAAGACTCAATAAAGACAAAATATAACAATGGATGGGGCATGTTATCTCACTAATAAAAGGTTGGAGTTTTGTCTTCCTCATGGAGAAAAATATTTATGTTGTGAGAGCTTGGTATAATCCATTCATTGGATACTTCTTTTCAAGAAATGGACCAACCATTATGATGAACTTCCTTTTTTCTTTCGACAAAGGTATAAGTGAACTTTCTTTTGTCTTTCAAAATAGGCAGTACCTGGACAACATGGAAATATTCATTCAAAGAAATACTTTTATTTATAAAAAATGTATCTTGATCATTAGTATTGGAACAATAACATGAAGAAGGTACCCATGATATCATATTTTTCTAGTCAGTGGGCCTAACAGTATCAATAACCTACCTTCCAGCAATCATCTCCCAGAACATGACAACAAAGATGTACAAGTCTGATTTGGTAGTTAGTTGTCCAACCCATGCATACTTAGTAGGACAATATCCATAGGTATCCATCACCGTTGAAAAAACAAAGGTCTTATATGTAGTTGGACCATTCTTGGAAAGACTAAAATCAGAGATGTTTGTTTTGAATTCCTCAACCAGAAATATGTTAAATGTATTGAAATCATGGTATATTACTTGTGAGTGAATCAATTCTAGTAAAATTGGATGATGAGTGCTATGAAACACGGGTGAGTTATGAATTGTACACATAGCATGAACACATGGCCTGTACAGACCATGATGTACAGGAATGTGCATAATTGTACAGAATAGAATAGAATTGTAGAGATCTTATGTTCAATCCATGTGTACATGACCACATGGCCTGTACAGAATTGAAGACATGGCCATGAGTGATGTTCCATGATGTACATGCATGTAAAAACCATGTGATAGGCCATGATGTACATGCATGTACATTCCATTACTATGTGACAAGCCGTGTGTCACATGTAATATACCTTGATGTACAGGCCTGCACATGCCATGTGTTCAATTTTTGAAGAAATTGACGCTTGTCTTGTACATCAGGATGGAATATTTGGGCATGAGTTAGCCAGTACAATTCACAGTGCCCCCTAAAATACAATTTCACCATTATATAAAAATGGGTCTTATCGATTTAATTAAATAAATAATACATGAATGTGGAGAAAAAATCAGAATAATAAGAAGAAAATATAATAATGTTACCATATTGAATAATTTTTTTTTAAAATATTATCAAAAAATAGATAATCTAGTATACATAGAATCAATAAATAAGGTAAATACCAACGGATGGGAGAAGGTATCCCACTGATCCATAAAAACCCATGAAGAAACTGCATACATTACATAGGTTGTAATTGAATGCATATTGAATATAAATTTCATCAAATGATAGATTCAATGCATATTGAATATAAATTGAATATTGACACTTGTACATGGAATGAAAATTTCAAGGGAGTTTCGTCAATCTATATATCAAAAAAAGTGCCCATTTATCATTATGTTCCCCCTTCTCTTGTTTAAAATCAATGGAGAGTATATCAAGTATCTTTCAAGTGTAAATAGTTAAGTTTTATTCAATTTAACCCGTGTATTAGAGATAAATAAATTAAATTCACTCCTTGATAACTACTATTTAGAAGGGGTTCATCAATTTTATGATGATTGAGAAAGTTCTTTAATCTATGAAAGATGAAATGTATAATAGAGGTGTTCACTCATAACTAATAGCCAGAAATTTGGAAACAACGATAGAAATTTCACTTTTTTGGCCTCCAACGAGTTATTCACAACTTAATTCATTTAAATTTTACTCAAAATTAAAATTTTCCCTTGTTTCATCAATATTTTTAGTGTAGTGTGAGAATATTGTCTTAGAAATAAATATTACCTACCAAATGTGATGACATGCAAAATAGATGGAGATGGAATGACATCGACAAACCCAAGGGGTGGCCGGTGAAGGGAAGCTTACCTAGAAACGAATGGAGCGATGTCAAACTGGTGGTGATGCAGTGTGGGGTGGTGATTGATGACCTAAAAAAACAAAAGACATGAATTTGGGGGTGTAGGGTTATATTTTTTTTCGAAGCTGACGAGAATTGGTACACAGGTTCTTCGATAAAAAAATTGGGGGTGCAGGGTCAAATTTGGGGGTGCTTGATTATGTAATATTTTTTAAATTAAATTCACCTCATTAATAATTATTAAAAATATAATATTATGAAAAATAAAAAAAAATCACAATAGATTATAATAAATTTATTTATTTGTAAAAAAATATTAGTATAAGCATGATAAAGTAACAAATACAATTTTAGTTAAAAAATCTCTTAGTATTAAATGATTAATATAGATAGATGCATTGGATGGTAAAAAGAAGTGTTGGTATTTATAATTAATATAAAAAAATATTATATCTATTAGAATTACTTTTTTTTACTAATATATGTTTTATCTTTCACTGATTTTCAGCTGGTATAACTCATTTTTCTTGTAGTGTAAAAATGAAATGTATCTATATATATGTTGATACAAAATCTCATAGATGAATAATAATTAATTCTAAATGATGGTGTTCCTTTCATAATGTATTTCATGTACAAGGCGCATGAAATCATATATAATCAAGACATTTAAAATGATGTTTAAAACTATATATAGAAAACCATTTATTTTAAAAAAACTTATTTTTCTCATAAGAACCTGTCGATGCATTGAGAATATATATAAAGATTGGGCTCCACCCATCTCTATATGTCGAAATCATTCATGATATAGAATAATCAAAATAATTAATATGCCTTATCAAATAACCGTATTCAATGAGAAATACAGATTTACCAATAATTCCCCAGTCAATCAAATAAAATTCAATGTAAAAAACATATGTAAAATGGTATATGGTTTATGTAATAGTAATATCCCTGATAAATGATAAGGATAATGTAGGGAAATTAAATGTCAAATGATCATGGGGATTAAATATTTCAATGGGACTAACAAATGAATCAAGTAAGTCAATGTAAATACCTTCCTTGAGAAAATACATCATAAACCATCTGGATGAAGAAGAAGGATGGTATCGATAAAAACAATCTCCCTTAGAGTAATAATATATGTTTTTTGTAATTGATTAAATAAATGAATAACTTTAAAAAATATTCTTATGTAAAATATCCTTTTCTTTTGAAAAACCATTTGAAAATATTTTTCTTTAAAACCCATTTAATATTTTTAATTTAAATATAAACATTTATACTTTCAAAATAAGATTCAACATAAAGAAAGTGGATAAATCCATACATTTCATACAAGGTAAAAACAAATCATTCCTTTATCAAGAAAAAAAGATTAATAAAATTCATTGTTCCGAAAGGAACATGAATATTCCTTTGAAAATATTGATAAAATAAAAAAGTTTAAAAAATTATTGACTAAATCATTTTGAAATGGGTAAAAATATTTTATAAAACCTTTTTAGAAAACATAATTTTTAGAAGGAAATAGGTTTTCTGACTAAATAATGAAATGATGTTAGGTTTTCTTAAAAACATTTTCTAAGGAATATTAAGTACCAAAGAGTGGGAAAATGTAACTAATACATGAAAATGGGCCTGAATAACTAGATTATATGAAAATGAAATGGTTTATTACACTTAACATATATTTTCCTTTTATTGAAATTCAAGTGTAAAAAATTCTGAATAAAATGATATTGTAATGTAAACCCCTGAAAGTATTATAACGTTGGAAATATAAACAATCAATGATTAGATTATATGTATCAACTGTAGGTTCACATATAGAAGTGTAAATATATCAATATATAGTAATTTTTTTTAAATTCATAACCATATAATAATAACAACAATGAGTAAATAGTAAAACCCAATGAAAAAATTGGGTTATGAAATTAATTTCCATTTGGAAACTTTTAAGATGAATCCCATTAGATGAAATAATTCAAATTAATAATTAAAAAATCAAGAAGAATTAATGTATCATGATATTATATGGAAAAGTGGCTGTATGAACACCATATAGTAGAAATTAGGTTCACAAAAATAATATGATTGTTTCAGGAGAATGTTAAGAATCACAAAAGGATGTGAGATTTCAAAGATAATAGTAAAAAACGTTTTTGAGGAAAATAATCATTAAACATTCTAAAGTGTCCCATACCATTTTGAAGAATATAAATCATAATTACAAATCAATTAAATAAATCTTATAAAAAAATAGAATAAGTATATTTATGATATAAAATGACAAACAATAGTATATACACCATACAAAAAATAGGGTGCATAACCACAAATAAGTCTCAATGGAATCTAAATTGAGACGAAATCCCTTAACTTTCATTTCATTTCAGTTGAATATCCTTTAACTTACATTATAATAAAATTAGATTAATGATCTAATTTATTTATAAAAAATTCATTTTTATAATTACATTTATTTCAATTATTATAATGTTTCATACAACTACTTAATCGATTAAGTTTACATTGGGTGTTTTGACCAAATTCGGTTCATGTTTTAAAAAAAAATTGGGTAGGTCAATAATGCTTGAAGGTTTCATTATATAAAATCTAACTACTAATAATCATGAAATTATTAATATATTGAAAAATAAATTATACTTTTAAAACAAATCATTAAATATGTTTTTGAAAAATGAATCAGTGTTACAATCATGGAGACCGTAGGCCGTATGCATGCATGAGTAACATTCCTCGTTTTCAATGATCGTTATTGAAAGATGTTAATTAACACCATATATTTGTAGGATGATCATTTTATCGTAAATAACATGTTATTTAATCATATTTACTTATATATACAATTTCTATGACGTAAAAGGTATCACATCATCTCTAGGAGGAGGTAGTCCACACATCCAAAACTGACACTATAACTTTCTAGTGTGTGAAAGGGTAATAAAGAAAATGATAAAAATTATATTTATAGAAAGGTAATTATTTCATAAATAGAACATTGATGTTTTATATTTCACATATTTTTAATTAACACTAATGTTTAGACATTCCATGTATCATGTGATCGAATCACATCGCTTTTAGGAGACTTCTGTCCACCCTTCCTCAAATGGTGGTATTATGTTCCCAAAAAATGGTGGGCATTAAGAGTTATGTTATAAAATAATTTCAGAAGTATAAAGAAATTATAAATATCATATATATCATATATAAATATATTGACCATCATAATGACCACCATGAGAGGCAGTAATGATTGAACGAATAGTCATAAATTCGTGAGGCAGTAGTTCATTGTTAACATAGACAGTATGTTCCTTACTCATTAGATGAAAGTACATGTTATCCTTGGTTGAACCATTATCAAAAACAAATATTAGTATAATTAGGATACTTTTGTTTTTATAAAATAATTTAATAATATGATTTGAGGGGTTGGAGAAGGGAATTAAAACTAAACAGCTTAAGGAAAGATGTTACATCCTAATTGGGTAACTTCTTTTGGTTTGTACCAAAAGGCATTTATAGGTGGATTTGTAACCAATCAGAGGCTTCAAGGTTGATGGTAGGGGTTTTGAGGAACTGTTTGGGTAGTTTTTGGATGAGCCAATGTGGATATAGAGGTGTGAGTGAGTGGGAGAGGTGGTGGCCTTTTATAAGGGAGGAAAATGACTCACATGGAATTTTTGAAAAGATGATAGGTGCACCCACATTTCTACCTAAAACAAGTAAAAAAAAACACAATTCAAAAATTTAAGGTTCATGGATGTGGTATGGACATACAATTGGGGTTTTAAAAGTTTCTAGGTTGTTTGGACCCTTAATTTAGAGGTGTAGTCATTTATTAATTCTAATTTTGCATTATTAATTGTAATTATTTTTAATTAATTCAACTAATCCTTTGGGTACAAAACTAAGTTGAAATTATAATAAATTTTAAATTATTACTATTACCAATATTGTGTTCAATTTTAAAAATTATAATCACATAATTGGATAAAATTAATTTAAATGTAATCCCGTAGACGGGACGACAATACAGGGTTTTAAAGTAAAAACGTCCAAAAGCATGATAAGTCATTACATTCAATTTCAAAGTGAATTTAATCCGAATGACCTAAATTGAATTAATTGAAAACAATAATCTAATTATACTTTAAAAATTTTTTAAATATAATTTAAACTTATAAATAATTTATACTAAAAAGATGTTTCGAACAAAAAATCATTCTTCTTCATTATTCTTTAAAAAATGAAATGTTTCAGAAAATTTTAAAAAATTCACCTTGACTAAATTATTTTGTTTTAATTTCAAATATAAAATTTATATTGACATATTAAATCAATTAATTATTCAAATATTTGATTTAAGATGGGTTTTCCATTTAAAGGAGTTAAAACTGCCTTATAAAAATATAGGTTTTTATGTGTGAAATAGGGCTTGTTCTTATTTTTTCATATCAAATATATTGGATAAATATAAAAATATTTTATTGAATTTTTAACTTATATATTTCATTAAAATCAATCAATAATTTTGATTAATTTAATTTATTAGGATAAAACAGCATTGTGAGCATGAAAATTGTTTTATATAAAAACATTCTATTTATATTTAATTAGTTCTTATATTCATTTCTAATATAATTATAACCTATGAATTAATATTATATTATAATAAAGCATATATTCTCATATGTTAGTTAATACTATTCATAACCACTAATATAATGGTTAGGTTATACAATATTTTATTTAATAATAATATTTTAACAATATATTCTTATTTGGTGAACTCAGTATAGCATGTAATGAAAGTTATCAAGGAAGGTTACTCTTACATGCGATGAAAGATAACTTAGTGTAGCATGTATTTCAAGATATATCATGTATTTAATTTATTTGAAATAGTAAATTTATAGTCCAGTCTGGGAATATTTTATTCCATTATATGGATGGTGATGTGAGTCATACACACTATCGAATACAAAGTTTTACATTATAAATTTGGGGTGTTACAAATGCACTCTTTCATAATATGGGTGTTTCTAAACTTTGGGAATAAGAAATATTTTTATGAATCTTTTTTGTCTTTCCAGATAGTATAACCATCTTTCCACTTCATTTCGGTAAATTCTATGTGACCATAAACTGCAGGAACCATATCCTTACTGAATGATGTTACATTTCATAGACCTATCACCATGTAACATTATGTTAAACTATGTGGCAACTAGTTTATATTTTAATAATTTTAACTAATTATAGAGGGGTACATCATGTGTTCTAGGATCAGAATAAGAAATGGTTCCTTAAAATAAGATGAAAAATTTCCCCTCCCTATGGATGGGTTATACCTTTACAGTATACCACATTCACAAGAACTATATAGTTATTGATTACTCAACCTTTATGATACATAGTGATGTCTGAATCCCCAAATCATGAGACCATCTTCAGTATAATAAAAAAGGACCTATTTTACATAAATGCAAGATCCTTTACGTGAAAAGTTTTCATATGTAATACATTTTTATTGATTCCAACCATCCAAGGAAATGTACTGACATCTAGACTCCTTGATCCTAGGCCTAGTAGAAATATTCATAAAAATCAAGGCCGTATTCCTTGCACATGATTGTGATCTATACAAGAAACTCATTGTTTATAAACAAATTCATGGTTCAAATTTTATTTTCCACACATATGAGATGGAACCATGTAGTAAAGGACCAACCTATCATTGAGAAATATCAAAACAATATGCCCTTTCCCTAGAATATGAGCCCGATTTGTAAAAAGGATCCTTTCCAACCAAAACTATGTGTGGATTGATTCTTGTTTATATATAATATGTAGTGATTCATGGATACTATAATCCTATTCCCATCTATCAATATAAGTAAATGATAAAATTTCTCATCCTTATGCAAGATTCATATCCACGAATTTAGCATTACTAAGAACTACATGTGTCTTGATTGCTGTTACCATAGTATAAATACAAATGCATAGATACTCAATTTTGACCCATCCATTGGATTGTGTAATTCCTAAAAATCATACTAAAAAATATTAAAATGTTTGTAGATATTTAATTCCACTATAATAATATCAACACCACCTGTTTTACTGTTATACACTCTCATATAGTTTAGTCGACTTCTTAATATCCTCTTATTTATCAGGCCGAGCATGAATCATGTGAGGACCAAGAAATTCATTCTATATTGGATGGTTGAGTTTAATTTCTATCCAAAATAAATGGATCACTATATAGTCTCATGATGTTGAGCTACCCAACCACTTCGTAGTCACCTGATGTTAATTAACATGACATGAGGTCATCACATAGAATAGATCTCCCCATCCGATGATTGTGTACCTATGAATCACATGTATTATTCATTTTTTATAAAATTTGTTTAATATATTTTGAAATATATTTTTGGGTACCCAAACCCTCCTTCAATATTATTTTATCCACGAACCACCATAAATCACTCTATTATTGAGCCAATACCAAACAATTCCTTGGGTACATACCCTTCTATTGGAACCATATGGACCTCGAGCCAAAAAAACATTGTTATCCCCTGTATAAAATTGGTAACAAGGATTTTATATTCCAAAGGGACCCATCTAGAATTCTCTGGTGAATAACACAGGGCTCAAGAGTTTTGTCTTTCGGTATGTTTTGGTTCTAGATGATAACCCCCTAAAATCTAGGTTATATTGACGTAGATGTGAACGGTACTAGTTTAAACATCTTCCCATCAGTCTTTACCTCATATTACCTCATAAACTCTTAAACTATGATTTAAAATTCCCATAACCAAACCAATTAAAATAATTTAGATACACTCTATGTTACAAATCTGTACATCACAGTCATTCTCAAAAAAGATTATGATTCCAAATTCTTCTAACCTTTCCTTTCAAGTTATGTATTTCTAATAAAGTATCAAATTCCCTCTCCCTATTTATGAGTTCGAACAGTGTAGAGGAACCATTATCTTACTATGATTTTCAAGAATTCCAATGGAAAATAATTTTTTTTCCTCTCTCTATATATGGGAAAGATCTATGCGATGAGTCATAGAAGAACTACATGTGTCTTGATTTATATCCCTATTGGATACACAATGATTCATGTGTCCTTTAATCTAGATCATAAAGAAAATAAAAAATAAAGAAAATTATCCCCATTAATACATAAGATATAGGTCAATGTAGGGGTTTCCCAACAAGAACCATGCATCTCTTGATTCCCACCATCCTATGGTATACAACAATACCAAGATCATCTATCAAACAATCATCCTCTGATCATTGTAATTTTTTATTATGTTCTTTAATGGAAACCGAAATAGTGTGCAGATTCTTTTTCAAATAGAAATTTTTATTCCCCAATACATTTCCCAACTTACGAACTCATAGATTCCAACTTGCTTCCTAGTAGCCTCTTATTTCTCATGCTGAGCAAGACACATGTGAACTTAGAGATCTGGGTGAGTCACTATGATTAGAATAAATAACATTCAACTTAGTAAAGATAAGTATTCGCATCATAGTCACATGATGTCAAACTACCTGACAACATTTTAGTCGCATGATGTTAAACTACCTGACAAAAGGGTTTCATGTTGAATAAGTCATCCTATATGGTGATTGCATATATGATAATCATAAATCTTATTCCGCAGCCCTAAATATTTTTTAAACACATGTTCGGATAACTTTTAGTGTTCTAAAATCCAGCTGGAATATTAATTTCTCCATGAAAAACATTCAAACCTTCAGTATCTTAGTCAATAAAAACTAGTTCCCTAAAAGGATACACTTCACTTGGAACCCTAGGATCATTTTTCAGACACACACTTCGTTCTCCAATATAAAAAATAGTAATAATGACTAAATAATCCAAATGGTCCCTTTTTAGATTCACTATTGAATATAATAATCCCGATTATCTTTATACTTGAAGACTTCATGGTCCCAAAGGGGAGGCACCCCGAATATATTAGAGCTGGTGTCCTGGCATTGTGTGCTACTAGTTTTGACTTCTAACACTAGTATCCACTTATTTTTAACTCAATCCCTCTTGGATTTTGATTTACTGATCCCATAAATACAATATTTAAGAGTATTCGGATTCCCCTCATATTACCCATTTGTACATCATACTCATTTTCAAAGAAGGATTATGACATCATATTGTTGTATGATTTTGATCTAAGGAATAAATCTCCCATGAAGACCCAAGATTTACCTCTGCATATGAGTTATATCTATGAAAGAAGTATCTAAAATAATAACATGTGGATTAATTACTATCATAATTTGGTATGTACCATGATCGGAGTCCCCTAATACTGGGACCATCCATGAGACACAATATAAAATGTCCCCATTTTCTTGTGAATGAGTCTAATATGTGTAGGAAACCCTTTTGACATGAGAAATACTCTTGAATTTATTCATATTCCCTTTAGATACATTGTGATTACTGGATAACCCAACATCAACCCCAATCACATTCATAATTTTCCCCTACCATAGTGGTAGGGCCTCTATGTTAACGACTCACTTCACCAACAACCCCACATTGAGGTAGAACTCAAATACCCTTTCCTACAATTGACATTTATCCCTGAAAATGAGGCCTTGAAAATTTCATGTTTATCCTATGAAACTCCCCTTGTTATAAAACAATTAGGTATATAGAGACTGGAGAAATCCGAAAACACAAAAATTATAGATTCCCAAAACTCAAGTCCACCCTGTAGGAAGTGGATGAGTGAGTCATATAAGCCACTCCCATTAAAAATTATTATATGTTTGCTTTTCTTCCATATAAATAAAATCCCTGCAAAGGGAATCCTTGGAATGGAATGTTGAAAATTCCTCCAAAAACATAATCTCTCAGATCAATGTAGTGTGCTTCCAAGTTTATGTTATATAATTTCATGTTGGTTTACACATCATTACCATATGGTGTTAAACTACATGGGGGACATCCTAACCACATGATGTAAAATTTCTTGGAAACATCTTTATCACATGATTTTAAAATATACAAACTACCTCATAGTCACATGATGTTGGACTACATGTCATATGGTTCATGTTACAGGACCCTAGATTGCTGTTAAAAGAGAAACAAAACATATCATATTGAATACTTACGAAGGGAGTTCTGGGTAAATGTCAAACCTTCACTAACAAATATATTTTTATTTAGAGGGTATAACACTTTTGATCATAAAAAAGGATCAAAGTTCATAGGTTTCATTTTACGACCCCAGTAATAGTTGATCTATTCTCTCTATACCCAGATCTTGGAGAAAGATTGATAAATGGTCTTTCACACCTGCTTTCCAGGATAATATATTCAATATGTGTTGGTACAACATTTATGGTGTTTGAAACCTTCTTGAATATTAATTTTTTTCCATAATCCAACAATATAACCTTGAATTATGAGTTCATAACCTCTGGTTCATTGTGTCAATACCCTTCTCTTTGAACCCCATGGACATCAAGCCTAAATGACCCAATTTATACCATGTATAGTACTTGTAATAGGACATGACCAATCCAAAGGGAACCATATAGGATTCGATGGTGAATAAAATAATATAAAAGATCTTGTTCTTATGGGATATCTTGTCCCGAGAGGAGAGGCCCTCCTGATATCCATGAGCTATTGTCTTATCTACATGAGGTACTAGTTTTCATCATTACCAATGGTCAAACAGTTCCAATTATCCTCCTTCGATAGTTGGATCAGGTATTTTAGTATCACTATATATGAACCCCATAAAAAAACATTCAAGTGGATTTGATATCCATGACATCAGATAACCATGTATTGTACCCATTTTCAATATAATAATATTGAACTCCATCCTCAAACATTATAGTTATCCCCTCCTCATAACTTGAAACCACATGACGTAAGACCTGAGCTAAATAAACATAAAAAACATCCCCAAGTATCCATATCCCTTATTAGATATCATTTTACCCATAAAATACATTATATTCTATGTGTTTGAGCCTAAAAAAATATCCCATATCTCTTGGAAAGGAATGGGGACTACACTTCATGACCATACATGTAAGCCCATATGAGATCATCCATAAGATCCCCTTACCCATCAAATAGAGATGTATCTTTCATGAAAGAAAGGACTTATAATCCTTAGGAAACTCAACCACATATTACCAGAACTCCACAACAAAAATTGATTTTAGATCACCCTCAATGTGTATGCCATATTTTTTCATCATTAATTAAAACTCAATGACGTGTGATTTACACAAACTATATTCCAAAAATCCAGGTAGATTTGACATCACTTTCATTACACCAGAATATGTTATATCCGTTTTCAGTAAGGATGAGGGGTTTTAGAACCCATAATGAATCTCTATATTTTTAAGGATAGAGGGTGTTACACCCCTTCATGAATTTTTATCTTTAAAAAACCATAACATGAGTATATTATAGAATACCATAAAATAAATAAAAATTAGGTCCAAGCTAGAAGATCTTAAACTCTAGTAACACCATGTTTGGGTTAGAAGATTATAAATAAAATCATCACCTGGTTCAATATGTGAACCATTAATGTACAATAATATCGTGTCCAATATAGATGTTTTAAATCTAGAACAACACAATGTATAATCAAGAAGACCATCAACAACACTAACAGTAGGTCAAAATAGAAAACCATAAACTACAACAACATCAGGTCCAATCTCAAAGACGGTAAAATACATCAATATAGGGTCTAAACTATTTGATCTAATGTTATAATACTCAATTGGTAAAGAATGAAAGTCCATTAAACTATAAACTAATGAGAAATAATACATGTTAGGATAAAACCCATGAAGGGAAACCTAAAAAATAGATGAGTTCATGTCCACAAAAAATTCTCTGTATGAAGATTAGATAATAGATGAGTAATAAATAAAAAAATTCTTAATAAATAATGACATATAGAAGCTTGTAGGGCCCACCACATGGCCCTATACAAAATTGAGATGTTCTTTTTAGGTCAAGATTCCTAGGAAAGGGAAAAAATGTTGAGAATTATTTATCCACAATATAAAAAATTCCCATTATGATTCGAGTATATGAGTTCCCAATCATGGTAATTCAATAATATAAAATGAAAAAACTATTTCATATACTTGAAAAAGTAACTAACAATAAAAAGAGTTAAAAATACATTTCATTGAAAAGAATTTAAAGAGAGGGAGGATTCTAAATAATCTAGAATATCTCCTTGAATTCCCAAAAGGGTGAAAAAAAATAATCATAAAAAGTGGTTGATTAAGTACACAATATTTTCCATAGAATAGAGTTAGGCATCAATCAAATGATGAATTTTTTCAGCTTTATATCCTCTTCTATTTTTTATCGTTATAATGTCTCTATTAATGAGTATATTTATTGATATTCTCTTTTAATGGTGTGATGTACGGAATATTAATATGAGAAATCATCTTTCATGTGGAAAAAGTATGTTTCGTTCTCTTCTATATTCTTAGCAAAGTGACTCATTTGATCATGTATTTGGGAGGATGCATGATGTGTTTTGGTGTAGTGCCTATGTGTAATCCCATGTTGATTAGAGAAGGAATTTTTTATCATAAAAAATAATGAAGCTCTACCTCAAAGTCAGAAAATTCTTGTAAAACTAATACCATCAAATGCAAAATCTCATAGAACTCCCTATAGTCAATTTCTCTTCCCCTAGGTAGAGGTAAAGTTTAAGAAGGTGCCCCACTTGATCATGAATCTCCACAAAGGGTGTATTGAGAATTATTTCATGAATCTAATTATAAATTATCCTTCATGTCATCCCATTCTCGGATTCCATTTAATAAGTTATTTTAGTGAGAGGATCCACAGTTGAAATTTATTCAATTATCAAATCTATTGAAGCACTACTTATCCTAATTGATAAAGGAGTGGATTGACTAGCCTGGACAACTCTCTCTTCATCTTAGATAGCTTTTCCTTCTCCACTGACATATTCTGACACGCCTCTAGCTAGAATTTCGTCCACAATTGGTACTCAATTGCACGTTTCCCTTGGAAACTCTACCTCTTCATCTTATAACTCCTTTTCTGGATGAGGGTTTTTATTCTATGGAACATTCTATTCTTGAACTATTTCTATTAAAGAGAATGATAACAATTTTGGCGATGCATAAGGTGTATACACATGATAAACTGGTTGGATCAGTACAACATTCATGTAGGATTCAATCCAGGCATGAGAATAATCTTGTGACTAATAAAAGGGATCCTTGGTAGGTGATAGGAAGATATTAGAATTGGTATCCTCACACACTTTTATTATCAATAATAAAATAATTACCCTAGGATGAAATTCCCCCTGTATTCCAACAAATGGAAGAGAGGATACACCTTTAATGTAATGGAACTGTCAAGTGAATATGTATAGGGCATACATTTAACAAATAACTAGATCATACATAGAAGTTTTAATAACCCCATCCTTGGAAGAAATATTATATGAAATTACAGTAATAGAACAACCACTATTTTCTATAATCGACCCAATGGTAATAGGATACATCGTGATATTGGAATGATCACAAATTTTTATCTTTTCAACAACATCAACAATGATAAATGAGTTTACCCAACCCCAGAAATATTCATTAGCCTATCACAGAATGAGGAATGAGGAATTTTGTTGCATAATGATCCCATAGAACAATAAATGTCCACATATACATCCAAATGAAATTGGTAGTGGCCACTAATTTAATAAGGAAAATTTCCTTTATAGGTGTGACTGAGGAGTTGATAAAGGAAAAAAGGGTTCACATGACTAGATTGTGAGACCAAACATCTTCTAATTGGGAGCTTTCACCAGTGTAATGAATTTAATTACAAATAATGCATCCCAAGTTGGAAAAATCCATCCATTCCGAAACATGTCCGAAAATACTTCAATCCAAAGACTCTAGGAAACATCTAATTTTTCTTATAACCGATGAAGTGTACTCACTATCCTGTATTAAGGATAAATAAGAAACCTCAATAACCCAAAATAGTTGAGAGGGGAAGTGATGAGTGTGAAAGAAGGTCATACAAGTCTAGATTTTTAAGAGAAATATGATCATTTATTATTTGAAAGAGAGTATTGAGACCAAACTTATCTCATTCTCTACCTTGTCCTAAATAATTTTGAGAATATATTGGAATAACATTAGAGTCTGTTTAGGGCCATCAAAAACATTTTATGTATGAATTAATACATCATATATTACCCCAAGGGGAGGTATTCCCCCTTGGTAGTAAATGTTCCATATGATGATTCTCACTCCACCATAAGACATGTGAAAGGAGTGGGTATCAGGGCATGAATAACAAATCCGTTCTTCAAGAAGCTCCTATTTATGATATACGGTGAATTAAGAGGTTCATTATTTATTGTAAAAATGAATAATATGGATTTGATCAAAATAATAATCATAACTATGACAAACACAGAATGGATATTCACATTCATTATAGATATTTCTTCTAGGACACAGATCCCATTTCAAGATGCAACCTTCATTTAATATTTTCACAGAAAAAACCAATATATTTGAAAATCACTAGTAAATCAGCTAATGGGAGAGACTGTGAGAATATGAACTTAGAGAAAATTTTTTCAATGTGTATGAAAGACCATGGAATAGTGATAGAATCAGTTGTATTTTTTTAGTGTTGATTTCCCAGGAACAGTTGGAGCAAGAAAACTTGGAAGCTGGAATTATATGGCTAGTTGGATGTATAATACATTATGTAGAAGGCCAAAATCACATAATACTATCATGTGTGATAGAGGATATTACTGGTGGTAAGATGAAATAATACCATTTAAAACTAATTGCAGGACAAAAATAGTTACTATGGGTCATCATTGTGATTATCAAAAATCATATCCCTTTGACCAACCATAGGTGATGAATCCTATGATCTTGAAGCCATCTAGATCACAGAAATAATAATAAGATGCATATGAGAATAATAACATTTCATAAAGAGTAAATATATAGAAAATAAGGCTTTGATTGTTGGGAAATGTCATATGGGTAGCATCACTAATTATGGGACTCATGATGTCATAAATTATTACTGATCATGTGAATCATGAAATCATAAAAAGGTTACATGAACCAAATATCCAGTCTAGTGATTTTATGATCCAATATATGTATTACACTAACATTATCTTTGAAAAAATCATGTTGAGGAATAATTCACTTCGTGTAATCAATTAATTGATCCCATTAAACAACCCTATAGCTATCAATGAACAATATGGATCGAGAGATTTACTTTTGATCATGTTCTTATGAGAGATTTCTTCCATTAAGATCACATGAAGTACTCATGTGATAGAAAATGTGGCGAAATCATGCATATGGATTACAAGATAGAGTCCCAAAAATTGATCATGTGATGAGATCTTGTGAACTTCTCATGTGATGGAGGAGAAATCAAAGAGATCTGGAGGTTGGAGGAAAGGTAAAATAACTAGTCCCCTATAATGATATTTATAGTCCATCTTCTATATATAAAAATGGTTACACAGAATAGAAAACAATTCCCAAGTGATCAACTAGTGGATTCCTAATGGATTCAGACACAAATGCACTAACACTAATTCAAGTCCATGTTCTATTGGACTTCACTACTGGTGGGGGGGGGGGGGGGGATTTGAGGAAAACCATAGGATCATCGAGTAATTTGGATTTGGATAAATACTCCAAAATAAAGGAATTGTTTTACTTCAAAAATAATAAGTAAAATATGAACACATGGATTGATCATCCTTTTGAGCATCTTGAAAAGGGTTTACATGCTTCATGTGACCTACTTCATGATCATGATAATGTTTCCGAGAAAGCCTAAAATATCACATTAATGTCCCTTCATAAGCCATCAATTTCATGTGAAGGTCCTAAGTTATGTACTTTTGATCATGTGATACTTCTTTATAGAAATTCTTGAAAATCATTAGAGAGTTAACTTGGTTAGTTGATGAAAAAAATAAGTTCACATAAAGATAATTTATTTTGATTTTCATAGGAAAGAGTTATGTGGTTTATGTGATTAGATCATTGATCATACAAAATCCTTCTAAAACACCAGTGGATCATGTGAACTATTCTTGAAAAACCCTCCTTATCATGTGAAGGGTGATGGATAAGTCTTTTTGATCACACGAAATGTTTTTAGAAAAATTGTTGACAAGTAGAAATGTATTCACATTATTAAAAGAAATAATAATTGGAAGTATCTTGTGAATGGAATATATAAAATTTTTATGTATATCATAGGTGATATCAGCATCAATTCACAATATGATCATCACCTGATGTCATGGTCATTTGAATAGATCATGAAACCTTGATGGGTCATGTGAATTCCCATTTGACATTCCTTCCTGATCATGTGAAGGCTGATCTACATGTCTATTGAATCTCATGATGGGAATTTTTACAATCTATATGGATCATGAAATGATCATTAAGCCTAATGTGCATCAAAAAGGCTATTAATGATGGAATTATTACACACTCACTAATTACTTCATCTATTCTATATGGTATGATCATGAGAAACATGAAATATGTTTTGACTTTTATAAAGTGAGCATGTAACATCACATTACATTTTTAGGTTTTTCTTTTTCTTTATGTTTCTAAGTACCCTTGTTTTGGAAAAAGGCTTGGGAAGTGTTTGGGAGTTTTTTTCGGGAAAAGTTAAATCCCAGTGTGTTGTGCACGGTTTTCACACGGTTTGACAAACCATGTGACCAAACCGTGCTAGCCTTGAATCCTGGACAGAAGCGTCCGCACATGTGGTGCACGATTTGTCTAACCGTGTGGCCAAGCCGTGTGAGAAGGGTGGCCGAGGCAGTAGCTCATGCATGGTTAGCGCACGGTTTGTCAAACCGTGCGGCCAAACCTTGCGGTCACTTAAATGAGATCCTGAAATTGTGGATATCACTCGGTTTTGCCTCTAAGTGCCTCATTTTTCCTCCTAGGCGGCCCTAACTCGGTAATTGTCTTCTCCTATGGTCATAGAGGGTTCTCCCATCATTCCGGAGGCAATCTAAATGCTCCTCTTGGTGAATCGAAGCCGGATTCTTGAGGTATGTGATCGTTCTTGATTGGTTTCTTAGATCTATTTAGATCAACTTCTACTCTTCTCTCGGTTTCTTAAATCTTTAACTATTATTGGTAGATCTAAGTGTGTGGTACCAAGTTTGATGAGATTTTGTCTTGATCTTTATAGGATTATAGATCTAATATGGTTTCTTGAAGAAGCAATCCGGTTTTCTTGAGCGTTCTTGACCGTTGTGGTCTTGGTCAAAACCTTCAATGTTGGTGGTTCCGTCCCATCTTTCCAAATGTATTATCATTGTATTTTCTTGATTTATTTCAATTGTTGATTTAAATTCAAATGATCATTTTTTCATTCAATTAAATTGATGAAAAACTCTATTCCACTGAATCGAGATATTTGAAATTGTTTTGGCATGAATATTTGAAAATCTCCAATTCCATTGAATTGGGTGTGGTTATGGAAAATTGGTCAATTTAAATTGATTAATTTAATTTATGGATTTGATGGAAATGAATTCAATTAAATTGTTGAATTTAATTTTGAAAATGAATTGTGAAATGATGGGATTGGTTTTTAATGGATTTTAAACTCGTGAAAATGGATTAAAATGATTTTATAGAAACCCATTGATTTTATCTTGTGAAAAAGGCAAGTTTTTTTTTAATAAAACATGTTATTGTTTTAAATGGAATGAAATTGGCACTTTGGAAATGGTAGAATGGGATTGATTGTATTTTAAGCATTCTTAAAATAGTTCGACCATCATGTAAGAGCACATGTAAGCCTTTGATAGTTAGTGAGTTATTTGGATACACTCTACGCTACGACAACGTTATAAAACATACTTGTGGCGGGTCACATCCCCAACAGGTTGGTGATGAGTCTCCTTTGGCCATTGTCATAGGGACGTGTGTATACACATTTTTATGAGTTCACATAGTGAGTGCGGAATCCTATAACTGGTTAATACTATCGTACCATTTTCCAAATAACCATGTTGCTCGCTTGTTTATTTATATTTGAGATATAAATGTTTTCCAATGTTATGAAACTTTTTTACATGCCTGATGATTTTACATAAACTGTTTTATGAAACTGTTTTTATTTAAGCCATTGTTTTGAAATATTCCATCATTTTTAAATCCTTTTCTTAAAGTATTTATTTCCATCATTTGAAAATGTTTTGCATATTTTGTTAGAATATTTCTTTGAATTGGAAAACCTGTTTATTTGAAAATTGAAAGCTTTTCTTTGGATAATCTATTTTTTGCATCTTTCATGGAATCCTTGGTGGTATCCTACTGGGCTTTGGCTCACACCCTACTTTTTCCTTCATGTGTTCGTAGACTTTCTTCTTCCAGGATTGAGAAAATGGAAGTGACCTCTTAGAGGTGGATCTAACTATTGATCTTTGGTCTTGGTGAGTTGTGTCATTTGGGACTTTGGGGCTGTTTTCCATGTTTTAGTACTTGGGTTGTAGTACTTTGGTATTTGTGCCTCTTTCTAATCTGGTACATTACTCCCAGTGGAGTTTCTTTTGATATGCATACTGTTTGTTTTACTCTTGCTTCCGCATTCTTGTGGGAAAATAGTTCCCACTTTTATGTTGTATAATGCCAGGTGCTAGTCGCCGACCCATGGGGATCAGGAACGCCCTTCGGGATATGGCAGGGCCGACTCGGTTATCGGGTTACCAGGGTACCCAGGCTGGTTCGTGACAAATTCGTATCAGAGGGTGGTTAAGCATATTTCCTTGATGACAATATGAATTTGAGTATTCTTGTCAGGACTTAGGAGGTAGTTATGATTTAGTGTCTGGCTAGCTCTCACCTTAATGAACCTTACGTCACCAGGGGTGGTTAGGGGAAAGTGACTTGTGGATTAGTTCTAGTATTTTCCCCTTTTTTGATTTGGATAGAGGGGAATCCAAATCTTGTTATCCCTTAATTTAAGAGTAGTTTTCCTTGTTACTCAGGTTGAGTGGCATCATGCCTCCGAGAGGACGTGAAAATCAAATCCAAAAAGTGGCTGCTGCTGGATCTCAGAAAACAAGTCCTATTTTGGATCCAAGTCTGGTAGAGTTGATTTTTCGCACCGTCCATGCTCTGGGACAGGCACCACCTCTGGTTCCTGTACAGGCTCCAGGTATAGATCCTCATAGTCATATTCTCTGGAGTCATTCTCAAGAGTTTCTACACTAGAAGCCACCGGTCGTCAAAGGCTCCACTAATACTCAACATGCTGAGGAATGGTTGAGTAAGATCAAACGTCTATTTGGGTTTTTTGAGACACTTGATGCGATCAAGGTGAAGTGAGCCACCTTCATGCTAGAGGGACCAAGAAGGAGATGGTGGGACACGATGGTGACGACTGGGAAACATGAGGGTTTAGAGTGGAATTACTTTAGGGTTCTTTTCACTAACTTGTTCTATCCAGAATCTATGGTGTTGGCCAACGTTGTGGAGTTTTTCAAACTTGAGCAGTCCAACAAAACCGTGACTGATTACTCAAATCGCTTTTCTTAGCTGGTATTGTTTCTCCTAAGATTGTATCTAATGAGAGGATGAAGGCTCGACGATTCGAGTTGGGACATCGATCAGATATCTGTTCTTAGGTTTTCATACTAAATCTACCCACTTATGTTGATGTGATGGATAGGGCCATGACAGTTGAGATGGACCTGGTAGGAATGTCAGGGTTGAAGGAGGTTCTTTTCCCTCCTACTGGCAGTGTGGGTTTCTTTAATGGAAAACAGAAGCATGACTTTTCTCATAGTGGTTCTCGATAGTAGAGTCATCCCAGACCTCCGGTAGCACCAGGATGGGCTTCTTTGACTTGCTATCAGTATGGGAAGCCAGGACATTCTAAAAGGGTTTTCACTAAGGCACCCAAGAACTGTAGCTCATGTAGACGTTTAAGACACTTGCAAAGAATCTTCCAACATTTCTCTACTCCACGTGGTGGAACAGGATCATCAGCACCTCTAGAAACTGTGGGGAAATTAAATGCTTCACGTACAAATGGGTTCTAACCACATGCATCCAGAACGGAGCTTCTTCACGAAGTGGAAGAGTCACCAGAGGTAGCTGATGCAGATCCTGCAACTGTGAGAGGTACCATTACAATAGCTTCATCTTTAGTGACAACTCTTTTTGATACTGGTGCATCTCACTCTTTTATTTAAACCCATCTTGTTAATATTCTTAATCTACCTATGGAAATTTTATTTTGTTCAATGGATATTACTACACCCCTTGGTGTAATGAGATTTAAGGGTCTCTGTTGTCCTGTGTCTGTCTTCTCTCTATCAGATGTTGATCATTCATGTAATTTCATGGTTCTCGACATGAAATCTTTTGACGTCATTTTTGGGGTGGATTGGGTCATTTCTAATTAATCCTGGATCGATTTTTATCTTCGACAGTTCTACCTCAGTACACCCAGTGGTCTGTCTCTCATTTTTCAAGGATAATTGGACCCAAGGTCAAGTAGAGCCAGACAATCTTATCCAGAGTTGGGGAACGTTATATCAGTGTTTTCTTTTGATCTGAAGAGATATTCAATGTTTGGTGATCTTCCTACAGTCATTTCTAAGTTTACAGACATATTTTCTTCTGACTTCTCTGGTTTTCCACTAGTAATAGAGGTTGACTTTTATATCGACTTAATGCCTAGTACTCAACCCATTTCTATTCCCTCTTACCGAATGGATTTAACTGAAATAAAAGAACTAAAATCTCAATTAGACGATCCTCTTGAGAAAGCATTTATACACCCGAGTGTGTCACCTTGGGAAACACTATTTCTCTTCGCCAAGAAGGCTAATGGTTCTCTTCGCTTATGTGTTGATTATCGAAAGATCAATCGAGTTACGATAAAGAATAGATATCCATTACCACGAATTGATGATTTTTTTGATCAATTGAAAGGGGCAAAGTGGATTTCAAAAATTGATCTTCAATCTGGTTACCATCAGTTGAGGGTAAAAGAATCTGATGTTCCTAAGACCGCTTTTCAGAGTAGGTATGGCCATTATGAGTACCTTGTTATGCCCTTCAGCCTAACAAATGCTCCTGCAGTTTTCATGGCATTGATGAACATGGTTTTCCATGAGTATCTTGATACTTTTGTGGTGGTCTTTGTGGATGAAATTATTGTCTACTCCAAGTCTGAGGAGGATCATGTGCATCATCTGAGAACAGTTCTGAGTCTTTTAATAAATCACCAACTTTATGCCAAGCTTTCAAAGTGTGATTTTAGGATTCGAGAAGTGAAATTCTTGTGACATGTCATGTTGGAACAAGAAATATCGTTGATCCTGAAAAGGTGAAGGCTGTTATGACTTGGGAGAAACCATGAAATGTTTTCGAGATTCATAGCTTCTTGGGCATATCAGGATATTATCGCCGGTTTGTTAAAGACTTCTCAAAGTTATCTTCTCCAATGATCACAATGACTTGAAAGGGAGTGAAGTTTTCCTGGAATGATAAATGTCATAGTTCTTTTGTTGAGCTAAAATGCCTTTTGAATAATGCGCCTGTGTTAACTCTTCCTGAGGTTAGGCTAGGTTATGTGGTCCTCTGTGATGCATCAGGTTCTGTTTTGGGATGTGTACTCATGCATGGTAATCATGTTGTTTCCAATGGGTCTCATCGGCTTAAGCCTCTTGAGAAGAACTATCCTACTCATGACCTTGAAATTGCAGCTGTAATGCACGAACTTAAGTGTTGAAGACATTACCTTTATGGAGAACGATTTAATATGTATTCAGACCACAAGAGCATGAGTTATATCTTCTCTTAAAAAGATTTGAATCTTCGCCAAAGGTGTTAGGTGGAGTACCTTAAATCTTTTGACATTGAACGTTCCTATACCCAGGGAAAATGGAATTTTGTTGCCGATGAGTTAAGAATGAAACTTCCATCACAGGCTGTGAAACAATCTTAAGAAGAATGGAGTTTGATGGCTCTTTTTTCTTAGTTGCATAATGGAGTTCAGTGGAAGGGGAATGCAGTTTCTTTAGCCAGTGTTCAGTTGACTTCTGCTCTCTTCAATTTGATTCTTCAGAAAAAACAATTGGATGATGAATTCCATATCATTAGGGACTCTCTTTATGGTGGGGATACCGACACCCAGTGGTTTTTCTCTAAATAGGTTGTTCGGTGTTATCGAAACCCTTACATTGTGACGTTAGCGGCAAGGAAGGATGTGATGGGGTTTTTCCATAACTCTCAGTGGGATGTGCACCCAGGAACCACGAAAATGTTCTATGACATGCGGCCACAGTTCTGGTGTCCAGGTATGAGATGAGACATTGCTGAGTTTGTACCTCTTTGCTATACATGCCAACAGGTGAAAGCCGAGCACCAAAAACATTTGGGTTTTCTTCAACCACTTCCAGTCCCCACATGGAAGTGGGATGAAATATCGATGGACATTTTGGTTGGGTTACCTCAAACCCAGAGGAAGAAGAACACGATATGGGTTGTGATCGACATGCTAACCAAGTCGGCTCACTTTATACCTATTTGAGATACAACCAAAGTTGATGAGTTGGGAAATATCTATGTGAAAGAAGTTGTTCGTTTGCATAGAGTTCTGTCTGCTATAATGTCTGACAGGGATCCTCGGTTTACTTCTCACTTTTGGAGAGGCCTTGAAGGTGCACTAGGATCTCAGGTTCGTTTGATCACGTCCTATCATCCACAGTCAGATGTCCAGACAGAAAGACCAATTCAGATCCTTGAGGATATGCTCCACGCTTGGGTTCTTGACTTTGGTGGGTCTTGGGATGATCATCTGGGGCTAGTTGAGTTCTCTTATTATAACAGTTACAAATCTGCGATCAAAATGGATTCTTTTGAGCATTGTATGGACATCCTTGTAAATCTCTTTTATGTGTGTCAGAGATTGGTGAATGTTCCTTGGTAGGACCGAGTTTGGTGCAAGAGATGACATCTAAGATACAGTTTATTCCTCAAAGAATGTTGACAGCATAGAGTCGGTACAAGTCTAATGATGATCGTCATCGTAAACCTTTAGAGTTCTCAGTTGGAGACCACGTGTTCTTGAATGTTTCACCCTAATTGGGTCATCGACGACTTAGGAGGAAATGGAAGCTTTCTCATCATTTTTTGGGACCTTTTGAGGTTATTGTTCTTGTGGGGAAAGTTTCTTTCCATCTAGCTCTACCACCACAACTAACTTCGATGCATAATGTGTTCCATGTATCGTAGCTGCGAATGTATCTCTCTGATCCATCCCATGTTGTGAGGTGGTGTGATCTTGATATTGAACCAGATTTATCTATTACTGAATGGCCAGTCAGGGTTGTTGATTCTGAGGCCAAGGTACTTCGTGGGAGAACGATACATCTGGTCTGTGTGCTTTGGAATCATGGTTCTGATCATCATGTGACATGGGAAAGGGAGGCACTAATGAGGGAGCAGTGGCCTCATCTTTTTGATGTAGAGGTTTCTTCTTAGGATTTCTGGGGGCAGAAAGATCTTATTGTGGGGAGGTTGTAACATCACGTTACATTTACAGGTTTTTTTATGTTTCTATGTACCTTTGTTTTGGAGTAAAGGCTTGGGATGGTTTTGGGAGTTTTTTTTCGGGAAACGTTAAAGCCTAGTGTGATGTGCACGGTTTGCGCATGGATTGAAAAACTATGCGACCAAACCCTGCAAGCCTTTAAACCTTTACAGAAGCTTCTACATGGGTGGCACATGGTTTGTCTAACCGTATGGCCAAGCCATGCGAGAAGGGTGGCTGAGGCAGTAGGTCTCATATGCTTAGTGCACGATTTGTCAAACCGAGCAGCCAAACCATGCAGTCACTTAAATGAGATCCTTTAATTGTGGATCTCGCTCGGTTTGCCTCTAAGTGCCTCGTTTTTCCTCCTAGGCGGCCCTAACTCGGGAATTGTCTTCTTTTAAAGTCAGAGAGGGTTCTCCCATCATTCCGGAGTAGATCCAAATGTTCCTCTTGGTGAATCGAATCCAGATTCATGAGGTATGTGATCGTTCTTCATCGTTCTTGATTGGGTTCTTAGATCTACTTAGATCTACTTCTCCTCTTCTCTTGGTTTCTTATATATCCACCCATTATGGGTAGATCTAAGTGTGTGGTACCATGTTTGATGATATTTGGTCTTGATCATTATAGGATAAGAGATCGAATGTGGGTTTTTGAAGAAGTAATCCAGTTTTCTTGAGCGTTCTCGGCCGTTGTGGTCTTGGTCAAAACCTTCATGGTAGGTGGTTTTGTGCCGTCTTGCCAAATTTATTATCATTGTATTTTCTTGATTTATTTCAATTGTTGATTTAAATTCAAATGATCATATTTTATTTCAATTAAATTAATGAAAAACTCGATTCAATTGAATCGAGATACTTGAAATGATTTTGGCATGAATATCTCTAAAACCCCAATTCCATTGAATTGGGTGTGGTTATGGAAAATTGGTCGATTTAAATTGTTTAATTTAATTGGTGGATTTGATGGAAATGATTTCAATTAAATTGTTGAATTTAATTGTGGGAATGAATTGTGAAAAGATGGGATTGGTTTTGAATGGATTTCAAACTGGTGAAAATGGCTTTAAATGATTTGATAGAAACCCATTGGTTTTATCTTGTGAAAAAGGCATGTTTTTTAATAAACCCAGTTATGGTTTTAAATGGAATGAAATTGGATATTTTGAAATGGTAGAATAGGATTGATCATATTTTAAGCATTATTAAAATAGTCCACCCATAATGTATGAGCACATGAAAGCCTTTGGTCGTTAGTGAGTTATTCAGATACACTCTACGCTACGACAACATTCTAAAACATACTTGCGGCCAGTCACATACTCGATGGGTTGGTGAAGAGTCTCCTTTGGACATTGTCATAGTGACATGTGTATACACATTTTTCTGATTTCACATAGAGAGTGTGGGATCCAATAACTGGTTAATATTATCGTACCTTTTGTCAGATGACCATGTTGCTCACTCGTTTATTTATATTTGAGATATAAATGTATTCCAATGTTATGAAACTGTTTTACATGCCTGCTGAATTTACATAAATGGTTTCATGTAACTATTTTTATTTAACACATTGTTTTAAAAATATTCTATCATTTGTAAAGCCTTTTATTAAATTAATTATTTCCATCATTTGAAAATGTTTATCATATTTTGTTAGAATATGCCGTTGAATTTCCAAACCTGTTTATTTGAAAATTGAAATCTTTTCTTTGGATAATCTATTTTTGGCATCTGTCATGGAATCCTTGGTGGTATCCTACTGGGCTTAGGATCACACACTACTTTTTCCTTCAGGTGTTTGTAGACTTTATTCTTCCAGGATGGAGCAAAGGGAAGGGACCTCTTGGAGGTGGATCCAGCTGTTGATCTTTAGTCCTGGTGAGTTGTGTCCTTAGGGACTTTGGGGCTGTTTTCCCAGTTTTAGTACTAGGGTGGTAGTACTTTGGCATTTGTGCCTCTTTGAAATCTGGTACATTACTCCCAATGTAGTTTCTTTTGGTATGCATACTGTTTGTTTTACTCTTGCTTCTGCATTCTTGTGGAAAAATCATTCCCACATGTATGTTGTACGATGATAGGTGCTAGTCGCCGACCCACGGAGATCGGGAACACCCTTCGGGCTATGTCAGGGCCGGCTCGGTTATCGAGTTACCAGGGTACCCGGGCTGGTTCGGGACAGAGCTCAACTGTTAAATTAAACTCATATATGAAGCTTTAGTGACATGGAAAGTATCATGGATATGTGGAATATATGCATATAACCCCCCTTTTGATGAAGAAAAATAGATATGGGGGCACAATGACGATAGTTGAATGTTGAGAGAGGGGGAAGAAATGGAGAATTCTTAAAGGAATAAGATCACATAAAGGGTTATCAGATCACAAGAGTCTTCAACCTAATCATCTAGGAAAGGTAATAAAAATATTATGTGGTAGGATCATGTTCTTTGAGTAATCCATTCATCGATCACACGAACAAAATCTGGCATGATGGATACACCACATGAAGTATCTATTTTGTCTCTAAGTGATCAAATATGTTATAAATAACAAACATTATCATGTGATAAAAACATTTAAATGATGGAATATTTATTTGAAGGTGAATATGATGTTTTTTATGTGATGGGGTAATTCACTTTACATGATATATTCATGGATCGTTCCAATCCATTTGAATATGTTAGGATGATCATGAAAATTACTTTTGAAATGTTAGCTAAATCGTGTAGGGTTCTCCAGATGAGTCATGAAGGTCATTGAAACAGTGTAGAATTGAAGTATTTGATCAGAAAATGGGATTACATACTCCATATGATTATTTCACCGATTATGTGAAGGCCTCTAGAAAATATATCATCAACAAATAACACATTTTTGACATATTTTCCAGATAATGTGATGTCCTCTTCATATTTTAGTGAGATCTTATGACACCCTTTGGAGATGGAAAAATTGAGTGCATGATAGGATCATGTGCTCCATGTGGTCTATTCAAATATCTTGTGAAGGATCCTCAAAAAGGAAATTTTGATCAAGAGATATTCCTTGGACATATTATGTAGATAATAAAGACATGACCATAAATCCTTAAACATACCAGGCATGCATATTCAAACATGACATCTTTGTCTAAGTGGAATACATGGACATATAACCATGAGATTTATGGACCTAATTCTAAGGGAAATTATTCTAGAATCCACTTTATAACCATAGAGAAAACTAATTGTGTGTTCCCCATACTATCTCAACCTTGTATAAACTCAACAAGTTTGGTCATATGTTGTCTCAGGTTTCACACACCGAACATGACTCACATGGACATAGAGATATGAAGAGAAAATTTCTAAATCAAGACACAAATGTCCCAAAATAATGGAATTCACCATTGGTTTATATTCCAGGATCTCTAAAACCCTATGAAAATAATCCATTTTGGTGTAGTCACCCTTCTTCATCCATTAACATACAAGAGACCATAATACAAAACAATGAAGACTCTAATTCCTATTATATAAAGGATATATAGGATTCCTTTTATGGTCTGAAAAATGTTCCATGGTACCATATATTCCAATTGTGAGGCCATAATCACCACAAGGCTTCTAATAAAAATAGTAGGGAAACCATAGTGTATAAGCCCCACATTGTTCAATCTGGTGTTATCATGTAAACGGTCCGAATATTCTTCCACCTCTTGTTTCTCACATTGCGAATGGATCAGATAGATGTAGAGACAAATATTTATTGTGTCATAGTTATGATCTAAATTACTCAATATGGGCATCCTTTTCAGTGTGATCTTCATCACACCCTCCCCTATATCAAAACCCCATATTCCTAAAAATATACCTTAGGAAGTCCTTACTTGCATATTTCCCACTCTATACCTCTATAATATCTCCTTTGAAGATATATGAACTATAAAATAAACTATTAAGTCTCTGATTCCCACTATACATTGGATACATAGTACACTTTCCCAAGGACCTAGCAGAATATCCAATGCATTCAAATACCGATATATATATATCCTTTCCTCATGAAATTATATCTGTAGGGTATGGATAAAGATATAAATGAGTTCTAATTCCTATCTATCACAGTATATATTAGATTCCTATTGGAGGTTGGAATTCAATAATAAATAACCAATAACCTCCCTAGGTAGAAGAAAACTATATATTTCCCAGTCATATGGCTTTAAAATATAGTCATTCATTCATTAATAAATAATAAGGAGTATCATGATGGAGAACATCAAATATCTACATATGTTGTTATGTTTTATTTGGGATGCATCTCCCAATATTTTTTTGGAAACTAGTCCCATATTATTGGATTGTAACTTTTCATGAACATATCATATATCTATATGAGACTCCAAGAGTGGGTAGTGATCCCCCATAAAAGGTGTGTTGAGCCCAACCTCAAATCTACTCGACCAATCTGACTTCCTAAGTTCCATTGGGCGTGAAACTCCAATGAATTCTCGACATTGGAAATTAGTTCCATCATTATTTATTAATGTGGGAGATATTGGGATTTTCAGAAAAAAAGGTAAAACAAACATATGATATTGAAACCACATTTAACTTCCATCAATCAACTATCATACCAAATTCCATAACTGTGATTTCATTTGAAAATATCCCACTAGAAGAAAAACTAACCCTAATCTAATAAGTAAGGGGAATATTTGTGCTTGTTCATAATCGAGTATAATCCATAAGTTTAAAAAAATTGGGTATTAGATACAAAATGTGGTCCACACATATGTATTCAAATGTAGGGACAAACTATATTCTGTAATATTTTATGGTGTGAGGTAGATGTTTTGGTAGGTAACATATCCAACTTTGTTTTTGATTCTATTGCGGATTACAACAACACATTTCTTGTGGGATCCTGGTTCTAAAATTCTTGTATTATGTACCTTAATTTACAAAAAAAACTCTTTTTATTTGTCTATATATTGATGGATTTATATTCAAATTATTAAATAAATGTTGGTTCATATACAAAGAATGCATCTGTTTTGGTGAAACATATTTAAATATTGGAATTTATGTGTTAGATTACATAAACTATGTGATGGAAATTGATAATGAAGCTAACTAAAAAATAAATACCACACCCAACTATAGAACCATTATCCATATCATGTATATAAAAATAATTTAACAAGACTACGCATATTGTAAATTTGGATTTATTTGAACTAAAACCAGTTGGTCAATGTCATGAATGTTTATAAGGAAAAATGAAAAAATAAATATTTAGTGGAAAATGTGAAAGGGCCACTAAGCTTGTTATGTTTGTAGATACTGATATGTATAAATCATCTTTAGTTAAAGCCAAGGGTGGGTCCCCATAATTCATAACTTTTATAGATTATTATAGTAGATATTAAAGTATCAACTTAATGTGTTTTTATTTATATTATTTAGACTGATTCATGGAGTATAATAATTATATTGAGAACCATCTTGGTAAGAAGAATATGAAATTCCACTTAAACCATAATAGAGAATATATTGATTATGACTTCATTGGATATTTGAGGGAGTTTTGGATTTTATTGAAAATCACTACACCCAATACACAATAATGGAATTGTGTAAGTGAAAAAGGAAACAATAGCCTATTTTGGAATGGTGAGATCAATAATGTGTCATTTGAGTCTCCATTACCATTTTATGGATATGCATTGTAGGAAAACAAATTACATACTAAACCGAGCAACAACTAAAGTAGTAATCGGTATTCCATATCATCTATGGTATGTAAATAAACAAAATTTTTTAAATGTAAGAGTTTGTGGTTGATAATAATATGTTAAGTATATTTCATGAATCATGATTTCACCTTGAAGAGTTATGAGTATCATTATTGGTTTTCCTATGGAATCTAATTGACATTACCTATATGATCTTTCAGATAAGAATTTTTTGTTTAAAAGACATCCAACCTTCTTGAAATGGATCACATATCTAAGTGAGATTGTGTTAATGAGATTTAAATTTACAAAATCAAGAATCAAGATACAGATGAGCTGAAAAAGTAACATAATCAACAAATCCCCATGGAAGAATATATTTTTGAGACACAAGTACTATATAAGAGTAAGAGAGAGGTCATATAACCAGAAAAGTATGGTTATCTATGGACTTAGGGTGGTTAATCATTATTAGTTGATAAGAATGATCTTTTCAACTTCACGGTAGACATTAGTGGCACCGAATTTACCAAATAGAAAGAATTTATAAATTCTGAAATGGTTTCCATATACTAGAACCATGTCTGGGTTCTGGTAGATCCTCAAGTGGATGTAAAAGCCATAGTTTATAAATGGTTATTCAAGATAAAATTAGACATGATTGGATAAGTTAGAATCTTTTTGGACTGATTTATTATAAATGGGTTTATTGAATGTCATGGAATTTTCTATAAAAAACCTTTTTCCCAATTTCAATTCGTAAATCAATCATAATTCAAAATTCTATATAAACATACCATGTCTTTGAGATTTGGTAGATGGATGTAAAAATAGATTTCCATTATGTGAACCTTCAAGAAGATGTCTATATGACCCAACCTAAAGGCTTTTTTGACACTAATAGAATCTAAAAATTTATAAAAGTTACAAAGATCCATTTATGGATTAACCCAAGATTCTATATCATACATCATTTGATTTAATGAAGCTATAATATAATTTTGTTTAGTAATGAATTAGTGTGAGCCTTTAGTCAATAAGTGTTTTAAGGTGACTAGAGTCATTGTCATGTTTTTTCATTTCCATTATATTCAACATATTAGAAATTGAATTCCCATATTACCCATTAAAGAAATGATGAATACAAGATTGTACTTGATGTACTTAGTTGAAGGAATATATATTCATGGGATCATGGTACATCATAAAAGAACCAATAGTTTTCTTAGAAGAAGACAACGTTTATACATTTACAAGATTATAAAGAGATTCAACATGGAACAATCCACGAGGGGAATATTACCAGTGCCCCATGGTATTAGTGTATTAATGAAAACGTGTCCACAGATACACATGGAAATTCAGAGGATGGCATGGAATGTATAAACATCATCGATTAGGTAATTTCTTAGTATGAAATTATATGTACAAGTCCAGATGTTTCAAACACATTATTGTGGTTAATAGATATGATGCTAGACTAGGTGATCCCCATTCGATGGTATTCATGAATATCCATAACTAAATGAGGCATTATAATGATATGTTCTTAGCCTTTCGAGGAATAGGGGAACTACTTATTAGGGGGTATACATATGCTACTTTCCAAATAGCTCAAGATGATATAAAATCATAGTCATGATACATATTCACTATCAATAGAGGTTCCATGAGATTGAAGACCTCAAAGTTATAGTGTACATCAATTTATTATTAGATTTAGATTTTATTGCAATATTTGAGTCAACTAATGGAGTAATTTGAATTCACAGACTTCATATAAAATAATTTTGTGGTGCCTAGAAGGAACCTATCACACCCTATTATTATAATACTATAACAGTGGCACATGAAGAGGATACAAGGTCACAATAGTTGATTAAGAACATACTTCAAAAAATATCATCTCATGAGGTATTTTTCTTAGAGATATGACTATTGGAGTTGTTGAATTTTGACTAACTAGTTTCAATTTGGTTATATATATATTTTATGATTTGAATATTAATAAAATATCAAGTCATATATATTTCATTGTTGTGAACAACATTAATTTAATAATGTTAGGTAGAATTAGTTATATTGATAGTTTCTTGATGTACCATGCTATGATGAGAACCATGAAATTCTATAATGATAAAAAATAATCAAGTTCTATTATCAGATAATGTTCTCTGATGGGGAACATATAATGTGACAGTCAGGTGTGATTTTTCATTTGCAGATGAGAGTGCCTCTCTAGAAGATCAAAGTTTGTAATATTTGAGACAAAATTTGATGAGAACAAATCCTCCAGTAGTAATTCTATTGGTTATGGATTCATATGATATTCCTATTCGTGAGCATGTGCAATTGTCCATAGTTTTTAATATTATTATTAATTCATATTATGAAGTGCATAGTTATATGTATTTTATAATCCATGATGATAGGGTTTATGACGAGGTGTGATACATTGTTATTGTCATATGTGATGTTATATTAATGGATATGTTGTGGAATTATTTTTACCCTCCATCTTTATAGAAATTTATATCTAAGATCGTTTATTCAAACATTATAGTCACATTGAATTTCATGGTCATGATGAAATGAAATGTTCATTTAAGATGTTCGATGAAATATATATTGATTATATAGATTGGAGATATATATGTTTTACTTTATGGATGAGATATTGTGAAAATAGGATTATATAACAAAAACGGGTTCACATTTGGTTGTTGATGTCGTGACATTAAGTTATTTATCATTGGTTTCATGACCTATTGTAGGACAATAATCCTAGGATTTTGGAAATACCGCCTAATACCAATGAGAAATAATCCTACTCGGTCACTCAATAATTGTTTCCATTGAACATAATTAAATTATATTTGATTTGAATTAATGGAAAAAATATTATTCTCCAGGCTGGGGGACAATTTTATTCATGTTTTATCAATCAAAAATAATTATTGATGAATTAATATTTAAATACATATTTATTTGAGTGTTCAATAAATGGTGTGTCATTTTAATGGACCAAGACTATGCTTGGGGATAAATATTAATTTACAAGATGATAAATTGATATTTATGATTACAAAAACTTCTATTCACCATAAGATAATAAAATTATTTCTATACGCCATCGTTTCCTCAAGGGTAATAACATATTTTTCAATGGATGATATAAAATTGAATAATAATTTAAATTATGTTCCACCTCTATAAATATATAGTTATGTCTATACTATAGGGTTAATAATGAAACGAGAACTATTGTGCCCAATAGACATCTCTCTTGAATTTATCCTCTCTTCCTCTCAGGAATCAGAAAAACACTTTTATTCTTATAGGATGCTAAAAAAATATTGTTTAAGAGTGAAATATGATTGATTCAACAATATAGCACCTAGAAATCGATCAATTTTTCTCAGAGATCAAAGGGTAATGTTTTTATTACAACTATAGGGATTTTAAACATGGGTCGTAGAAGTGAAAAAAATGTAATCCAAAAATGGTTTTACATGTTGAAAAATATCTAAATCCATGAATGATCCTAATACCATGTATAACTTTCTTATGATTATAAATTTATTAATTATAAATTTAACATGTAAAGATCCTCTATGTGTTTTGGGGTCTCCATCTGTCAATATTCTGTGGAAAAACATCATTGTTCATTGTGATCATTCCATGTACAATGGTGTCAATGATCCAATAAATAAAAACAAAATTCTTGGTTATTAACCTATCATGGATATTCTACTACACCCATAACCAAATTTTTTTATCAATGGGTGAATAAATTTTATATTTATATTCATTTATTTTATTTTTGATCTATATTCTAAATAGTGGTAATATATTTCATTCAGAGATTATTCATTTTTTGGAAAATTATTAATAAATATGTTTTTGATATTTTAATCATGATTGTTTAATGTTTCATTATCTTAAGGGATTCATAATAGATGAAGAATGGTAGGATATTCAATTGAAAGATAAAAAGAGCTATATTTATTAAGATTGGGGACGTTTCCTCAAATTACCTTCCATGAAACTATGTGAACATTACTTTTCCATGTATCGGATACATGATACACCATGTAGAAATAACATGTGGGGAATTTATTTCACACCACTAGATTAATGGGCCAAGATAACATAAGAATATTCAGATTCTATAGTGGGTAGCAGGGGTACACATCGTATATTCTACATGGTTTAAAGGATAAATTCTTGCACGCAGTGTGGTATAATAAATGGTTCAAATAAATGAGGCTGATAGCTAAGATAAAAAATGACATACACAACATGTATCCAACATACATGACATATAGTTCATTATTTTCAAATTCCAAAATACCTGTATATCCATTCATAATTTCAAGAGGTAATAAAGATTGATAAACAAATGTCATTTAGATTACATAGACAATTTGTGGTCGCATATCAAAAGAAAACTCCAAGTCATTTAGTGGGTTTTGTAGACACACAACAAGTGTGATTCTCGGAGTGAACCAAGATAGTATATTCCATATAGTGCATCTAAGGTCCATTATGAAACCCCATACATGTATCCAATGTACATGATAATCAATGTACATGACATATAACTTGTAAGTACACTTTTCTTAGTCCCCCAAAATAATATAGAATTAAATTACATTGAATATCTAATTTAACAATTAATACATTATTATATTGATTGACACTTGATGTCTTCTATAATTTAATAATGTTTTTAAATAATTATTAAATGATTAATTAATTTATTTAAATTATATGTTATTATTATTTCTTCCATTTACATAACATAAATTCATTTATATGGGATATCTCCAAGATAATTCCGAAGGTAATTAAGAAGGAAGGGAATGAACTAATTAATTAATTAATTAAATAATTAAAATAAAATTATCTTCATAATAATGAACAAATAGAAATGAATATTAACGAGTGTACCTTTTCATAACTGTTTTATGTGTGACCGATCATGATCGTGAGCTTTAACCTTGTATTTTTTGAATTATTTAATTTAATTAATTTTATACTTTTACAATTATTAAATTTTAAAATTATCTATGATGAAATTTAATTCAATCCATTCTCAATTATTATATAGGACATACATGTCCAAGGATATTTATGTAACTCCCCTCATTTTGTTCCCCTCACTTGTGTGTGAGTTATAAATACTATAAATAAATAGGGTATCCTAAGGAATGTAGTGGCAGATCATGAAATAATTGAGATGAAACTGACCCATATGATACATAGGTGGATATGTAAGATTCTATAACTCATTCCATAATTGGAATAAGGAGTATCCCCCTAGGTCATAAGTTAATTTATTATCCCCTCAATAATTATTATATTATGTAAACTCATTATCATGTTATTCATTGATTTATTTATTTATATTATATGTATTATTTATTTATTGGATTCATGATCATGATAACATAAATAAATAGATGAATGTGTAAAGATAAATTTTAGATAAATATCTTATTTGTAATTTTTTTATCAAAACAATGTTAATCACTTATGTAAAATAAATATAACGTTAAGAAGACATGTAATAGATAAAATAAGGAAATTTTATGCATAATAAATAAAAATCCCTTAACAAAATATTATGTCAGACTAAGTCTTCTATAGTATGAATTAAGATGAACCCATATCTAAAGCCTCAGGTTTTTCAATATCGAGGGAGTATTTAATTATATGGAAATTTTTACCATGATAGTGTATTGAATTAATATAGTTTATATTTCATTTAATGGACAATGTCTATTTTGATACATATTTAGACGTTAGTTTTGAGGAAATTCATGTCATTATATATATACTGGGTAATCCAATCAACTGATCATGGAGCTCCATGACCAAAATAAGAAAGGCCAAATACCTAAACACCTTGTCATTATTTTCATGTTTAAATTTTATATCATTAAGAATAGAAATATAGATCCCTTCCACTAGAATATACTACATGACTTGGAATTATGATTTCAATGGTGATAAATATAATGCCTTGAAAAAACAGCAGGAGGAATAATAAAATTAATTTCAAAATGGATCACATAAATTATAATCAATAAAAGTACTAGTAATTTTATATTTTATAATATTCGAAATTATGGGAATTTTTTTATCCATTTTATCCCTTAGATTTGTATTATATAAATAACATATCCTCGTGATGATTCAATTCCATGAATGGTTCGACACTACCTGGTTTTTTCCATGGAAGAAAATATTTTGTGATAGAATCCTTGTTTCTCAATCCACCTACAAAGGTGAAGAGTGATGAAGTGTTTTCAATATATTAAAAATACTTGATCTACATGACTAAAATTCGAAGATTAATGATTTATTGTATGTCTAGTGAAGTCATAAACTCTCATGAAGACATGGATTCTTGTAGCATGGTTATAAATTTATATTTTTAACCCTAGAAGATATAATTATAGGATCAATTTTATATTTACAAATTTTTTTAAGAGAAAACTGTAAGATGGTGAGACATCTAGTCTTTATATAGTGAAACTCATTGGCTACAATTAGCTCTTAGAGGTTATGGGGTTTAAAATTCTTGATAAACCAAAATACAATCAAATTATTGAATCACTCCCTCAAATACTATCTTTATTTGTTGTTAATTTTATCCTGAAATACTTTGAGTATTATCTCTAAAATATTCTCACTCTTCTTCACAATGTATATTAGGAGGGGAACCCCCAAAATCCCTTCCTCCTTATTCAGAATAAATAAAATTTCAAGGAAAATAGATCTAAGCATAAGGTTTTTAACAAAATCCAAAAATAAAGAGAAAGATCAAAGGGATAAAGGGAGTTCCATTCTTTTTGATTCACATGTGGGATGATGGTTCACTAGAATAAATATTTATTCTAAAAAAAGAATAATTGAAAAAGCATTAGATGAGTTTTTATTTATTGGAATTTATCTGTCTCTAAAAATTGTTTATTAAATATAGCTTTTTGTGATCCCATATGTATTAAAATATAGGAACCATGTATATTCATAAATAGTTACCAAGGGGACATAGATATATGAGTATCCCACATTACCGAGCATACTATTGTGGATATAAGGAACTACCACCATAGATTGCTGACTAGAATGATGCTGGTTTTAAAAGTATGCTATTTTGTACCTTATATTACCAATAACATTATTTATGTATCCAGGCTTGATATGGATGGATTTAAATTCAAATTTGGGAAAAAAATGTGCCTTTTTTATATGGATAACATTGTTTATGGTAATTATTATTTAAATAATGGTCTCTATGTGTTTCATTACATGAATCATGTAATGTATATTGATAATGAAACTATATGACATGAATCATGCCACACTCAACTTTGACATCAAAGGCTTGTGCATGCAAATGAAATGCTTTAACAAAATTTCAAAAAGATTGATATTTATATTTCATTCAACTAAAACCACTTGGTGGATTTCATGTATGATTTCAAATAAAAATTACCAAATCCCCATTTAGAGGAAATGGTGAATGGGATACAAATCATCTTGAATTAGTTTATACCCTTGTCTATTGACCATTTCATGTTGAAGCATGGGGTGAGTACTATTACTTCATACCATGTGCTAATGATTTTTTTATATATATATGACTACTTGATGAAGTATAGGTGGGTTCCCACTATTTCTGTAATTACTATTGGATTTAAATTGGTATTCATGAAGAAAATAAAAATGGATGAGAAAGTTAGTTCTTATAAGGAATGACTAGTTGGAAAACAGTTTATACAACGTCAAGGAAATTATTACGAAGAAACATTTTCACTAGTTTTGTTGGGAAAATACACCATAATTTTAATTTCCATTGGAAATTATCCTTATTATTCGATTTAGAAAATTAATTTTATAAATATCCTTAATAAATGTAAATTTCAACAATACATATATATGTGATGAAATAAATTATCATGGGTTGTGAAAATAAGTATAAATTCAAATTTCTTCCTGAGAAGTGTTTTTATGGGAAAATGGTAGTTTCCTCTTTGAGGTGAGCATGGATAACTATTTTGAACCTTATATTGGTCCTATAGTATGGTTTTTACCATATAAAAAGTGTTTGATAGAAATCCTAGCCATTCAAAATGTTGTGGAATATTTTGTATTTAATTAATTAGATATTAGTTTATTCACATAAGTTAATTGGATGATATATTTTAAAAAGAGTGTTATATTGAGGTTCCATCTCCACATATGATTTCATAATGATAATATTTTTCTAGGAAATGTATTATCCCATCATGGGTGCTGGGGGTCAGCCTGGGCCACTTTTATTTTATTTTTAATTTTATTTTTTCTTCATTGTTCTTTTATTTTTCAAATCTATCCCTCATCATTCCTCCCCAATGGATTATCATGTAAACCCCATATAAGTCCCATATTGGGGCCTCTGCTAAGAGAGTTAGTGGAGAAAAGATCCATGGGGAGGAGAAAGTGACACCCAAGGATCTCATCTAGAGGTAGATTGAGGATTGGATGGTGTGCAGAATGGTTCTAGTGAAAACAATGCAACAGTTGATACCCGGTAGTAGGAATGTCTTACATTTTATGTTGAGAATCCATGTATAGTAGTTTGTTTATGTTATTATACAATTTTTTGGGTTATCAGGGACCCCATGGGGGTTGATCCGTGTCTTTGGGTAAATATCAGGTGTATTGGGAAATTTTGGGGCCTTTCCCTTTGAGGAAACCCATGTTCTTGGCATGTGGTTTAGAGAACCCCAACCATGTGTTCTTCCAATCCATGAAAGATGACATTCAAAACCATGCCATACACTAGGTATATACTCCATGTAGTGGAAACTCAAGGTGTGTTCGGGGGCATGTCCAGACACCCCGTGTTTTTGAAACATGGCTTTGTGGGGTACATGGATAGAGACTATGTGAGGTACATGGAAATTTGCTATGTAAAATTCATGGATAGGCCCCATGTGGGGGTACAGATCTAGGTAAAATGCTGGGAATCTTGAATGTAGTATATTCCATGTACAAGTATGGTCAATTTCATGTAATTGGGTGAAGTACACATATATTTGGACGATCCACAAAGGTAAGTGCCCATGTGAGGTTACAAATCATGTACCAGGAGGCACATGATGTTTAATTTTGTGGTGCACACACTGAGTGTCCTAGGACTCATGACTATGGAAGACATTTGGGATTACTGTTTGCATACTCTGAAGGGTATGTCATACAATTTCTCCAAAAAATTTTATTTTTAATATTTCTTAACCTGGAATCAAAATTTATAACACCTTTTATTATTACATGTATTTATATATAATATTTTATTAATTATTTTTGGTTCTAGAAAATTTGACAACATTAGATTACGAGGCCTGGTTACCTCAGAATTTAGGCTTGAAAAATATTAAAAATATTAATATCATACACATTTTGTTTTCATAAAAAATAAGAATAAATCATTAATGGAGGCTCAAATCAGATATATAAGGCCTCCATTATGTTAATGGTGTGGTATTTACCCATGAAGAGAAATAATCTTGGTTTACATTATCCGTTTCAGTAAACTACAATCATGCGTGAATATAATAAAATAAACTATATTAATAATGTTTTTTATATTATTTTATTGACTAAGTGACCTATCTCCTCTATAAATACTTTTTTATGATGATATATCATGGGTTTCTACAATACCCATGAGATCTATAGGACCATTGGAGGAAAAAACTCTTGGAGGCCAATACTAGATCAGACAATGATCAGGGATCATTATTCCATTAGAGTTCAAGAGTCTTTCCAATGATGGTAAACCATTTCCATTACTCATTAAAGATTGATCCAAACTCTAGTTATAATGTTTTATTTTTTCGATTCCATCCCATTCCTATATCTAGGTTGAGTGCGGATAAATTCCATGAAAAATAATTAATTCACTCAATAATGGTTGATTTTTTTACAGTTAGTTAATTATTCATTGATAATTACCTATTCATTAATATAATTATTCAACAATGGATCAAGGATCAATAAATAAATGATTTGGTATATTTCACTTTTTGTGGTCTATTTATTTCTCCCTCTTTTCATCACACTTTCAAAATGGGAAATTTCCATGGCCTTTGGTTTGACGAATTCCAGATATTTTATTGTTGCATGACCATTCATCAGTTTAATAGAACAATCCTAGTGGTGTGTTTCACAATTGAGTATGTGAGAGATAATGTAGTGACAAAGGATGATTGGGGGTGTATTATATATAATTGAGGTTTCCCGTTCTTCTGGATTTGACATGTGACCATGACAGGTGGCTCAATAGAGGTGACTCCCTAGAAGATTGAAACCCAAATCCTAGTGATTAGTGATAGATGGGGAATACCAAACATTGATCCAAAATTCCTAGATGGAATCATGCTAGTGATAAGTTGTATGGTAAAATAGATAATGAACCATGTGTTTGGGATAATTATGGGTTACAAAATATGAATCCAGGGATACATGCTATGTGGGACATTCATTGCAACAATAGGGTTTACATGGTGATGATAAGTATCACACGCTTTTTGGTCCCTACCACATTCCGAGTGACACCTCCCAGTTGGATCAGTATTTAACCAAGGGTTTTTTGGAGGTTAAATGTCCATGTACATGGGGTGGTACACGAGCAGACCTGGAGTACATGGAGACAGATAGACAACACGAGAAGGTTTCCAAAATTACTCTACACGCTGTGTATAATTCCTTACACATGGGGTAGTTTGAGGCATGAATTCTATGTGAGGAAGACACATGCGAGTAGATCAGGGGTTTACAACACACATGGTGTACCCCAAATACACTTGGTGTACCCACTATCACATGGTTTGGAGCCCTATGTATCTTTAGTTTGGACTTGTTTTGGTTGAAGATGTTCCCCCAGTACATCTTCTCCAGGGTATAGTGTGACATTACATCCACAGATCAAGATTGTTTTCTCATATGTAGGATGACTTTTATTTAGAGTTTATGGTGTCCCTCTGTGATACTATAATGAGATACTCTATCATTATTCTTATTTTCTAGAAAGGGTTTGTGGAATATTTATGGCTTTCATGCATTGGGAGTTGATCCTACATCTAGATATCTACTTTACTATTGTTCATGTTTTTATTTCCATATGCTCCTCTACATAAAATGTCGATCTTGAGAGGTTTTTTGGTGCCCCCTAGATATCCTAAGTGTGATCCCCTATCTGAGTATCGATGAATTAAGTGACCATTGAGTTTTCTTAGGTGAGACCAAATGATCATGACATCTTGGATGATTGTATTTGGTGATAGCATGGATCATGGAATGGGTTCTCCCAAAATAAATATTGATTCAAGTTGAATAACATGGCTAGAATTTTTGTTGAGACATTCAGGATGGGCAGTTTCATTCCAATGTATATTTTGGGTCTTGTTATACTTTTATTGTAGTGTTACTATTATTCACTTACTATTCTTATTTGTTTAGGTTCTCTATTTTCTTAGTGTGCTACTAGTTATTATTATACTAACCCCTAAATGGAATCTTCCCACACATGTCATTTCATATGATAATGGTGACCCATTTAGTGGTTTATTGGGAGGATATGGAGATGATGTATTTTATCCTAATCTTGAATGATTTAGGTGTTTTTTGTGATGTTTCATTTTATAGTAGTCTTCACTTTCGGAGTTGGGTTGTATCTCTACAGTTTTTGGTTGGGATTTTATTTGGGCCCATTATCACTTAATGTACTCTATTATTGTTCTCTAATTAAGAGATTATAGATGTATGCATCCCAAGGTTTCGGTTTTTTTAAAATCTTATCATTTTATGGTCATGGAGATTTGTGAATGTGTACAAGTACATTAATATAATGCATCCAATATATGGGATATGTCTACTCAATGATGGTCACTAGACCCCGGTCTATTAGAGGAAAACATTATGTAGTTGTATCTTGGGCCCCTATGGGTTGGGGCATGATTATGTGGTACAAGAGGTATTAGTTCTACCTTTGGACTGGATTCTGGGATTTTTGTTTGGGTTTTGCAGAAACACTGTTATGTGTTTTGAGTTTAGATTTTTTTTTCCAGAGAAATGAGTGTTGGTGTGATTCCCAACTTATCCATACAGTCAGACTCTAATCACCAACCTTTCATCTCAGAACATGTGGATATTAGATGCAGGTAAAACAGTGGTACATGATTCACATAGGAATGGGTTGTGGTTTCCAGGTTTTTCTTGAGTTAACTTCTCAAATAAACTCTTTGACCATGTTAAATCTTGTATATTTTATGTTATGTCCATGGTGACAACTGGTTAGAATTATAATACGTGTTCATGAGGCTCATCTATGATGTGATGAGGCTTTAGTAGAAGGTCTTGTACTGTAGATTTTACTTAAGCGTGGTATACTAGCAATACCACCACACGTTGAGAAGTAGTTGGTGCTAGTAGCACCAATTAATGATGCTTGTAGGTTAGTGCACTACATGAGTTTCAGATGCAATGAAATCATTGGTTTCAGGGTGATCCAAACCCCTAGATGGATGAGGACATGCAAGAGATAGTCACATGGGTTTTCTACAATGTTAGAATGCCTTTATATCATATGGATGTCCTCTCTTAGATTCCTTTTTGGGATTCCCTGGGAGATGGTTGATTCTAGTATCTCAGTCATATAATGAGATAGATATCCCTTGGTAAGACATTGAGTGACTCTTCTGGTAAGATTTTTATCGGGACACATTTCTATTAGTGTGAATCTAGTATATTCTGCACCTATAGCAAGTCCATATGATCGTGGCAGATTATTCGGTGAGGTTTATTGATCTCTCACATTACACTATAGATATGGTGTCATATCTATTCTTCATTTCATGGACCTTTTATTTTGAATAATGATGAGATACACGGGACTTAGTGACATCTCTTTTCATTCCCACTTATGCTGGAGTTCTTGTGCGGTCTTTTGTGTTAGAAAACTTCCTGGTAGAGTAGGCATAGAGAGTGGGTTCTGGTAGTGGGAACCCAGAAGCTGAGACATTGGATGTATATAGATGGTTGAAGTCATAGGGAGATGAGATTATCATAATCATCATGAGATGTTCCCAAGACAGAGTATTAGTGGTTTAGGGATCTTAAGATGGCTCGATTCAGCCGAGGGTGTTGCGATGTTTCTCCTATGACGGTTGGGGATATCATGCATTGGATTGTTCGACTCATCATATTGCTTATTTAGAGATGATCGAGGGAACCCCATGGCATTTATTTATCTAGGATCATGGAGGTCCGTAGGGTGGTGTATGTGGTATAAGTGTAGGTAGTGCAGCAGGAGGTAGTCAAAGATTTGAACTATTACCACCACCGTCCCCATGTTATCCTTTAATGGATCAGGAAGATAGTCTTTAGGAATTAGGGTAGCTATCAGATACCGAGTCCTATGACCTTGAGGCTCTAGGAATGATATGTGGTATGCCATGAATCTTTTCTACCTTATCTGTAGTATTGATAAACACAAGAATAAGTCATTCTCTTTATTCCAATTTAATAGTTCAAGACTAAAATATTCCGTTTGAGCATTTGGTTTAGTCATTATGATTGGATCCAATAGAAGGAGGTGACTCAGTGACTGCACACTTCTGTAGATAGTTCCATCTAGTGATTGAAGGGAAGAGATTTGTATGGGATCTATTTTTTCTAGCGACGAGGAATTATGACGTCACCATGGGTATGGAATGAAAACCAACATTTTATTTTGAGATTGTCTATTTTATGTGGTGGATGTGCTTTTTCCATGGATATGAGATGTAGTTTTCCATTGTGGATGAAATAGAACCCTTGGACGATTAGGATAGGTTTAAGTATAGGAGAGTGTAGGAAATTTTTCATCAGTTGGATAGTATGACTCTTTTAGAAGTGGATGATATGGGCTACAATTTCCCTATGATGGTGGTTGAGTATAAAAATGTCTTTGCTAAGGACATTATATTCTTACCTACCTACCGATAGCAAGACTTATTCATTGACTTAGACCCTGAGACTAAACTAGTATCTTCACCAACATGTCAGATGGCACCCAAATAACATCACAATATAAGGGTGCAGTTAGAGGACCGGTAGAAGAAGGGATTCATGAGACTCAGTGATTCTTAATGGGAAGCCCCAATGTTGTTCACCGAGATGAACGAATTGAGATTGATATTATGCATGGATTACTAGCACATGAACTAGGTGACCATGAAGAATAAGTACCCACTACAAATTATTGATGACCTCTTTGACCATTTTATGGGGCCTCGACAGTTTTCAAAGATTGACCAAAGATCAGGTTATCATCAACTTCAAGAATGAGGCAAGGATTTGTCTTTGATAACATTTAGAAGTATCTGGGGTCACTATTAGTACTTGTTGATTCCTTTAAGCATGAAGAATTCCCAACACTTTTCATGGGACTCATGACCAGATCTTTCATCATTTTGTTGACAAGTGTTTGGTTTTGCTTTTTGATAATTTCCTAGTATACTCACTATCCGAGGAAATGTACATGAGACATTTTAGGATCATCCTTGACATATTTTGATACCACAAGTTTTTTGGGACGATTTAAAAGTGTTAGTTTTTTATTTCTAGAGGGCAAATTTCTAAGAAACACCATCATAGAGGCTTGAGTCATAGTGAAACCAGTGAAGGATCCGACAATGAAATATTGGGATCCAACAAAGAGTGTTACTAAGGAGTGGAGTTTTAATGGGTTTGTAGGGTACTATAAATGGTTTTACATGATTTGTTTCAAGTTACAGAACCTCTAACATATTTTAATTGAAAGGAGTAGCCTATTATGTGGACTAAAAAGTGATAATAGTTTTTTGAAGAGTTGATTCATAGGTTACAGAGTGCCCCAATCATGAGATTTTAAAAGGTGTGTTTCAAGTATGTAGTGTTTTGTGATTCCTCAAGAAAATTACATGGTTGTGTTCTGATGTAGAGATAGTTAGTGATTTCTTATGGGTCCATGTAGTTGCGACCACATGAGCAGAACTATGCATCCTAAAACCTTGATCTATCCATGGTAGTATTCACCCTCAAGATGTGGAGACCCTACCTTATGGGAAAGTAGTTTATCATCTACTTTTCCCTCAAGAGTCTCAAGGGTATATTCTATCATATAGATCTTAACTTGAGACATATGATATGGTTAGAAATCCTCCAGAACTAATAATTTGAGATAGTCTATTATTTAGGTATTGAGATTGTGGTTGAAGACCGTCGTAGCATGAGATCTTTTTTATGGTTGTTGGCCAATGATTCAGAGTAGTTATCCTCATTGTAGCTATGCTTAGTGGAAACTGATGGTGCTTCATGTCTCCAGTTGATGGTTGTTACACCCCCACTTTTACATCATGTCAGGGAAGCTCAACCTAGAGACATCGATTATGAGGCCTTAAATACTCGGATATCCTCTGGAAGTTCTCCTAATGGATTTTATGAAGGTGGGGATCACATTATCCTCTTTAGAGGATGAATGGCGGTACTAGTGAAATTACGAGAGGTGGGGATGTGGGATTTTTATACACCCCCTTTGATGGTACATCTAGGTGTGGAAAAGATGCACTTAGACCTTTGATGTCAGTTTTGATGGCTATGCATGAAATGTTTTTTTGAATGGTTTGTCTCTCAATACCTAAATTGTGAGCAAGTGAAGGATGAACACTATATTATAGTGGGTCTAACTCAACCCCTTATGGTTCATGAGTGGAAGTGGGAGGGGATATATACATAATTCAAGATAGGGTTACCATGAAAATCTAGGGAACACAATTCTATATGGGTGATCGTAGACCAACCAACCAAGTCATTATACTTCTAAGCTATTCAAGAGTGGTGTTTAATAGATAGATTGGGATGCATGTATATTCAGGTTATAGTCTAGATCCAGGGAGTTCCCTCCAAGATAGTTTTAGATGTTGAAGCTTTATTTATTTCACGATTATAGAGGGGATTAGAGGAGGCTTTTTGAACTACTATAAATCTTCCCCTTAAAGGTGCTGGTATTTATTAGTGTTGGAAAAAATGTTGAGAAATGGAATATTTATCAGAACTATAGAAAGTTCTGATAAATTTAACAATTTATCACTGCTTTATTTTTAGTTCTCCTAAGGGGTATCCTTTATTAGGGATTTATTTTAGCGCTAATAAAGTATATCCTTTATCAGAGCTTTATTTTCAAGGCTAATAAATATTTATTTTACTAGTTATTTTTAGCACTCATAAAGGTCCAAATAAATAAAATGAAATAATTAAATAAAATAAAAATAAAAATTGTGTTTCTTAATTTTTTTTAAAATTTTATTTTTTGTATAATTATTGACAAAAACTAATAAATTGATTATATATTATTAAATATTAAAAAGTTTATAATTATATAATTATGATAATTAATGTTATTATGTTTTATATATTAAATATATAGATATATATATCAATGTATATAAATATGATTTATATATTAGAAAATATTTATTCCCTTTACATTAAATAGTCATATATTTATTAAAAAATTGTTTATAGTTAAAAATATTGACTAATTGCATTGTACTTGATATATAATTGAATGTCGTTTGATTTTTAAATTTAACATAGATCAAATCTATGTAATATTGATTTCACATATTTGTACTTAATGCATTTTTATAGATAATGCACAGACATAAAACTTATCTGTTTTCTCAACATTGTTAAAGTGTACTTATTCTTAATTTATTCAATTTCCCAGATTTTTAACATATACGCATGAAGTTGAAATTAGATATTCATAAAAAATTTTAAAAATCTATTTGTAAAAAAATATATTTTAAAAAATATATTTATAAATGTATATTTACTATATTTATACAATTATATAATTACAATTATAAATAAAAAAAATATTTTTAAGGTATTTATATAATTATAAATAAGTAAATATATAAATTTTTATAAATATTAAAATTTTAATGTTTTTATATAAATAATGAATATATTTATTATATATATATTATTTTTAAAAATATTTCTATAATTATATATAAAAAATTATAAAATTATAATAAATATATTTAAAAAATAATATATTTACTATATTTAAATTTATATATATTTAGTAAATATATATAAATATTTACTTTGTCTATTTATATTTATTATTTCAAATCTTTTAACAGCTCTTAAGTAATAAGCGCTGATAAAATCATCTTTATCAGTGCTTTTTTATGCTGATAAAGATGAAGCTTTATCAACGCTAGAAAAAACACTGATAAAATGAACATTTATAAGGGGTATAAGTCTAGTGCTAATAAAAATTGGTTTTATGAGTGCTTTTTTAGCACTGATAAAGACCTACCTTTATCAGCAGTTAAAAGGAACTGATAAAACCAATCTGTATCAGCGCTAAACTTATAACGCCAACAAATGTATATTTTATCAGTGCTATGTTTAGAACTGATAAAAGTTTCCCAATATAATTAAAAAACTCTAAACATTTTCAAAACCATCACGATATCAAAATCTTTCCATATATTCTATCGACAGTTAGTTCTCCTTCTCGGTGAATCGAATGTTGAGTCACATGACTCAATTGTTTCCTGTTGCTTGAACATCTCATCCGAAATCTGGTGTTCAATTGTAGTTAGGGTTTCTGAAGAGGGTCTCATATTATCTTCAAACATGTGAGGTAGTCCTATTTTTTTCTTGAAGTATTATTGGGTTCATTTTTGATTTCGTCTTCAATGATGTCATTATTTGTGGTCCAGTGATTGTATACTAGAAAGGTAGGCTTTCGTATTTTCTCAATATCCAATTTGGATTCAACTATAGATCACTCATGGAGAGTTTATTGTTTCTGGACTCTATGGTGACACATGTAGTCACATGTACTTTTGTTGGTTGTTTTATTCTATTTACATTTTCCAAATTAATATCCCAATGTTATCATACATATTTTTCATTGTTTATTTTATCATTGTATTCCATACATGTTAAATTTTAGAAATTGAAACTGGGTCTTATGTATGTGAGGGATTTGGAGGTATGTTATGGGATTTATTTTATATTATAATTCTTCATATCTTCTTTTTTTTGCTTGTCTGGGTTGGTGTCGGAATCCAATGTACGGATGCATCATGGCAGTTTTTAATAAATTTTTACTCGACTAGTTTTATTTATTTTTTGTGCCAAATCATTCCCACTGTGTTGTTTATCGTGCCCTGGTGCTTAATTCAAGCATGAGGGGGATCGAGAATGTCCCTTGGACATTATCGTGGGTCATCTCCGGTGTTTGATATATGATTTTCTTGGGTTTTTTGGAAACTATATCTATTATTAAATGTGTTCGTCCTTTTCTCAATAATCCAACTTCTTATGCCTCTACACATTTAATTTTTTTTATTTTTCTCCCTCTTTAGATTAATCCAAAATTATTTATAATTCCTTTTAATAATAATATATGAAATATTATTCCTTGACGCAATATACTATTTTCTAACAACATTTCATCTTTTCATCATCATCGTACTCTCCCAATCTCAATAATTTCAAAAAACATATTATTTTGAGATTACCCCTTTCTAGTTATACATATTTTTCTGAGACCAATAAAAAAATATAATACATTATAATTTAATTCTCAAAAATGAATATTTTCAATAATTTCCCCCCATTTTGAGTATTTATTTTGCTAATAACATGTTGATTTCCATTGAATCACTTTAATTCCTAGCTATATAACATGTAGAAAAATAGTATGTCAAACATTATACAATAAAAAATGTTGGCATATAACGATTATCCCACAATCCATGTTATTGACTAACACGCCACCCACAATATTTTGAAAATTTATTATATTTCTAATGTGTGTCAATATGGTTTTTCAGTATTCCTTATGAAAACTAGAAAACAATTCCCTTACATACATGGATTGGGAAATAAATATCCCATGAATTCTATGAGCCGCCTATTAGCTAAAGAAGATTCCAACTCTCTTTTCATCAAACATTTAAACATTGTTTATTGTTAATGTAGAAAATTATTATCATTATTCATCTATTGAATCTCTAAATATTATGTAATCCAAATTTATAAAGACTTTTAATTTATCCATAAAATTATATTTTATGTAATGATTATGGTTCCTTCATCATATTTTAAATTAAATTTTCATTAAAAATTCATATAACCTTCAATACCAATCTGTTAGTTCTTGTTGCAATTAATACATATCATTTTTCAATTTAAAAAAATTATTCACTTTTTAAAGAATGAGAAAACTATATGTTTGTTTTATGTAATTCATATTCATGTAATATAGTAGTAAATTCTAAATTTGCAACCAGTTGGAGTACCATTAATTTCCTTAGGATGGGTTGGTGTGGTGATATGACATCCCAAGAGTCGTGGTATGTTTTCAAATATTGATATACCATTAACTTTAAATTTAATAATTCTTTAGGTTTCTACATAGATTATTCCAATAAATTTTATATCTTTTAGTATATTTAATGAGAGTTTATTAATCTTGTTTATCATATTTGAGTTTTTTATTACTCTTTAATTGATTATATTATATTTTCATTTTTAGGGGATTTAAGAAATATTTGATGCAGAGTAATTCTTTTCATAAAACCAACAACATATTTTCATCAACATACAAAAATTCTATGAAATTATCAAATATTGAGTTTCCCTTATTAGAATTGTCTAAAACATTCACTTTTGATAATGAATATCATATGTGTTTTTATTTATCTATTGTATAAAATTAATATTTTATGAACCCAATAGGATGGATATGAACCAAAAATGGATGCACGCAAATCATTTGACAAACGAATTTGAAAATAAAGTTAAAGTGTTCATCATGTTTTCATGGGAGTATATAGGAAACCCATTTAAAATCCTCTATCTGTGTTTACGTTGTTGTTATTCAAGACAAATTAGTCTAGAAGAGTTGGAAGAATATTGATGTATATTTGGATCCATTGATCAATGGAGACAAATCAAGGATTGACTATGAATCACTCACAAATATAATAAGAAAACTAAGGATTCTCTATGCACTTCACTACTATTGGTTAACTACCGCTTAACATAACATCTGACCTGAGAATCCTACCCAACATCCATGTGATTATCTCATCCCACAAATAGAGACAAACAACCTAATTAGATTCTTTAAAATTGATAGAAGTTTTTGTAGAATAATATAATTCATTGGGTAAAGTTTTTATGAAAAACACATATGATTGAAGAAGAAATATGAGAATCAGAAAATCCTATGAAGGAAAAACATTCCCACATGTTTAAATAATGAATAAAATTGAGAGGAAGTGAAGTAAAAGTGGATTCTGAATGGTTAAATGATAGAGTGGCAGTGAGCATGTGTGGGATGGGAGCATCATGGGGACAGCGGGTTAGAAGTTTAGGTCAAATGGAATTTTATATTGTAGTTAATCAATAGTAGTGATGTTCACATAGAATCCTTAGTTTTTTATTAACATTGCGAGTTATGCACAACCAATCCTTGATTTGGCACCATTGATCAATGAATCCAAATAGAAATCAATATCATTAAATTTCTCATGGCTTCCTAATATCCATATAGTCTTCTAAACTATAACGAAGTGAATATAGAATCCTTAGTTTTATTATTGTCTTATATCTGGACCAAATAAACCCTTTAGAATGATATAATGAAAATGTTATGATATACATTTTATACATTACTGAAAAATTATATAATGAAACATTTATTTATTTTTCATTATTCCTTATAGAGTTCATTTATTTATGATGATTTTAGTCCATGTGTCAGGCCTTTGTAGGAAGAGCAACGATGATGTCTCTGCTGAATCATAGAGGTAATCTTGATGTTTGAACAATAAAATCATTGTTTATTTAATTAATATATTTTTTCCAATTTTTGATAAATTTATTTTTTAGTATTGCTCACATAATAATTATTTTCTTATATAGGTGGATTATTTTGTTCTCATTGGGGATATCTTTCTATATTTCATGCCTTTTCGCATATAAATATTCATAGAAATCTCCTCCCTCAAAACATTTTCACCCCTACAGTGTTGTATTTATCACTTCCATTCTAGTTATCTCCACTACCTTTATAGGAACAGAAATGATGCTCCCTCTACTCAATTACAGAGGTAATCATGTTGTTTTCATAGTAAAATAATTTTTCATATATTTATTGTATTGTTTCATATTTATGCTTAATTTATTTTTGTTTATTATTACTCAGATAATAATTTTTTTCTTATAAAGATGAATTAGTTTATTCGAGTTAGTGGGATCCATCCATCATTCATGTATTTTTGCAAAAAATAACTTTCACAAACATATTCACACTCAAAATCTTTTCACCCATATTGTGGTGCATTTATCACTTTCTTTCATGTTTTCTCCACTTCCTTTGTAGGATGAGAAACGACACTACCTCTACAAAATTACATAGGTAATATTGATGTTTCCCCAATAAAATCATTGTCAACAGAATTGATGTATTGTTTCATATTTATGTTTTGTTTACATAATATTAGTATTACTCAAATAATTATTTTTTTCTTATACAGGTGAATTTTTTTGTTTGATATGAGGTACTCTGTCCATATTGTATCCCTTTCTTCACCGAAACATTCATAAAATTATTCTCCATAAAAAATATTCACCGTATTAGTTTTGAAATTTATCACATTCCTTCATGTTCCCTCCACTTCCTTTGTAGGAATAGAAAAAAAAACTGCCTCTGCTTAATTACAGATTCAATGTTATTTTTTTCACAGTAAAATCATTGTCCATAGAATTAATGTATTTTTTATATGTATAATTATATTTATTTGTTTTTAGTATTACACATAAAATAATTGTTTCCTTAAACAGGTGGATTGTTATGTTTGATTTGGGGTGCTCTATCCATCTTTTATCTGTTTCTGCACCCAAACACCCACAAACTTCTTCTACCTCAAAACCTTTCACCCCAGAAGTGTTGACATTTATCACATTCCTTCAAGTTCCTATCACTTCCATTATAGGAATATAAACGATGTTACCTTGGCTGCATTACAGATATAATCTTGATGATTTCATTGTAAAATCATTTTCCATAGAATTAATGTTTTTTTTCATATTTATGTTTACTTTATTTCTTTTTAATCTTAATCACATAATAATTTGTTTATTATATAGGTGTATTATATTTTTTTGAGTTGGGGTGCTCTATCAATCATTCATACATTTCTACACCCCAAATTAAACAGAATTATTCTCCCTAAAAAACCTCGCACCCCTGTAGTATTGAAAATTTTCACTTTTATTCATGTTTCCTCTACTAAATTTGTAGGAAGAGAAATGATGCTGCCTCTACTCAATTGCAGAAGTAATGTTAATGTTTTTATAGTATGATAATTTTCCATAGAATTAATTTATTGTTTCATATTTATGTTTAATTTAATTAATTTTAAGTATTACTCACATAATAATTGTTTTCTTATAAATATTGATTCCTTTTTTAGAATTGTTATGGTTTTTTTGAAGCTTCTCATGCAGTTTTGGTAGTTCAACAATGAATGTCAATGGAAAAAATGGTAACATTGATTGATAATATTGTTTTGAGACATTTGGGCATGTAGGAATAAGTCACACCTCAATTCGACACATGATGTTAACATCATGACTCCATGTACATCATTCTATTTTAAATAGACCTTAATATTAGTTAAAATGAAAACTGACTAAATGTTCCAGTTATCAGTTTATAATTGAAATTTTCAATTAAAAATTTTCACTCACTAAAAACTGAGAAAACACAATCATATTTTTTTTGATAATTTTTAACATAGATTCAAAAATAATTTGTGATGTGTAGGAATAGATTTCACATAAAAACAATACACGATGCAATCCATATGAGTCATAGTGCTGATTTCACGTTTAAAATGACATTTTAGTAATAAAGATATGTTATGTACTCAAAACTAATAAAACAAATTCAGTTTTTCTTTGATACATTAAGAAAATAATCCACATATGATATGGAAAGTGTGGGAATTAGCCGCACCTTAATCTAATGCACAGTGTGATTGGTATGACTCTAAGTGCGTCTTTATTTAAATTTGAAATCATTTTCAGTAAAAAAAACTGACCTACTCAAAACCAAACAAACATATTAATATTTTTTTGATACTTTTGGACAATGATCCAAAAGTTATTTGAGATGTGCATGAATCAGTGTCACCTCAATTCGAGGCATGGTGTGATCGATACGATTCCATGTGTATATTTTTATATAATATTGACCTCAATTTTAGTAAAAAGGCCAATTGACCTACTCAAAATTTAGAAAATAATTTCTAATTGTTAAAATAATTTAGGACAACGATCCATATGTCATTTGTAATGGGTAAGAATCATCCTCACCTCAATCTGATACACAATGTGATTACTATGAGTCAAAGTTCATGTTTTAATTTTAAAATGACATTTTAGTAAAAAAGATAAGTGATGCACTCAAAATTGAAAAAAAAAATAATTTTTTTGATACATTAGTCAAAAATCTGTAACACCCCAAGCTTCTAAGTTACGCTTCTCTTTGAATAATGTGATAGCATGTGTTCTACGCAACATCGAGTTCTAACACACCACAACCAATCAAACTAGCTGTTATGAATAGCAATACATACTTTTTGAATTTATATATATTTTATGTTTCAAAATGGACTTCATTTTTGGATTTGGAATATCGAAATTATCCTAAGTTGAATTTTGGGTACTTTTCTGAGAACTTCCATTTTTTATGAATAGTGAAAAATATTTAAAAACAACTTTTTAATCAAAATAATTTATACTGATAAACTATATTATGGAGTTGTTTTAAAGTATAATTAGAATATATTTTTACCATTTTATCCAATGGTGTTCATTATAATTAATTTCACTTTGAAATTGGACATAAACAATTGTCAATCTTTTGATATATATTGTTTCTTAAAAACACGCTATTTGATCTGAAAGTGGGAATTAATTTTAAAATAAATTAATGCAACTTATATGTTTGGAATTTTTTAAATTAGAAATCAATTTTGAATTTGGAATATCAATTATATCTTAGGGTGAAATTTTGGCATTGTTCAGAAAAACATCAATTTTTTATGAATAGTGAAACCACTAAGTGGTAGTTAAAAAACTGAATTTTTTCATAAAACTTAATTTTACCGCTTCTAAGAATGGAATTTTGAAAATCTGAGAGAAACATTTAATATAAAGTAGTAAAATGTGGTTCAATGAGATGAAAATAATTTTTGGTGAATAATAACTTTTTATTTTTATTTACCGCGGTTAAAAGTAAATAGGGTAATTAAGGGTAAAAATGATATTAATAGTACCCTAACACATGTCATAATTCTATTGGACAAGTGTCTCTCGACCAAAAAAAACCTTAGGAATAAAATATTATCATTTAGGTCCACAAGGATTAGATTAGGACATTTATTATTATTTAATTCAAAGAAGAGTTAAAAGAGTTAAAATCAAAGTTTATTTAGTAAAACATTTTTAATATAGGGTTATACATAATATAAATTATATTGCAAATATTCATTAGAAATAAAAAATTATTTCCTACATAATGATATTTTATTTATAATTTTTAGATATTAAATAATTTAATTTATTTATGACATAATGATGATGAAGTAATTACCATAATAGTGAAAAATTAAAATAATTGATATTATAAATACCCAAATAAATATAATTTGAGACTTTTTATGAATTGCACTAATTTTCAAGGTTCATATGACATGTTAGGATTTACGTAAGTAACGTTTTTCGAAGTAATAAATCTGTTATGATTTTCACAAAAATCAATTATTGAATAGTGTCAAAATTAACATAAAAGAGTTTTTTAAAAAATATTATATTATTAGTTGATATTAAATTCCTGAAAATATAAGGATAGGCCAAGAGACTTATATCATGATAGGTGTATCATTAATGGACCACTTGGGGGTCACATGGATGTATATAGTAAGTTTATTAACCATATAATATAAAAATACAGAGAGGCATTGTAAAAGTGAAACTAATTAACTAAGAGTTAATACTTAAAGATAAGGTTAATATAGTAACCCAAACCTGTCTAAAGTCTATTGGTTTTGTGGTTTTCGACCCATCCCCACCTTAACATCATTCGGTCAGGGATTTACTATTCATAAGGATCATATTACTATTCATAATTTTAGGTTAATAATCATAAGTGTATGTTACTATTCACCAAAAATTAATTTGATTTTAACATACTGTAAATAATTTACTAATCACAACCACGACTGTATGTTTTTTGAATTTCAAAACATAGAAGTGGGAAAATTAGGTTTAATTCTAATTACATAATAAGTACCCGAGTTGTTACATTATCCCCACCTTCTATATATTGTGTCCTCACAATTTTTAGTTACTTATCAAACAGTTGAGGATACTATTCCCTCATAGAATTTTATGACTCCCATATTTCTTCTTAATCAACATGGTTTCTCCAAAAAACCATTACCTAGTGAATTACCTTTTTTGAGAATAATTACTCTCAACAATCAATAATTTGTATAGGTTTCTCTTCATAAGATAGGTTCTATTCCAGTTGAACTAACTCTAGGTTAAAAACATTATATGCATCTGAAAAATAATTCCTCATCATTGAAACCAGAAAAACATTGTGTACCTGAGATAAACTCGGAGGCGAAGCTACTTGATAGGCAACTGGTTATACTTTCTGTATGATTTTGAAAGGTCCAATGTACCATGGACCCAAATTTTATTTCTTAAAAAATTATTAACAAATTTCCAAGGTTATATTTTAAGGAAAAAATGATCACCTACCTGGAATGAAAGGAATTTCCTCTTGTTTTCTCCATAACGTTTTTGCCTACTCTGAGCGATCCTAATTTGTCACTGAATCATCTACACTTTCTATGACAGTTCCTCTAATAATTCCGGTCCCATCAATTTTTGATCCCTAACTTCATTCCAAAATGCTAGAGTTCGATACCACTTCCCATATAATGCTTCAAAAGGTGAAATATATATATTAGAATGAAAACTATTATTATAAGAAAATTCAACTAACGAAAGATGGTGATCCCGACTTCCTCGGTAATCCATTGGTCATACTAGAAGAATATCCTACAATGTCTAAATTATTCATTTGGACATTCTATTAGACTGAATATGAAAAGCTATGATGAAATTTAATTCAGTCCCCAATGTATTCTTAAGGACACTCCAAAAGCTAGAAGTGAACATGGGATCACAGTCAGATATAATTGAATGTGGAACTCTATATGACCTAAAAATCCTGTTGAAGAATAGTCAAGAAAAATGATCTTAAGAAATTATATCTCTAATAGGATTGAAATGTGCATATTTAGTTATATGATCAAAAATAACCCCAATCGAATTGTTACCTCAATAATTCTTTAGTAGTCCCACTATGAAGTGCATGGATATATTTTCCCATTTCCACTTTGGCACTGAAAAAGACTTAAGAATCCCCGTTCGTAACATTCACTCAGCTTTAACCTATTGACAAGTCAAGAATATAACACTATAATCAGAAATATATCTTTTCATTCCATCCCATCAGTAATACTCCCTAAGGTCTCCATACGTCCATGTGTTTCCAAGATAAACTGAAAATGGAGAACTGTGAGCTTCACATATCAATTCTTTCTTCATCGAAGAGTCACAAGGAAAACATAATCATTTTACAAACATAAAAACACAATGTATATCAATGTTAAACTTAGGAAACATATCATTTTGAAGAAATTCATCCTTTTTCTGCAACTCATGGTCTTCCATCAAACCATGTTTTATTCTGTCGGGCAGAGATGACTTCAACGACACTTGAAATAAAATAGAGGAATTGTCTGCACCAACAACATCCAATCCAAAACACATTAAATCATAAACCGAAGGGCGATGTAATAAATTTATCATGGTGAATGTATTATTACCATTCAAACTCAAAGCATCAGACCATCTATTTGAATTTCTATGATGGTAATGAATTTTTTAATTATAATACAAGATTTGTTCTATCCATCTACTCAATCTCATGTTCAATTCCTTCTGAGTAAATATATAATTCAAACTTTTTTGGTCAGTATATATCTCACATTTTAGTCCTTACAGATTATGTCACTATATATTTAATGAAAAAAATAGAAGCTAATTCCAAATAATGTATATGATATTTTTACTCATGAGGTTTCATCTGACGTGAAGCACAATCAATTACCTGATCATTCTGCATCAGAACAAAACCAAGCCCCTTTATTGACGCATCACTATAGATGAAAAATTCTCCATTTCAGGAAGGTAGGGTCAGAATTAGAGCATTCATGAATCTTTTTTTTTCAATTTCTAAAAATAATCATCACAATCTTTTCTCCCAACAAAAATAACACAATTTTAATTTAACTTATTCATTGGGCTATATAGACATGCAATGTTTTCAAAAATCCTCAGTAATATCCCCCAAAAACAAGAAAACTACGAATCTTGGTTATAATTGTAGGTATTGGACAATCATCATCAACTTCGTTTTTAGCAGGATCAACAGTTATGCCATCTATAGAAACAGTGTGACCATGGAATGAAATGTTTTGTAATCATAATTCACACATAATTAATTTTTATACAGTTTATTTTCATTTATGGGTTTCAAAAAAAACCCTTATATATATTTCATTCTCTTATTTACATTTAGAATATAACATAATCTAATCAATAAACACAACCACAATCTTGTCCAAGAACTCATGAAATATTTTATTTGTAAGATCCATAATTACAACAGGTGCATTAGTAAACCCAAACGACATAAATACAAATTCATAATTCCCATATATATCCTAGAACATAGTCTTAGGGATGTATTCCTCCATTAATTTCAACTTATGGTACCCCCACCTCAAGTCGACCTATAAAAAATATTTTGATCCATAGAGATGATCAATCCAATCATCGATATGAGGCAATGGATACTTCATCTTAATAGTGATGTTATTCATGGATCTATAATCAATGCATGGTCTCATTGAACCATATTTCTTTTTTCATAAACATGATTGGATTACCCCATAGTGAAGTGCTATGTTAGATGAAGCCTTTATCAAGCAAACCCTGCAACAACATTTTCAATTCAAGAACTTATATTTGAGATATTTGTTAAGGGGGTTTAGAAATTGGCTTAGCATCAGAATGTAATTCAATTGTAAACTCAACCTCTCAGTCAAGAATAACACCATTCAAATCATTATGAAAAACATCAAAATACTCATGTACCACTGGCACATCATTAATCTGATCTGTCCTTATATTTTCAACAATATGTGCACGATAACATTCATTTCCATCTTTTAAAAATTTCTTAGCTTACTGATATGTTACCAGAGGTATGGGTTCAATATTGTACAAAAATTGAAATTGTTTCTGAAAAAAACTTCTTTTAATCTATAGTCTATATTATTATGATAAAAAGAAATCCATTTTATAAACAGAATAACATAAAACTCTAATATAAGAAATTCAATAATTTTCTTATGTAAACTATTTCAACATAAAATATAGGAATATTCTTATAATTTCTTTTTGCCTCAACATTTCCACCAGGTGATTTTAATATTACCTCTATATTAATTTCATGAGGTGGGATTTCCAATTTAGTAGACAATTTCTAATAAATGAATGAATGTTTAGACCCTTAATAAAATAACAAATTGGAATATTCTGTAAAAAATGAAATATACCTGATACCACATAATTTGAAGGCTTAACAACTATTGAATTGGTTGCAAAGGATTTTCCCACACACATCCGCTTCCAATCTTTCTAATTTCCTTCCAAAGTGACTAGTTTTTGACAAATATTAACAAAATTTCCAATTAATTAGAGTAAATGAATCTCACCATTAGCTTCTCATTATTTATTGGGTCATTTTCCCTGCAATCATGATATATGATCCCACACATTCCACATCGATAGTAGTTACCAAAATTTATAAGACATTACCCAGGATTATTTTTACTACACCTTTCACAAGAAGGGAAATCCATTTTCTTACCATCATATTAAGTTGATGAATTCATCCCCATTGCCATCCAACTTGAACGCTTCTTATTATTGTCATCATGAGGCACACACGTGTCCTAAAACATCATCTCAACCTTCTTATAACATCACAGAAGTTTCTAGTATATTTTAATATATCATGAAGCAAAATATCCTCACAAAAAATGTTTCAAACTAAATTAAAATATATTAATATTTCAATCAAAGTCCTGAGTAAATTCTGGTAGATACATGGGCAGTACTTGTAAAATTGGATTATACGTAGCCATAGATTCATTATCATTCTGCCTCAGTTATAATAATTGATTCCCAATCCGGAGTTGACCAGTGTTATGAAAATAATTTTCTGGAAAAAGATTTGTAAAATCTCCCCATTCCAGATTTCCAAGAACATATATTTCTCTCATATTCTTAATGAGATAGCACTTTTGATTGGCTTCACCTTCCAAATGATAAATGGCTAGTGTTACCATTTGTTGTTACAAGTATCCGATGACATTAAATATCATTTCCAAATCAGTGATCCATCCTTTGACTACTAGTGGATCAGAGCTTCCACTAAAAGATGGTGGATGTTGTCACATAAAATTCTCTATAAAATACTTTGTTCTTCATTGTAGATATTGTTATTCTATAGAATGGATACCACCACTATTTATTTGCCGAGTCAACAGATCCATTACTGTCACAAACTGCTCTATTCTGATTCCCACTATTCTAGGATTTAGATTCCATTGGATATCATTCTGTCGGTTCCCTTCTAATTCAGCTTCCCTCTTTCTTCTTTGGAAAACCATTCTGAACAACCATATCTTAGACGAAGAAACATGCTAATCGTTAAATTCTATATCATTTAAAATTAAACATAGGTTAAAAATCATATATAGTATTCAATTAACATTATCCAAATCTCAATGGCTATCTAAACCTCTCTATGATACCAACTATAAGCACCCAGCCTTAACATATTACATAATCTTATGTTTTAGTAAGGAATATTCATTATTACACATTGTGAATCCTTTCAGGTTTAGTGTCTTAGTTTATTATTAAATAATACCCACAAAACATTCCATATTCTTACAAAATGGATACTACTAAATTAGTAACCATTTTTTTTCAAAATATTAATCATTAAAAGTAAAACCCAAATTCTTTGAAAAATCCTCATGACATTCATCTTGTCTCCCTTCTTTGTCTAACCCATCATTATAACCTGTAAAAACATTTTCCAAATCTTTTGATGAGCACAGAATCTCAATAAGGGATATAAATAAATAAATCATTAGATAAGTGATAACATAAAAAACAGTAAAACCTATGGGTTAAAAACAAATTATAATAAATAGAAACATCATGTTGTTACCATGGGAAAAATTTTCAATATCACTATTACATTCATCCATATACATGGAATAAATATTTTTTCAAATTCAATCTTTGGAGTACCCAATGCATTGACAAGCTATAATGGGGCTCACCCATCATATCTTGAGATATAAAGGGCTCAACCCAAAAATCTGGAGCAATAATGGGGATCACCTATCATATCATGATTTATAGTGGGATCAACCCAAAATCAATTTTTTCCAAGTAACATATCCTGGATAATATACAAGATAACTCATTTATCCTTTTTGAGAAAAACACATTCATATTTTCAGAATACCATTCTTCATTCAAAATCTCTTAAAAATCAAGCACATAATCATGGAATCACATTATTAAAAAATAACTATGAAAACATCTAATTGAATAATTATAGTAATAAATTATCATGATATCATATTAGAAGACTAATTACATAAAAATAATACAAACCTTTTCAAATTTCAAAAACACGACTTTTAATAGGATTTTAAAAGGAATGTCCCTTAGAAATATAACATATCATTGAATAATTAGTAAATCAAATGGTTAGAATATGTATATTAACTGTAAATAAACATTATAAAATATAATATAATATATTTTCATTTCATAAATAATATTACAATGAAAAAATCATTGAGGTTTAAGATTAACCCATAGAATGGAAATTAGGTTACGAATTCCCTAATGAAAATTTGACATGGTAATGGGTGAACATGGGAGGGATTAATGAAGGAAAAATGGGCTGCTAATAATTTATATATCATAAGGAAAATTTGGGGGAGGTGAAAAAACATACCCCATCATTAGGATTTAAGAATAAAATGGCGTAACCTAGACGAGACTACTGAATAAAAGTGAGAAAGTGAGGATCCCTTACCTCAGGTTCATCCTACTTCAAACATGTTTAATCCTCTTATATGATGGTTAAAATAGTGATATTAATATTTTAAAGAAACATAATCATGTTAATAACACCTTATATTATTATTTTATAACATCATTCCACCATTTCTTAATAATATATTGTTATTTCCATTGTTTTGGGTGGTTGCATTAAATGGTTTCAATGGTTATTTCACAATGGATTTTCTTATAAAATGGAAGTAAAAATATAGAATTGAAAATATATTTTATTAATAATATTCCAGAGGTTAATTTGGTTTAATATATCACTTGTTTATATTTCATTAGAATGAATCATTACATAAGTAATTAACGATAATTGTTTGGGTTTATGTAGGTAGTTTTTGATCATAACGAACTAATTTTGTTTAATAAAAAAATATAATGAGTAAAAAAGGATTCCAAAAAAATTACATATGAAAAATCAAATAAATAATAATATTTTTCGACCGTCAAAATGGTTTTACATCCATAATTGAAAGATGTAATAGAAATTGAAATCATATTGTCAACGATGTCGACAAATCGTCACATCACAGACGGTGTCTTTATTTTTAGAATACGTTGGATATTCAAAGAAGTATGATGATAAATTTAACATAAATATGATATAAATTCATAATATATATGATAATAGAGATTTAATGCCTCAGAGAAATGGTAGGTGAGGAATGAGAATGATTAGAAATGAAAATTAAAAGAGATTGAATGAAATTGAAAGATGATTTTTACATCTTGATCTCTTCTCTTAAGATCATCCTTAAGGCCTTTATATTTGGACCTTTTGTGAGATCAGTAGGTCTTGGACTAGGGGTAGGATCATGGGAAGATTATTTTGTAGAAATTAGGTAAGGCTAGTGGTTCAAGAGGTGTGGGAGGAAGAGGGAGTGTGGGAGGGTATTTATAGCGAAGGAGAGGAGGTTTTTTCACTTATTCTAATCATTAGTTTCATATGTTTTATCATGATTATGAATAGTCATAATTCTTGTTACCAACATCAATAATAGGTGCACGTGTGTTCGAAAAATGGCCATTTACATCATTCATAACTAAAACGTGATGCAAAAACTCATTTATTTTGCATATTTTTTGAATTATTGAATATTACTATTCACCAATGATCCAAGATTTTCATAAAATTCCAAAAAAATCACCATAAACCTTTGTATACATATATAATTCAAAAATGAACTCCATTTTACCAAAATAATTTTCTATTTATGGGATGTTTAATTTTTTAATAAAATATAAATTATTTGAAAAATAACAATTTTAAATTTATAACTGATTTTATAACACGTTGAAAATTTAATTAAGGAATCATAAATTTATCTTGTAGCCATATGAAAAAAACTAATAATTTATGAATACATTTTAGGAAAATAAATTTTCATTTTTATTATTAAATTAATCAGTTAATCATATGTAAATACTTATAAAAATACGAACACATATACTATGATCTTATTGTCACTTATAAGATTCATAAATTTCATTTATACTCTCATGGGTGAGGTCACTATCCATTTGGACAATTTACTTTTTATAAGGGTCATATTACTATTCATATGACTAGGTTACAATTAATAAGGCGAGGTTACTATTCACCAAAAAATTAATTTGATTCTATCAGACTCCAAATAACATACAAATTACAGACGTGACTGTATGTTTTTCGAATTTAAAAAAATAGAAGTGGGAAATTATGTTTAATTATAATTACTTAATAAGTACCTCGGTTTTTATAGGAAACCATGGGTATATGGGGGAGAAATTCTAGTGGTTATATAGAGACTCCGACCAAGAAACTGAATAATGGTCACCAGAAGAGGTGATTAAAATGTTTTATCAGATAATCATTTTCAATTATTTACAATTATAGAACGGTAAAGATAATAATACGTTGTGTTAGGTCATGGTAATGTATTTTCTCATGAGAGTATATATCCCACTTATAGGAAAAATCCATTTTATTAGGGGTGGGATCATTTTATTTTTTAGGTGTTTTTATAGTTCAATAATTTCAACTAATGTAATGAGAATAACTTTTGGGATTCTTGATTAATGTAATTTTCACTCCTTGGTTGATATGGAAAATGAGTTTATGTGTATTCATGCATAATTATGGGCATGTAGGGAATAACTAACATGTAATTATTTTCTATGATTTATTTATATATATATATATATATATCTACCAATAAAGAAAACAATGGATTATCATTTCTATTTTAAAAAAGGTATTATTTTTTTCTTCCCATATAAATATATGGTGACATATTGGATGGCCAATTCCTTATATTATACCTTTATATAAATGAATATTTAATTGAATTATGAAATCATTGTTTTTGAAAAATAATTTTCTAATAAGGAACCTATAATATTTTTCTACTCATATATTTTTCGTGCCAACATATTTCACCAAACTATGAGAATCCAAAATCTTGATGAATTATGTGAAAAAAATCGAGATTATATTCATTAATGGAAAGGGACCATGTTGGGTAGTGGGATAATAATATTTCTTTATATTACTTGTTATTCTATAGGTCCCCTCTTATCTTGTTCTGATATATTCATGTTATAATTATAATGATATTGTTCCTTGGAGAGGTATGATGCCACTCCAATATGGTGAGGGCCATAATTACTCTCTTATTAGTGGGAAGGGTCTTTCAAATAATGATTTGTCATTGGATGAAAAAAATCATGGATTCATTCAATAGATTATATTATTAATGTAGATCGTGGATCCTCATATTGTTTCATCTATGTATTATATAACGCATGATATCATGTTACAACACCAAACACGGTTTATTGGATTGGGTAGTCTACAAGGATTGGAGGAACAAAAAGAGTTAATTTTGAATATATTAATTTATCTAGAGACTCATACAGATAAAATTACAATTCTTTTAGTTTATATGCTATTATGATCAGTGAAGTGTAGGTGGGATGTTCCCCTTCTTACTAACCATCAAATTGTCCGATCCTAGATGGAATATAAGACTCTTTTCATTGAGAAAATATTCCTAGATACCATACGATCAGACAAGGCCTAGGAATTTATTCATTTTAAAAATAACTATGTTTCTATTATGGGGTTTTCCACTCACATTACTAAGCTATGATTCTTTCCCCTTCCCATAGTTATCAATGCGATAGCACAAGATAAGAAATTTGAGGATGGCCAATATTATTAAATTAGGGAACATGTGAATCTGTTCAAACTCACTTCTTTATATAATATTATGAACCTTAGCCTCCATATTGATAGATTTATAAGAGATTACCAAGGTCATGGGAAGTCATAATCCATGGGAGGTGTTAGTGGTGAATTATTGGGTAACCAAAAGCATTAGCTATAAGGAAACCACCCTGGAGGTACTGGGAATTTCAAATAATATGGAAATTCACCTCCCTCTTAATTAGGGAAAGTCATAGTGTAGTGTAAAATGTATGGAAATAAATAGAATAATATATCATAGTGTACCTGAAAACCCATGGAGTTCTACTACTATGTGATTTTGAGATATGTACAACACTTTTATATGATTTATAAGTGGGATTCTAGAAGAAGGTGTTGTAAATTAGTAATGTTCTTCAGTGTAAATTAGCTTCTCCATAATAGACTGGTATCTAGAGTTCTACAAGATGTTTGGGTAGAGTTGGAGGATTTATGATATAGGTAATGGTGCATAAGATATAGAATGGAAATATAAACTAGGGGGAGCCTGGATAGAGTATAAGGACATAATAAAATCCGGTAACATATTTTTGATCGTACTTCATCTGACTGTAATGTTGGGAAAACATGGTTTGTGTTAATATTCATGTGGAATAAACACTTTTGATAGCATTATTTGATACAAGGATTCCATATTCCCTTTTCTCTAAAATTTTTTATCGAGCTTTGTTAGTTTTCATACAATACCAATATAGAGTGAATTTTATTTGATACTCCCACAGATATGGATTCAGAGGAAATCCAACGGTATGATATATGAGAATTAATGGTTGGTTATTATATAATCTATTTATACTTCTTGTTTATGGATATGGGTTGTGTTTATGTGAACCGTCTAATGTAATTGCTCATCAAATATCAAGCTCAATTTGATTATTTTAACCGAAGAGTCTTGTTTATGTAACCAAACAGTGTTACCATTATTTATATTTGTAACATGGATATATAGAAAGGTCATGAGTAACATGATCATACATAACTAGTCAGGGTCATAGCCCATTTTTCTATACTCGTTCTTCATGGGGGTATAAAAGTTTTATATTTTATTTCCACACATTTTCGTGCTATATCGGTATGTATACTATGATCAATTTTCCATTTTTAGACCCATCAGTGGGATCAAGATCAAAATTGAAATAGTTCTCTATGTAGAACCTATTTATATTCACCTATAAATGATATAAACTCTTGAATTCATAGATAAATGATTAGAAATAAAATGCTTTCATCTGGTTGAATATTCTCCCTTGGGGTTCCCAAAAATGATCACTAATATGGTTAAAATTTTTATTTTACTATGAATGTATTAATATAATATGAAATAGGTAACAGATAAAAACTAGTATCCACTAACATTAATGGATGGTTTTGTTAGTGGTAGAAAAAAGATTGATTTTTCTCTTTGATTTAATAATGGATAGGGTACCATCATCTAAGTGTATGAACTCCATGTATTGAATGTATGATATTTAGTAGTTGATATATTATTCATGTTTTCCTTGTGATTCCATTTGGGTTGATGACCGCCCCAATGGTATTCATGGCATTGATTAACCATATCTTCCATCCATAATTGATTTTTTAATGTGTATGATGTTAATAATTTTTACTAGTCCATGTAAAGGGAAGAGCCCTCTGGTCACCTAGAGGTGGTTTAGAGAAAAATTATAGGAAGTTATTTATATTTTATTTATCTATACTCAATGTTCTATAATGATAGAGTGAAATATAATTACATGTAAAATCAATGGTATGGGTGTTAAGAAATCTTGAGCTGTTGGAGGCCATAGTTTCTCAGAAATAACCCTTACATTTATTTGAGATCAGAAGAATCCTGGAGTTATATGATTACTAATATAGTTTTATATTGTACTTCTCTCTATCGGATGTGTTGTTGATGGTATTGACCAAGAAGGGAGAGAAATTTGAGAGTTCGGTTTTTTGTGAGTCATATGTTGGGGAACTGAAGAAGTGATTGACTTCTCCACGAGTTTATGTGTTTTCCATTGTAGGATTTTATTATAAACTCTATTATAATGCATTAGGTATTTGACTGAGTGTATTTATATTGTAGGATTCCCAGTTAGTCACTTCTGTGTCTATACTTGTAATGTTGTAAGAGTGTAACTACACAAAAATTTATTTTGATTTCGAATCAGTTGTGCTTTTCTTGCGGTGTCAGTGACACTATATCTAGGGAGAGATGTTTTTGATAAAAAAAATCCTAAAATCCATAAATCAAACATCTCATCATTTAACATGATTCTTTGATAGAGGATATGGGATGAGTACATATATTCCTTCTATTTTGAGCAATTTCACACCCCTATGATGTGTAACATCATCACAGATTCATTAAATCAAATCAATTAGAAATACATTGTCCTAGTTTAATGATTTGAGTTGAAGGTGATGGGTTTATTTTTTAAGATACATCTTAATGTTCAGCAGTACCATGGATGAGCCTCTCATGATTCATGGAAAATTCCTTCATCAATTTTTACAAATCTCAAGGAAAAGATATTTTATATTAGTATTTGATTATGATGTTGGATGTAATATATTATTGTTTATCATTGTTGGAATGGTCCATGGATCATGATGATTCTAATCATATTTGAGACTGTCTTGATGGTCCATAAAGTATTCATAAGGAAATTGATAGTGGAAATCCTTGACTCAATGTGTGATAAATATATATATATATATAATAAAAACCATGATATATTGTGATATGTGTATCTAGTATTAGTGGACAGAAATTGAAAAGGATATTGAGGATTTCACTGCATCATGCTCAAATTCAAAGTAGGAGACGGTTGAACACCAACCAAATACTAGTCTTCTTCAGTCATTGATCATTGTTGATTGGAAATGGGAGGATGTGCAGATGAATTTGGTGATGTGTTTACAGAGTATTCCATGAGTTCATGATGTTATTTTGGACATTTTGGATCAATTAATGAATGATTCACATATCATACTAATTAGATTCATATTTGAATTTAATGAGATTAGCAGAGTAAATGTATGTGAGGTGGTGTACATACATTGGTTCCTTGAAGCATCATCTCTTAATGGGATTCACATTTATCCAAGAGATTTATGAATAGTCTTCAGAAGAAAGTGTCCATGAACTCACACTTGGGTACGGATTACCACCCATTGAATATTATGCAGTAAGAGATTAACATAACAGTGTTGGCGTACATGATCTAGGCATGTTTCCTTGATCATAAATCCACATGTGATAGTTATTGATCTTTGGTAGAGATTTCTTATAATAATAGCTATTATGTGTCATTCGTTATTGATGTTATTAGGCATTATATAATAGACCATCCCAATAAACTCTATTCTAGATGGAACCATGAATGTAAGTGTGTCTTGTGCTATGTATTATGAAGGAGACTACTGATAAAATTAAGAAAATTAGAAGGCTTCATGTAACATCTCAATGATATAATAAATATTATTATAATAAGATACTTTTCCCCTTTTTAATTGGGGGTTCAGATAAGTTTTTCTATGAGTGTCACCATGAAAAAGAAAATAGGGCATTTGAAGGAATGGAATTATGGAGACATGATATGTAGGACCCCTATGGATGACCAATAATTTATGTTCTGTGGCATAATAAATGGACAATTCCCTAAGGAAAGTATATATGCATAAAATAGACCAAATCTCTCATATTTGAAGGTATTATACTAACATATATCTTGTTAGTAAAATTGATGACTTCTAGTTCGAGGTTATTGATTCTTTTAAGGAGAAAACAATTTTTATCATGGACCGTAACAAAAATACTCTTTTGTGAAATGATATTCCCCTACTATCTGTGCTCCTGAAGCATGTGAGTAATCGTGAGGTTACATTTGAGTTTGATTATGACATCCAGGTTAGTGGAGAGATATGATCCATAACAAATCTTACTGATGCTTAGTATCATAGATCAATAATGAGGTGATATATGTTGTGGATGTATTAGGAAATTTTCATTCTATTTAATAATGTTCTAATTTAGTTTTCACTAAACCATATGTAATATATTTATTTAATAATGTTTTAGATGTTAGATAAATCGTTGGATATTACTAGAGGCTTAAGAATTATATCTAGTACATTATAATTCTATTGTAGTCAAGATTGCTATCCGATACAAATTCACTATCAAGTATATGGAAAAACATTTGTCTATATATGGTTATCATGATAATTATCATGCTTGTAGAGGTAAGAGGCTAACAAATGGCCACTAAGGTGTATTTTTATAATCATGGACTCATTATTTATTTTCCAGTTTCTTTTTATTAATTCTCAATAATTTTTGACCCTTCCATCCTCCTTACAAAAATACATATTTTTCTTATCTTTTTCTTTCCTACCATTGGACTTTATCTTTAGATCATGACTCAATCCAATTTCTTATTTTTTGATAATAGACTTATGGTATGTCTACCACTCCATTAGGAACCATTTGTTTCCTATATCTATCTTATTTTGTTCTGTACTGGTTATCTAGTATTCACTATTTTAAGGTCTTTTTACAACTTCAATGATTTCTATTATTATTGATAAAAACAGCAGATAATATAAAATTAGTGGACCATAGTATACCTAATAATAGTGGTCCCAAATATTTCCCATAGCCTCTCTATATTGTTTTCGATGAATCATGCACTCATAATTCCATGTTGTGTATTATCCTTTAAAATAAATAATTAGTTGTATAATATTAATTTCATTATCATATTGCCAAGATGATGTGTTAAATCCAATGTATATGGTGATCCAAATGGAATTCCTTTATTCTACAACATGTCCCATGTTTTGATGAATAAATGGGTGACATAGTTCACCTCATAATAGAATAAAATGTAAAGTTTGATATTATTTAAACTGGGTAATGTTGAAAAACATTATGAATATATAGCAATGGAAAACATATGATATAAACCGAGTATGGAAACGATTTCGTTTTTATATAAAAATGAATTGGAAATGATTAATTTTTCTAGTTTGGGGTTAAAAATAGAATATTGACTTGTGAAATTATATTTACATTGTGATTAAGAAATTGTTAATGAATAACATAATGTAACGTATCTATAATTGGAAAATGGCTCAGTGGATTTATAAAATGGAAATGTGGTGGTTTTCACATGAATTGAGTGGTGGTTTGATATAATGAAATTTTACATCTTACGTGATGTGGTTCACACATGCCTTTTATGACATTCTCAAATAATGTAATGAGATAAATACAATGAAGTAGTTCTCAGACAGTTGGTATGAATGTTTGTACGTACCTTGAGTGGTGGTCATGATATGAGAAAAAGGGTTCCTTGTTTAGGATACATCTACAACTAGGTGATGTAGTTATATAATCTACTTCTACTTTTTAAGTAGGTATTGGTTTCCACATTGTGATATTATCTCAAATAATAATCTGATTCGCTTAGAGACATATAGAACTAGACGAAGTAGTTATGAATGACCAAAAGTTTCACAGTAAAACTAATTTATATCTGAGGGGTTTTTTACATTATTAATTTTCACTAAATAAATTCCTTATTTGATTTTTTTAAACATACAAATCATATTATTCTTATTTTGGGACATCCTAAATAGTTGGACATTTAGATTTACTAGACTCATTCTTGGTCTACTAGCGAGTACCTGGTCTAACTTAATGATTGTAGGTTTGGATATGGAAAGGGTTCAAAATTTGACTGTTAATTTTAACTATGTAGGATGATTTATAGATGATGAAATATGATAGGTCTTGAGACAGTAATGGTGATTTTTGTTTCTATCTTGGAAATGCTTGTTTATTTTTACCATCTATGTATGATCCATATACAAGGGATCACATAGCTTGTATGAAACCTTAATTTTGTTATATAAATTCTATTGTAATTATGTTATCCACTTTCTATGTACTAATATTGGTTATATATAGAATACGTGATGTTATACATAAAATTGTACTACTTTTTTGGATAAAATGATGGATATAGTCTTCCTACAATATCCTCACAAGCCCTCACCGCTAGCCTATATCATATTTCATACAAGGATTCATTTTTGAGGATTTTAGAGAAACTAAATGGGCCTCCAATTAATGGTTACATGGAGGGGGATGTTATAGTTATATATACATGGGATTATGATTGATTTGGTACCACATATTTAAGGGGTACTTATGAATCAAATTTCTTTTAATTATTTTATAATGTTTCTTCATAAACATTTTTCTTCAATTAATGGGTTATTCCATGATATAATTTTATTATGTTGTATAATCTAATTCCCTAATGATAAATTTTTATTCAATTCTTCTTCCATGAGGATATTATTTCTCATGAACCTATAATGTTCTTAAGAATATTTATTAAGAATTCCTCTAGATTTTTATTACTTCTTGTCTATTTTTTATACTCTCACTGTTATTATCATTTAATATTTAACATCTAAAATATGTAATATTTATTGTGGAAATCATATTTTTCCTTAAATGTTATAATAAATGTTTTGTTATCGGAATATGACGTGGGTTTTAATTGTGGTATTTTAAATTTTTTAAATGACTTCTCTATTCATGATCTTTTGGTTTTATCTTCCACACTAAATTTACATTAAATACACTTTATGAATTTTCTAAGGCTCTAGTGCTGAAATTTATTTATATATAAATTTTTAAAAAGTAATTATTATATACCCCTTGAAATTAAGTTTCAATAGTGAACTATAAAACATATATTCATGATAATGTTTAAAAGGTTTTTAAAATATCTTTTTGAGCATGTTTATATATCAATAAATTCAATAATATTTAAATAATTCATCTAAAACATGTCTTCATTCAATGATTTTAAATGGGTTTTGAAATAAATTTAATTCATAAATACGTTGTTTAAATATGAAATTGGTCTTATCCCCTTATTTATAAAGTTATTTATCCAATGATCATAAATTTTTTTTCCATATATTTTAAAATCCTTAATTTCGCTAATATTACAGTTGGTAAATGTTCATATGAAAATATCCACCATAGTTCTTATGATGTCTTTTGATAAGTTCTATTGATGTTTTCATGTAACCAATGACCACCCCTGTATTTATTACACCATTGTAAAGGATTTAGGACATAGTAAAAAACATAATACAACCCAAAATATCTATATGGCTAGTATTAGTTTGGATTATGTGCAATACATAAAAACCTAAAACCGGGGGTACAACGACATTATTGAAAACATCACTAATGTGATCAAATTATCCATCATTTTTAAAACTAAATTGGATAAACTGAAGACACACATAAGAAATAGGTTTGATATAAATCTCAGTAATGGATTGAAAAAAACATAACATGAAGAATGTATTACATATATAACAATTAGAATTTCAATGGTAAATAAAAGGGTTGATAATATTTAACATGAACAATTAGGCTTGATACAACATGATAAAATAAATACTACATTAGAATGTTGTAACAACATAAATCATGAAATCATAAACATATGTGATGTTTATCAACCATGAAAACATAAAACTATGTCATTAGGATAACTTATTATTAACCACACATGGAGTCTCATGAGAGTAAAATATTACCCAATGCATTGGAGTTCTATATAGGTGCACCCATTATAATAATATCATGTACATGAATAAGTATTCCACATAGATTATATACATAATAAAATATTCCATCACATTTAATTGAGTGATAATTGTGTGTAGATTAAATTCACAGAATTAACATATCAATTATGTATAAGTGAATAATTTTTAACTCCCTTGATAAGAAATGGACATAGGTATTCCCGAATCAGCAGTTGTTTAATGAAAATTATAGTGAAATTCGGCAGCGTAACTGGGGAATATAAATGTTAATTGGACGGATTAATGAGAGAGAAATGGGACTATCATAATTTTAAAAAAAGTTCAGTAACTGGTATATAGAAAAACATATTCCAACATTAATAATTGGAAATAAAAGGAATAATATTAAAAAGATGCTTTTATAAAGAGGGGAAGGAGAGGATCCCTTTTCTTGGGATGGTGGTTTCAAAAGTATTAGATGAGCTTCATGAAATAATGGGGCACCTTTGTTTTAATCTAGAGATGGGAGAAAATATTAAGGTCATTATCCAAGGTTATTTAGTGAAGAGTAATGGGATATTGAGTGGGTTTATATAGTAAATGACAGGGGAGTTTTTTATTATTTTCAAAAATTGGTTTTTGAATCTATATTAATGTAATAGAAAACACAAACATTCCCAAGGGGTATTCCACTGGTTACTATAAATTTGTATTGGTTGTCATTATTTTATAAGTCCATGGACAAACTTATTAAAATTTCACCCTTGGTGATGTGTAAGTCGGTCATGTTATTAATGAAATGATTCTATAACCTAAAAATATAATATTGGGTTTCGGGAAATACTAAAGGCTAAATAAAATTTATAAAAAAACCCAAAATTAATTTTATTTTACAAGGAAAAGATATATTTACACTTTTATACATTTTATAGTATTTATTACACCATTTTTTCATCATTATCATTGCATAATACATTATGTTTATTTATATAACAGTTAATTTTTCCCTTAAATTTGAATTTCTAATAAAATTATTAAAAAATTACATTTGGATAATTTCAACAATTTGATTAAACAATTATGATTATTTTATGAAAATAGTTATTGAGATATGTTAATTTACAAATTTTAAAGTGTAATTGACATTTTTTGAGAAATACTGGGCCATTTTGACAATAAAAGTTTTCATACCATTAAAAAATTATTATTGACTTAGTAAAATTGTGTTATCAACTACACTTAAAAATTATTATTTAATAATAATATATTACTGATATTTAATTTATTAAAAAAATTCAATAATTTATAAAAATGAATTTCTTAATTTAAATTTTATATTACCCAAAAATATAATTTGTGTTTTATCAAATCAAAATAAAAAACTTTATTAAGTATCATCATTAAGGAGAAAAATATAACAATTAGTATTTAAAATATATAAATTAATTTAATTAGTGCCTTGATACATATCCCTTTATTATAATATCAAACACCATAGAGGTAAGGTTCTTAATGGTGAGATTTTCATGGGGTGCTTTGGCGTAATGGTTTGGGTTGTGATCTCAATGAGCTTAATCTTCTTTTGTAAATGGGTTCACTCGTGATTTAGTTGTTAGGTCATTACATTTGATTGTTCAATGTAAAATCCATGTGATTCTATGTCCCTAGGAAGCCTTGATAAATGGTATTCATAGGGTATGATTCTACTAGTTAAGGCAAACCACATCCTTTTTCTGTGTCAATTGGTTTTGAAAAAACCCCTTATTTATACTGATCATATGATCACTATTCAATAGATTTATTATCAATAGTTGTGATGATTAATGGTAATTTAAATCCTATTGGATATTATAAAACCTAATGAGTTAATGTGTTTTTTATAGGCATAATACATATTATAGAATTTAATTTATCCACAAAAGAAATTTTATTTATAAAAGTTTTGTTCGTTACAGTCTCCCCCGCCCCCTTAAAAATTTCTCCCTTAACATTTTCATTACAGACAATAAAATTTTTGAGGGTAACTCTGTTTCATAACCTCATATAGTTAACACATATCTTATTTAATTATATTTTGTTCTCCATTTCACTTTCATCAAATACATTGTCGTATTTCATAGAATAGAGTCTATATGATCAAATACATTCACTAGATGCCCCTCTAATTGAAGATCATTTTCCGATGTTTCCACCTCTTTATTCAGTACATGATAGGGTATTTTATATACTTATTCACGTGTGATATATGGAAAACATCATGTTCTTGATATGGGTTAGGTAGGAGTTCTTGTCAATTGGCCACCGATCCATTATGATCAAGGATATCGAAGGAAATGATTAATATTGGACTATGATTTCTCTTCACCCCAAATCTTAGTACATCCTTCCATATAGATTTGCAGAGGAACACCTTATCTCCACCCTCAAAATCTATTTCATGTTGAACATTGATGAAAATATTCTTCTATCGACTCAGAGTAGACATAATGTGCTTCGGAATGGTCTTGACCTTTTCACCACCTTGTTCACAATTTCAGTACCAAGTAGTTTGTGTTAACCAACTTCATCCCATCATGCAGGTGTTCTGCACCTCATCCCATAAAAGTCTTCATGGGGGCCAATTTGTATAATTGAGTTGAAAATGTCATTGTTTGAAAACTAGACTAGAGGAAGATGTTGATCTTATCCTCATTTTATGTTAATTAATAATTCCCTCAACATTCCTCGAGCCTCTAGATAGACTTCTATGATTGGCTATCTTTTTTAGAGTGATAATTTTTTAAAATGATCAACCTAATTTTTATAGAATATTAGTGTCTCTTCGTGAATGTTGAGGTAAAACTTATGTCTCAATCATATATAATTTATTGTATGGTTCCCTTAATCCTCAACACATCTCTAAATTATATCCTTGAATGTTGATTGAATGATAATTCCTATTGAATAATAATGATGTTTATGGTCTTTGTATAACGATTCACCACAAACCATATATAATTATATCCACTTTACGTCTTCAGATGACAAATGTTAAGTTGATGGTTAACTTTTCTTATGTCCATGTTTGTAGGGGTAATGGTTTCATTATCTCCTTCACTTTGTAATATAAAACACGTCTTGATATATATTATGTGATTTCCTTCTTCATATTGTCGAACTAGTTATACTATTAAATATCTTTATAAATATTTCTAGTCCCTAGTTAAATGGAGATGGTTAAGATATGCCAATCATCCAACAACTCCTTCTATACCTATATATTTGGTGGTATACATAGTTTTGGACCAAATCATATGATTCAATACACATTAAATTTTAATTTTGATGATTTCACATTTCTTATAAATTCTATATTCTTCTAAATTCTCACCTTTTCTCATTTAACATCCATTATCCACTTCATAAGGTATATTGGGAAAATAATTTTTGAAATGATTGATGATTTTCTCCCATTATGATTCTTATGTCAATATTTTTCATGTATGAGATTTATGATCCTTCTCAATTGTTATCAATGATAAAATAATTGGATCCTTAAATTCTTAGTGAATCACCAACATTATTTTATTCCAACAGAGGTTAGTGGATTGGGAAACTATAATATTTCATCAGCTCTAACCATCTTCTCTAGAGAATATTTTTACATTCTTTGTGAATAAATTCTTTAGGATCTTATGATCCATATAAATTTTACACTTCTACCCAAATAGAGAATGATACATTATTTTTAATGTGAAGACCATTGTAGCTAAATATAGATCATGCGTTGGGTATTTATGTTCATGAACTTTAAATTTCCAGGAGGAATAGTCTATCACTTTTTCATTTTTCATTAACATACTTCCCAATCGATTCTTTTAATCATCACTAAATTCAACAAAATGTTCCCCACATCGATGTAATGTAAGTGCACGTGTTCTGATAAAGTTTATATCAACTCCTTGAAGCTCAATATTTATTCATTACTATATGATTTTTTGACTCCCTTCCAACTTATCTTATATGGAGTATTTGTCAATCATATTAACTTTCTCCCAAATAGATGATAATACACAACTAACCCAAAGAAAGCTGCATATTCTTATCACTAATAATGGCCTAAACTATCCATTAGTTAATTCTGTCATTAAAAGGTCCACATATATCTCTTTTCATGTGATAATATTCCACAAAAATGTGAATTTATTCATTGAAAACTCACATTTGATTTACTTTTCATAAATCAACTCCTTTCATAAGGTTTTTAAAATAGTTCTTAGATGATCTTATTGATTCTCCAGGAATTTGGAGCATAGTAGAATTTGTTTTCAAAAATGTAACATTAAATTTGTTAAAGTAATCACTAAAAATATATACATCAGTTCCATGACATTTTTTGGATAATTAGTGGGCCCAATGTCATTACTATGAACTCATTGTGCCCATACCTTATAAAAATAATGTCTTGGGTATATCATACTTCATCATCCTTACATGAAAATACTCGATCAAAGATACTCTTTGGAGAAGTATTTAGACACATATAAATGATCAAACATGTCATCAATCTGTGTGAACATGATAGTTTTTCTTTAACATGATCTTGTTTAGCTATTTATAATCCATGACAAGGCACATTGACCCATCCTCCTTCTTGACAAAGAGGACCGATGAACCCTATATCAAGGCACTTGGCCATATGAACCCATTTTCCAGATTCTCTTATAGTTGTTTCTTAATGTCATCTTGTTCCACAACATCCATTCAATATATAGTCCCATCAACTGAAAACACCATAGTTATAAGAATTATTGATAAATTTAACATATCAGTTAAGAGTAAGATTAATCAAATCATTGGGAAACACATCAGAATATTCCCTCGAAAATGGGATGTCTTCAATGATGATCATATAATTAGACTCAATAAATTTTGAAATCAATGCTTGATCATAAGGAAACTGTTTCCATTATTGAGATATTAGTGATAAAATAGATTCATCGTCCATTCATTTTTTTTAAAAATGAATGATGGATCATGATAAAGATAGTGATTTTATTAGTGTGTAAATTTATGTTGGTTCTATATAAAGAAATCCAATTGATTCCTAGAATTGTTTCAAATTACACTAAATGATGTATCACTTCATCCATTGGGGTGTTCATACCAAAAACATTCATAATGGATGATTTATATTCATGGGATATAATAATTTCAAGAATTTCAATTTTTAAAAAATCATTAATTCTATCCTTTGTGGTGGTGTGTGAATAGATCTACTAAAATTGTGTGATATGAATCCATGCATTGCACTATAATCAAAAAGTATATTTTCCATTCATGAAATAATAACTATAATACATATTATTATGTTATTGATAGGATCCAACTCAAATATTTTGATAGGATATGCTTTCCCTTGATACCTTAGAGTTTGTTGGAATTGATTAACATTGAATATAATTGGATTAGGCCAGTAGTTAACAAAGTTTCTTTATTTATTGAAGTTGAAACATTTTTCAATAAGATGAGGGTTGGTAAGAGCATTAAATTATTCAATTACATTATAAGGTTCCTCGCACTAAAACTTGTTATCTAGGCTCCAAAAAATTCTATACCAAATGAATTTATTCTTCCTGCTTATGAAATTTCCAAGGAGATTCATTGAACACTATTGTGAAGAGGAATATTTAAATTATTTAATACCTTTATATTTCAAAATCTCAACTCCATAATTAAAATATACATTCTGATTCTTATCCTCATGAGGCCCTTGATACTTGATGACCTCCAAGTCAACATTGAGGGAACATTATGCTATTTCCTCTTATATATTTGGATCACCATAGCAGTTTTAGGCATGGGTTTATCCCACCAAAGAAGTGGTAAACATTAAATTCTTTGGAAATGAAAAATATGGAGGTATATCATGATAGAAAATTTTTGTTTTCCTCATATGACCTGAAGGATTAATTTTATTTTTTCTTAAGGGAAAGGAAACCCCATTCAATTTTGAGTTGGGTGGTGAAAATAAAGTATTTGTAAAAAAAATAATTTGGAACTCCTTTCACCCCATCAATTTTATCTCATCAACAAACTTTTTATTCATGATCAATATTCACCACTGATCAACACCTCTCTCTATATAATAAAAATCCAGTATAAACTACTCTTTCTCATAATATTTAATGATTGAGAATATAATCTCAATGGGGTTGATCTATTTTTCAATGATTTCGGTGATTGATTATTGATTAAATTTCAGAGGCCTTTGTCGTGTGAATGTATGAATTATAACCTTTTCATTCTTAGGTGGATATGGAATTCCCTATGATTCAAGTTTCAATTCATAACCTTAGTCTATTGTGAGTGTATCATTACAATGTTCATGATTCCTGGTCCCTTCATGTTGAGAATTTAATTTGTATAGTCATCACATTGCACTTCACATTGGTTGTTTTTTAGATCCTCCTATTTTTGACCATTGGAATGGATATAGAGAAAAATCGAGATGATTATTTTTAAAATAGTAAACACATAATCTAAAATCTACTATCATTAAATGGCTAACATATAAATTACCATCAATTGTTTATCTTTTAAATTTATATGCTTCAATCTATGTAATCCGAGATCTTTTTTCTAACAGAGAATCCTAAATTATTTTTTCCCTTAATAATTTTTTTGTTATTAGAATGTTAATTTACCAAAGCTTATCCATTGAGAGTGTTATACTAGGTGTTTATGAAGAGTTTTTGTTAGGCACCGGTTCCAGATAAAGTCTAGCTAAAAGTGGAAATTTTAGGTGTTTCCCCATTGTACATATATGTGAGATACACATCCACCTATTGTATCCAGACAGGGATGTATATTATTGGAAATCACTTTGTTGGTAATTTAACAAATTTTAGGAATATCTTATTATGTTTAGTCTTATCATTAAGGCTTTCTTTAGAGATTTTTAATTTTAATAAAAAATTTATATAAATCATCTACTAATACCAACTATGAAAACCCTTGTATTTATTGAAAAATAATTCTGGATTAATTACATAGGAGTACACATAATAAAACCTAGTGTATCAAAAAGTCTGGTGTCTTTATGAATTAGGTACATTGTAGTACATTTTAAAATAGTCGATGCCTCAAAATTGTTGAAATCCTCTTTGTCCTGGTCATATTATTTGATCATTGTTAAAACATCATTGGTTACCCTTCGTACGCACATAAGAAAGAGGGGAATTACAAATCCCAATAAGATAATATATAGTTAATATCATGAACATAGTATTAGATGTTAAATAATAGTAATTTCCAGGTCACATAAAAGTTGTGAGAATAATAAACATGAATAATGATCAATGATATTGCATGATAAAATAAAGGCAACCTGGGAATGTGGAATCATATCACAACATGACATAATAAGCAAGATATAAGATTAACCACCAAGAAAATATAACATAATGTTCTTCGATAACCTCTAATAGACAATACAAGGCATCTCATGGGGCTAAATCGGTACCCAATTCATTAGAGATCTATCTGGGAGAACCAATCATAATAATATCATCTACACTCATAAATATACCCCATATATCATATACATAAGAACACATTCCATCACATTTGACACAATGATAATTGAGTGAGAATTTGATTAATGTATTTCCCCAATCAAATGTGTATAAGTGCATAATTTTGTACACCATTCATATGTAATGGGTTTTGGGTTTCAATACATAAATGTTTGGCATGAGAAATATCAATTAAATTTTGGTAGCATAATAGGGGCATATAAGTTTTCATGATAGTTTAATGTGTGTGTAATGGGTCTCTCATAATTTTAAAATTATTAGTAATTTAATGGGGATATGGATGATCAAATACTAATACTTGGAATTGGTGATAAAATGAATAAGACAAAGAAATTCATTATTAGATAAGAGAAGGGTAGGATCCCATTCCTTTAATAGGCGATTTCAAAAGCATGGGAGGAGCATCATGAAATAATGGGTGAACCATATGAGGACTCCAGATAAGGGGTAAAATATTAATGACTTGATCAAAAGTTTTTGAGTGAAGAAGAATGGAAGATTGGGTGTGTTTATACATGAAAACAGAGGGGAGTTCTTTATTATTTAATAAACTAAGGCTGTGGACTCTATTTAATAATATAAGTAATACCAAAGACATTATCCTTATCATTTCTTATGTTTTCTACAAATTTGGAGTCGTTTTCGTTATTTTAAAATTCCAAGGGTTGAAAGTATGAAATTAATACACATGGTGATGTCGAAATGAATCATGTTCTTAAAGAAATGATTGTGAAAATATAAAATATAATATAAGTTTTGTAGGTTTCATATAGGATTCATAAAACTAATAAAATAACCTAATAATCAAATTTTTTTTATATGGGAAACACATATGTAGTCATAGATGCAATTTATATTATTTATTACATATATTATGTGTCATTATGATGTCCTAATAAATAATGTTTATTTATACCATATTTATTTTTTTGTCAAAAATTCCAAAATTAATGAAAATAATGAAAAATCCATCATTATATTATTATGAAATCCTTATTCCAAAAATAACATTTCTTCTATAAAAATTATTTTCTATATATTTTAATTTTGACTATTTAAATAATAATTTACATTTATTGAGAAATGATGGGTTTTTTTGATAATAAAATTTTTTGGAATTTTATAAAATTAAGTTGTGACATCATAAATATATGATATCAACTAAAATTAATAAATATTATTTAATTATAACATTTAATTACAATAAATGTTTTTATAAATTCATTAATTTATCAAATTTAATTACTTAAATACAATTACATATTACCCAAAAATATAATTTGGGTTTTATCAAATCAAAATCAAAATCAATTATAATGAAATATCATTATGATTTCATTATTCTATAAATTCTACATTTACATATTATTAGGATATTTTTATATATCACTTAATTATATTATAAAATGATCTTCAGGTAAGGTGTGAGATAATGATATTTTCATGTGTTGATTCAGAGTACATGGTTTGGATCATGATATCAATGGGATTCATCTTCTACCATAAACGTTTTCACTTATTCATTATTTATTGGATCACATATTGGTATTAGTAAAGGGAAAATACCAATGATGATATTTCCCTTGGATGCTCTAATAAATGGGCTTTGTAGGGTATTATTCTACTAGTTGAGGCCATCACATCCTTTTCCTTTTTTAATTGGATTTTTCAAAATCCTATATTTATTCTAGTCATGTAACAACTATTGAAAGGTAATATAATCAGTGGTGGTTTTTCTTAATAGTATTTTAAATATGTAATTATATAAAAAATCCAATGAATTAAATGTGTTTTCTGCAACCATAATGAATGATAGCGTATTTAATTAATCCAAGATTAGAATATTATTTATAAAATGTGTGGTCATTACATTAACCATCACTTTTCCATATGTAATTTGATTGATATTTTCTATATGAATGTTTTCGTGTTCCCATGGAAAATAAATATCTGTATTTTTATTTTCTGATCTGTGGGTACCCATATTAACCCCTATGAATTGATTCATGTTTTATATCTCTTGAGATAAAAATATTTACCTAGCCTTTTTCCTAATGCCAATTATTTATATAGGAAGCTAACCAAAGCCTAAGAGGGTACATGTGTAGCTATTCAAGGTTTAAGAGGGTACCTCTATGGATAGACTCGTCTCAATATGGTACATAAGTTTTTATCCCAGGACTATGAGTATACACTAAAAATGACACAAGATTTTCAAACATAGGTAAAAATCACTCTTTCTATATATTTAGTAATTTTCATAAATAAATTAATGTTAAATGTAATGATTTAGTCTTTATGGAGTCCCATGACATAATATTTTTATTTCATGATATATATTAATCATCCCCATAAATATCACCGATTTTATAATCTTCATGTGAATATGCTACTCAAATATTTATTCATAAAATTGTGAATGGAATCATAAGAAAGGGTGAGTGAGAAGCTCATTAAGGGTAAACATGTGGGATGTCAATTATAACATTAAAACAATAGCATGAAAAAAAGATATAAAAATTTGAAAAACCATTCCCAACATATCATTAATCATATTCATGATTCCTGAGATAAATCATGGTAGTTCATGCGATATGAACAATAAATTGATTAAGTAAAATGAGTCATGATTAAATAATATAGAAATAAAAATATGTAAGAAAAATAAAGTTATGACATTTTGAATATGTTTAAAAAATAAATGATCACTCATTAAATAAACGTTGAGAAATCAATCCCCCACGAATTCATATGGAAATGAATCAAGGTACATACATAATATGATCAACATGAAACCTGGCCCATGCATAATCTTTTGGACATGATAGTAGGTCAAAAAATAAATTTTTGGACATAAATGATGGTCCATGAATAAACTATTTAACATGAAACTAGTTCCACCTATACTATTTTGGACATGAAATTAGGTTTATTAATAACAAAATTATCTCACAGGTTATCCATCATAACCTAATGCATTGGAAGGCTATATAATCCATGTCCCACTCATCAAATTATAGAAATCATATAATGTGTGAAAAAAGATTATCATACCATAGATTATGAAAATATATGGTTTTCATAGGAATTTCATCATGATATAACCCATAGAAAAGAAAACAAAATTGGAAAGTCTTTAGGAATTCATCAGGCCATAACCAATGCAAAACAATTTGATTCACCAATATCTTATCAAGATTTCCATAAACCATCTAGTGAATGAACAATTATTGCATCAATGGATTCTATCCCATGTAGAAACTTATATAATATCCATGAATGTAATCATAAATGGATTAAATTCCATTTTAAATTGCATGGAACTTTTGTTGAGGGAAACAGAATTTATCATTGAAATCACTTAGTTAAAATAAAATAAGTTTTCAAATATTATTGAATTTTTTTATTAGAAATGATCCTCAGAAAGATGTAATGGAATATCCAAAAAATTAAATGTACATAATAATGTGAAATTATATTCAACTTCTTTACCTTAAAAAAACATTTTTCACATTTGAAAAATAAAATATCAAAAAGTACCTATTTTGGAAAATGATATGAATATTCTTTTTAATACATAAAAAAATTTCAAACATGGGTAATATCTTCCTTAACCACTCAACGGTGAATATTAAAAACATTTTGTAATTTTTTGGGAAAAATTTGGTAAGATCGTAATAGTATCATATGATGGAAATAATTAAAAGAGGGGGTGAATTGTAGTTTAGAAAAATAGTTTAAAAAGACTAAACATGAAAAAAAAAGTTTATCTATGTGAATTTATTTGAATCTGACACAGACAGATTTTCAGAGTAAAGATATGAATATCATTGGATTAGATTAATATTAAATTATTTAATTATAATATTGATAGTAATAAATATAGGAAAAATATATTGATTGAATGGTTTTTGGAAACAGTCATTTAATCATAATAAGGAAAATTTAAAGATGATATTATAAAAAATTAATATCTAGTAATAGTATGAATGAATTACAAGATATAATAAAAATATAAAACTATTATCGTTTTGAGTTAGGAAGTTGATAACATTGAATAAAGGTATCAAAATTTTATACATTATGTAATGTCTATCTTCCCTTAATAAGAAAATCCATAGATATGATTATCAAAATTTCTCTGTATTCCAATACATGGAATCCCCTGATCCAATGGATTATATTCACTATCTTCCAATCCCCAAAAGTGCTTGATCAAAATAATTATCAGACATGGAATTTTTTTTCAATGGTTCTAAGGAAACCCCAAGGATAGGGTTAATAAGAATAACAAATCTCTGAAGAATTACATAGGCTAAGAATGAGTAGTTCACATAGATCAATATTCAGAATACATGAGTTTCAAAAATGATCAACTCCAAACACTAAAGATGACTCCTTATATATAGGGAATCTTCCTTGGTCATATTTCATAGTTTTTCCAATTAAGATAGACATCTTGTGCATGACCGTACATTAATAACTGAATGCCTATCATCCTATTGATTATGACCATTACAGTGTTTATGATATTAGATATTTTAGATATAAGTCTTTGAATTCCAATTATAAATAGAGTTCAGTGTGATGGAATTCCATATTATTTTAAATATGATTATTAAAATGAGTGTCAATCCACTTGTATCGGTACTAGTATCAATCTAGTGGTTATGGATTTTTTTATTTCGATAGTCGAGAAAAAAGTATTACACTTGGTCTTATTAAATGCAAGTTAGAATATCAGACACATACTCAATACGATTAGTCTAATGAATATAAATATGTTAATATTTATAATATTTTAAAACTATATCTATATAAGATAAAATATTATATTTTCTAAAAAAAATCAAATAGACATGGGACATAAAAAGTCAGCAGGCATGTTTTCAAGGAATTGTTTGTGAATTCCAAAACTATAGAAATGAATGAGTAAGAAGAAGGACTTCTGACTGAAAAAGGAATCCATTTTTATAAGTCAGGAAACATACAATAATGGAAATATAACTTTGAAAATATAATATTCATTTTTATTTTAATGAAATTTATTTTATATTTATTGATTGAAATTTAAATCCCCTTGAGTTTGGAATTCCTCTGAATAAAATGAAGAGTATTAGAGAAAATATTTCTTAATGAACACTTCTCCCCCTTTGGAGGTCATGTCTCCTAAAGGATAGTATCTTCTTATATAAAAGTATTTTTCCACCTTCAAAAAAAATACTCTCCATCATTATCTTACAACATCATCTTTATAAATTTATCTCCCCCATTGTGATTTTAAAAATGGAATGTAGAGGGGTCGGGTGTTCCTAAAATTTTAAAAGGAAAACAAACAAAACAATATTTAACTACCCTATAATCCATGTAAGTAAGAAATAATATATAAACAATCATAATTGAAAAAAAATGCAAAATAATTCAATTGGATAATGAATAAATCATTATAAGGATTCAAAATGTTTTAAAAAAAATTTACCTCAAGATTTTTAAATAAAAAATCTTTATTTATTCCTCATTGTTTTTAAAAAATCATTGATTTTCTTGAACTCATGGTGAACTTTATACATAATTTTAATATTTTCGTTTATATATCTTTATTGAGTATTCAACCCCTAGAAAACCCTTCAAATATCTTTGTTTTTATCCATTTATATGACTATATCCTCTTTCAAAGAATATATTCTTCTAATTACTATTTCTGTATATTGAATCTCCTTTTCAGGATATTCACATTCTCAGTATATTCACATGTTGAATCGTTGAACTCATCAATGAACATAACAATTTTTTCCATATCTATTGGTAAATATTTGAAATAACATGATACTTCTAACATATGTTTTTTAATATCATCATTTTTTCATCAATCATCCAAACGACAGAATTAACCTGGTTGGAAAAATTTACCGTTATATTGCATGATCATTTATGAGTTTTGGAGACTTCATAAAAAGAATTAAATTCTTCCTCAATCAATATTACTAAGTCATTTAATACTATTATCAATTTTTAATTCACATTTTGACAATTATGGATTAGTTTACACCTTGATTCATGATTTGGAAAGTAAAGAATTGTTTCTTAAAACTTCTTTAATGATTGAAAAATAAAATCAAAACCATTATTTGACATTATAGACATTGAATCTAATGATTTTATTGATGGTTTAGTCGGTATAATCCTATTTGATTTAGTTTCATCATGCAATAATTTATTTTTATATTTCCTAACAACTAACTTTACAACTTCAATAAAAACTATTGTATCATCATATAGATCAAGAATCTAAAAATCCATATCAGTCTCAGATTTATCATCAACTATTAAAAAAATTAAACTTCTTAATTCTTTTATGATGATTATAATTCTTGTTCTGAGAAAGATCTTCATCCTGATAAATTCCTAAAATTTATTCTTTATCAAAGAGAGAGGGTATGTTTGATGATAATGATTAATATGATGATTCATTGTTATATTGAGTTTCCACACCATCATCATATTCATTATCTTCATATTATTATTCTTCTTCTAATAAAACCTCTTTTCTAACCTCTTAATATTGTTATTGTTATTTGTTTCTTCTTCATATTTTTCTTCTTTTTCTTCTTTTTTAATTTTTTTCTACTTTTCCTTTACAAATACCTTCCTCATGAACATTTTTATTGAGCATATCTTCTAATTTTCTTGTGGCTTCTGAATTCATTTTTCTCAAAACTCCAGTGCCAATTATTTTTAAAGAATGATTGGAAACAATTATTCATTAGCATCATTTCCTTTTCCTTGGTTTTCCACCAAAAGAATTATAAGTGGGAGAACCAATTATTCCTCAAAAACAAATCCAGATTATGGATTAGTAGGATCGATGTGGGAAGTGGGAAATACAACATTCTTAGAGGTTCTCTCAAATCAATTAAATATTTTTTCTCAAATATTATCTTCTTGCATCCTTTTCTATTATTGCATCATCTTTTAGTATTTTTATAACTAATATTTAGCCTGTAAACTCAACTATTTTTTCTTCATGGGGTCTTTTCCAAATTATGAATCCCCTAGTTTTTTCAGAGTCATATTTTTTTCATCTCTTCAAAAACATCATCTGTCGTATTCTTTTCATTTTTATTATTTGATTAGATGGGAGTTATATGCCATCTTTATCTTATTTTTATCAACATAATCAAATTTACTTGATGGTTTTGATGCCTATGTAGTACCAGTATCATTTTCAACCAACTTATTTGAATTTTAATCAAAACTAATCTTATTATGGATATCACATTCTCACTCATGAATGAAATTTTACCCCTTACTACATTCGATTTTTTATCATTAAAAACCTCCATACACTAGACTACCATCATTATTATAAAAGCATCGAATATTATTATCTTTATAATGATGTAATATTTTAATGATGTTTTACACTATTATAAATATTAACTTCACCATGTTGAACATCCTCATATTCATAACATAATAAAAAACAACTTCTTATGCCATCAAAATAACCTAGTTGCTATTTCTCTGAATAATATACCCTTCCATATAGAAGGATACAACTCTATTATTTGATTTCATGTGAGAAACTGTTATACCATTTTGGTATTAATAGAACATATAATCTTCATATTTAGTTTTATAAAACATAGCGAGGTTTATTTGAAGTTTATGTGAAGGAAAATACACTGATCCTTAATAAGTTAATCTAATGAACTAAAAAACCTTCATATAAGTCAACATATACAGTTTCCAACATATTGGTAAATAATTTTTTTTATTACCATCCTCTTTCTAAAATTGAACAGGAGCGTAAAACTCTGAAACAACCACTTTAATGTAAAGGTCAAATTCTTTATTAAACATTTATACACATACTGATTCCCTTAATTGAAATCAAATTTTCTTCTTGAGAGTTTTATTATTTATGTAAAACCATTACATATCTACTAATATTTCCCTTAATAAAAACATCTTTTAAAAATCTAAATTTGTCTCCATCATATTTTCAACTCTGAAACTGTTGAATGGATGTAATGAATGCAATCAAAATGGTTCCATTCAAGGTTTCATAATGTATGAAACAAGATGTTTGGAAATTTAACATGGGACAGATGGTGTCCCTCCTTTATATAGGCATCAAGGGATCATGTTCATCTTCTATATCATAAACAACAGTTGCGATTCAAAACCATTCTGATCTAATGATAATGATTGATCGAATGAAACTTCTAAAATGATCTTTTAACTTCTGATGTATTTAAAAAACATTTCAAATGGTAAAATATTATGATTATAAAATATTATAAGAATGTTTTTGAAAAAAGAAATTTCTATATAAAAAACGTATAACAAAAACTAAAATTACAAACAAATGTAATAAAATAGTTAAATAACCTAAACGAGTACACGAGTAAATTTCCGAGTAGAAATTTTTATCATTATGGAAAAAATGAACTTATTTGTCTTTTTAATGAGATTGTGATAGTTTTGAAAAAATAGTATGATATCATCACTACAAAAACTAATTATAATAGACTCCATAAAATATTGAAGATGATATTTTTTATAATATAATTGAAAATGATTGTTTTACAAATAAAAAATATTACAATAGTTTTTTTTAAAATAAAATAGAATATTGATAAATTTTTTAATTTTTTTTCAGTCCATGAAATATTTTAGAGAATTATGGTACTAAAAATTTTAATAAAAAATTTAAGACTGAAACAATCATTATGATTAATTTTTTTATACAAATTAATTTTTTTTAAATTAAGGTTTTAAGTAATACTAAATGTTCATGAAAACAATAACAAATGTACTCCCCTACAAAAAGGATTATTTTAATGTAAGGATATGGTCCAAGAATAAGTATAATTGAATGATTATTTTACATTTATCATACCAATATTTTTTTAGTATATTAAAATGTATCATAAATATGATTTTTAATAAAAATGTTAGCATATTGTACTTTTATTCTAATGTATTGTAAAATTATATCTTATGTTGATGTGTGATCGCGAAGGAAATGGTGCCATATATTTGTGTTATTATCATGCGAGTGATGTAATTAGTTTTTACTTAATTAAATAACGATTGTATTGTCAATAATTATTTGAGGAGTAGTAAAACATATTCCATAGTCATTGAGTGTTTGTTTTACCTAAAACACTTAAGCACACAAAATTTCCATCAGCCACATATGTCACTGACTGTTGTTTCTTACAAGAATAAGAAAATAACTAATATTCAAATAAATGAAAATTTTTATATTTGGTTTTTCAATACATTATATATACAAATATTTAATCATGGGAAAATTTTTTTATTCAAAAACATTTACAGAGGAATACAAAATAACTGAATCCATATTTTCATTAAGATAAAAAAATTATTTAAAAGCATTAAGAAGGGACACATTTGGAATTTCATGATATCTTCAACATGAGCATAGTAAAAACAATAAATCTAGATGATTAGAAGTTATATAAATTAGACATCATAGCAAACCTCTAAAAATAATTTGATCAACTATCCGGCAAGCCTCATCAATTATTGATGTATTGTAGGTGACAATGAGAGTAATAATTTTTTTATTATTGTGGTATAAATATTTATTATGAAGTTAATTTATATAATAATTTTGATATTAAATGTCCCCTCAGGTTTTTAAAAAATTTGAAAACCACAAAAATATGTAACCCACCCATGATACTCAATTTATTCCCAAATTTCTTAAAATCAACAATGAAATCTATTAAAGTGTTTTGAGGGAGAAAAAATATAATGTAAACAACATAAAATTTTAAAATCATAATACTATATTAATATATTTTATAAAAAGGGATGGATCCATAGATCCCTTAAAACAATGGTTTTCTAACAAAAATCTACTTAATCTATTTTACCATGCCCAAGGGGCTTGTTTAAGTCCATATAAATCTTTGGTATGTTTATAAACATGTTCTGGATGTTTTTTTATATTCAAAACCAGTTTTCATTTCATAATAAACATCATCTATAACATATTTATTATGAAATGAACACTTTAAATCCATTTGAAAATATTATAAATAAAAGAGTGATACAAAATATAGATGTATTCTGAATGATTAATGTGTTGCTACTAGAGTGTACCATTCCTTATAACCAATTATCTCTTTTTTATTATACCCATTAGCAAACTGTATGATATTATTTATTAAAATTATTCCATAATCATCATATTTGTTTCCCAAAATACCTATTTTACTCAAAATATAGAAGCCCCAATATGTCATTCAGCTAATGTCTATAATTTATTCCTTTCAAATTCATTGAGTTCTCCTTACATTTACTTAATATAATACACACCACATAAATCCTCATCTAGATTCATAGTATCAAATATCGATAAGAATTCAAGTTTTTCAATTTCATTTCCCAATGAAATTCTAGTACAATCATGTTTACCAACATCACCAATGGTACATTAACTATGATGAATCCATAGAAACAATTGTCTTATTGGATTTTCTAATGTCTATTCTAAAAAAATAGGTTGAAAATATTCTTGATGAATATTATTAGAAAATAATTATGGATTTACATCCTATTGAGATGATGTTTCTAAAAATGGTTGAATATTAGTCTTAGAAATAACTTAAGATGATATAGCTTGTAGTTGTTTGAAAACAAAAGTTTTTGTTTCTTGAATATTCATTAGCAAGATTTTCATTTAAAATATTTTGTTTTTTAAAAATCCTAAAATTTTAAATTTTCAATAGATTTTCAAATATGAAGATATCTTCATAAGAATGAAATGTATTATCCTCACTAGCTCGGAATGATTCCTCATTGGATGATATTGAACTTTTCTCCAAATAAAAATATTATTTTAAGGAATGATTTGACATTGATTCAGCTAATTGTAACTTTTCCATATGAAATTAATATATATTAGGTAAATTATAAAAAATAATGTTGTTCCTACACACAAAACATTAATTTTCAGAAGAATACGAAGACTCCCCACCACCAATAATCTAGGTTTCATAGTCCTTTAGAACATTAACTCCATTAGATTTTGTGAATGTTGAGGCTTTACATTCTAAATTCATTTCCATTCTTTCATTAAATTCTATATCTGTTAAATCACATTAGATATTTCAAGATTTATTATATTTATATTATGTGCCTTTAAAATAATTCTTATCACATTTATCATTATGACCATTCTTAAAATGATATTGAAAATATTTCATTCCAATTTCCTTGTGCATCCCTCTGGAAAGGTTATAATACACATTTTCAAAATGTTTTGATGAACTAGATACTTTCTAAAAAATTATTTGATTCTTTATCTAAGATTTAATGACTATCTTAGGTGATTGAGATTTAGTTGGAATAGTAGTAGAAGAAAAATCAACCCCTCTATTTTTGTTCTTGTCTTTCTCAGATTCTCTCATCAATATACCTTCGTATTTCATGAGTGTCCCAATTATATAATCCAATATAAGATTATTAATAATTTTTATATCATTAACATCTATCATTTTGATTCCCATTGATTGGGAATGTTATCAATAACCACTTTACAAGGAGTTTTTCATTAATATCTTTTCCCCAATATATTGTAAACTATTTATAATTTTCATGATCCTCGGGTGAATTTTTCAACTTGTTGTCTACGTATGAAATTAAAATCCTGATATCATACTCTTATAATTTATCTCTTAGTCTCGTAAACATTATAATTATCATATTGTGCGACTTATATCAATTTTCATATACTATTTATGGGATCACATGATTATATCTGTTTATATATACTTCTTGTCATATAACACTAAAGAGCATTCCTTAATATATATTTTAGCTGATATAAATTCTTCTTTTATGTGTAAAAGTAATTACTTCATTGTTAGGAATATTATATCCTCCCAAAAGAATAAAATAATTATCAACATCAGTATTGATAACAAATGTTTTAATAATATCTCTCTAGTACTCAATATCAACACCATTAATGATAGGAGGCCAGTTTGGATATAGATTTTCTATGAAGACAACATTAACACCTTCCATCATAAAGGGAATAGAAACCATTTGACTAAAAATAAATTAGTGTAAAATAATTTATAAACTATAATATTATATCGAAGCATAATAAAACATATAGTTTATAGAATAACTAAAAACACATCTTTTTTTAGTAGTAGAGGCTGCTCTGATACTAATTTTAGGAATATAAGATTATTCAATGATATATATAAATAAAATAGGGGTGGTTGAATTATTGTATAAAAAATATGATATAAAATTAAATATAAGAAAAACATAATGACTCTTAAAGTGAATCAATCAAACATAGACTTAGTCCAATTATCAGAGTGATTATTTCTAATCTCAATGCATCTGATTAATATCATTATATGTATTTATCATGTTAAATGTATGAATGAAAAATAAAATATATTTATTAAAATTATTTGTAATGAAATATTTTAACCTTAATAAGCTCAATGTAAATAATAACATTTAAAAATAAGTAATATCTAGTAATAGAAATAATTTCATGCAAGTAATATTAAAAACATATATATTTTAAACTTATGAGTAAGTTAGTCAATAATCATGAAAAATTATTTCCATAGTTTTTTACTTAATCTAATGTTTTTCTCTCCGTAAAAATGAAATCCACCAATTCTATTATTAGAATAGTTCTATCTTCCCATCCAATGAATATCTTGATCTGATGTATCAAATTCACCATTTTCTAATTCTCTGAAGACCTCCATCATAATAATGATCAGAATCAGATTACACTTGGAAAAGATACAAGGAATCAACCCAGACATGGTTCTCTATGAAAAAAACTCTCTATAGAATTACACTGACTATGAATAAGTAGTTCACAAAGAGAAATATTCTGAATAGCTGAGTTTTGACAATAATATTCTCCAAACTCTTCAAATGACTAACAGTTTATAGGCAATCACCCAATGTCAAATTTGTTTGTTTATTTAAATGGCCTCAGATAGGTGGTTCTTGATAGCTCAATTGTAACTAAATGCCTGATGTCGTATTTATTAACACTATTTTAGTGTTTAAGATATTACAAACATTATAAATATTTCATTGTATTCTGATTATAAACATTAGTTAGTCTGATGGACGTCCTGATGATTGTGAATATAAATATCTTTATGAGGGTCACTCCAATTATTTCAGTACTAGTATTAGTCTAATAGATATGACTTTTTTCAGATTAATATACAAGAATAAATTCTTACGCCTTGTCTGATTAAAGGTAAGATTGAATTTCACACAAATAATCAATATTATTATCAAAAGAAAAATAATTTTATTTTCATAATACTTTTAAAAAAATAAACATATTTTAAAATATAATGTTTTACAAAAAAACTTTATAAAACCCTTAGGACATAGAATGTTTGAAAAATGGTTTTAAATAAGTGTTTATTACATTCAGAACTAATGGAATTTATGATTAATAAGTAGGACTTTTAAGTCAAAATTATGTACATGGAATGGAAATAGGTTTTCAAATGAAGAGGAAAATAAATTCATTTTTACTTAGATGGATTCTATTTTTATTTTTGTTACATAAAGAAAGGAAATTCAAATGTAAACACGTATTCTTATGAAATAAGTAGATGAGAAGAAATTTCAAGATTTTTTTGAGAGATAGTTCATATGATATTATTATTGGACTCTTAAATAAAACAATCAAAATAAACATATGGATTTGTAACATGATTCCCTTACTGATTTGGAAAATATTTATCAATAATATAATTGAATGAATATATTCAAAGGAAAAATAAAAATTCATGATAATAAATAAATAAATTATATTACATATAATAGTTTATTATAAACAAATTATAAGTAATAATAGGTGTACAGTGATACATATTTCTTAAATAAGTCAATTTGAGATGATAACCCATACTATGATAAATTTTGATTAAAAACATCATGAAAGATAGAGAAAAATAGATAGATATGTACACCACCATAATTTTCATGATAAAAATAATAAAATATATTCATGTGAACAATATAATCCATGTAAAAACATGTGGTGAAAATTCAATGTTCCCCATAATAATAAAAATGAGACGAAAATACCTTACCTTAGGATCAACTTGCTATGAATGATCTTTTAAATACATTGTAATATATCTAAATTAATTATAATTATATACTAGAATAATTTAAATGATTATTTTATCCTATATAATATATATATATAATTAGATTCATCCATAATATCAAATATAGAAATGTGTATTACATCGTGCATTGAGATGGTAGGCTATATATATGCATGAATGTTGTCTTCATTTTTTGATTGTAGGAATGAAATAATGGTAAATTAAAACTATAAATTACCAAATTATTATTATATAACATAAATTATATATACCAATAAAATCATTTCTTATTACCATCCATGTAAAAATTAAACGAAAAATGAATCACATTACTTCATGGAGGCGGTAGTCCACACATATGCACAAGCTACATTATCATTTTTCAATAAATTAGATGGTTAGAGGGTAGATATTAAATTATTATTCAAAAAAAATATTTAATAAATAAATTATAAAAAAATTAGGACCATGATAATATCTATCAAGAATTATTAGTGATGAAAAATGTATTGTCTCCATACATGGAAATGAAAAGCCGAACTTATGCACTAGTGAAATTTTCACTTCCAATTTGATGGTGTAAAAGGTGGGTAATGGTAGTTTTATAATCAATATAAAATTTAACTATATTTTGTAGAATTAAATCATTAATTTATTACCGTTAAAAAATATATATTTTATGTAAAATATGAGACAAAAAAATTATTTGTTTAGGAGATTACATCATCTTAGGATGAACTCATTCTGATATTTTATTAATGTTCCTAGGGTTATTTATTTGGGAAATAAAAACCTATATAATTTTTCTAATGAAATTTAGAAGAAACTTTTTCAGGGTATGGAAGATATAGAAGTTTCAAAGACGTGTAAATAGTTGAATATATCGGTGTCTTTTTTATATAGGAGGGGGAGGAAACACTTAGAGATTCTTAAAAGATTAAAATATAAAAAATAAATTCATAATGGAAACATCAGAAATTGGTAATAAATTGGAATATGAAATAGGTTGTGGTAAAAATATCAATAGAAAAAAATTAATATAAGTTTGGGTGTCATATCAAACCTTATCATTTTAATTAAATTCCTTATTAATAGTTTTCTACCTTAACCACAGTAACAACTATTTTAAAATTAAATGGTTAAAAATGATTTGATAAATCAAAAAATGAATCATAAATAGAACATGGTTGATATTTATAAATATATTACATTATCGTGGCATAATATAATTTTTTTCGGAATTTTTAATCATTTAATAATAAATGAATTACTATAAAATATTTTTATGTCAATTTAGGAATTATTAAATAAATTTATATTTAATGACACCAAGATAAGGATGGAATTTGAATATAGTATATTCACAAAACCATAATACATATTATGTATCCATAAAAGCCTTGTTTCTCTATAAATAACTCAAAATATATTAATTTTTTTGTTTTTAAAATTATTTATTTAATTGTCCAAATAATTGGAAAAATACAATATCAGTGTTCTATAATCATATTAGACAAATATAATATTTTCTTAAGTTATAAATAAATGACCATTATGGAATTAATTTCATTATGTTTAAAATATAATTTTATATTCATTAATATTTTTTTTAGTTATGTGGGAACTTAATATATATTTAAGACAAAGTGAGTGAAAATTTTAATCATTCATTCCTTTAAATACTATAGAGGTCATTCTCATGGATAAGATTACATTCAACAAATAAATTTTTATACTAAGGTTAAAAGATTATAAATATGTTCATATAAAATATATTATGATGAATAATTGTGGTCTTATCAGTTATTTATACAATTAATTTACCTAAATTCCCTTTAATGTGATAATAAATACTACCACAGTTACTTTCATAATTTATAAAAATAAAAGGGGAATATTTATCAAATTTGAACATCTAGGTTCCAAATATTGATTTGTTTTATCAAATTAAATGTTTATAATTTTCATACATTAACATAAATATAGTCATGAAAATGTGATGAAAACAACTTTTTAGGGAAAAACATTCTTAATCATAACACATGGTTTATGCGTAACCCATGCCTAAAAATAATAAATATATAGTAAAACCTTGAAAGGAATATATAATATTTAAATTTAAATAAAATCATTTAAAAAAGTGAGTAATTTTGCTTATTATGATAAAAATATAATGTGTGCTGAAATATTGTTTTCCAGATAAACAAATTTTATATTTTCAATCACTTTTAATTTATTACTTTATTGATTAATAACAAATAAATTTATTTTTACATATTAATCTATACATTTTTCTTAGATTAATTAGTTTTATTCATACCCATCAATCCAATTTCTCAGTGGTAGCTATCACATAATTATATTTTAATAGTATATTGCATTTTTTAACATGGTGTCGCATGTAATTAAATCTATTTAAAGAGAAATATATTTTCAAATCTTATGGTTTTACCTTTACTCATTTAATATTTTAAATCCTCTCAATTCGAACTCATACAATTTATTCAAGGGTTTTATGTTTTAAAATTTCTTTTTCTGAAAACTGTTTCATACAAAGGTTTCTTAATGCTTCAACCTGAAAATAAAGAAGGTGAAATCCAATGGTTATCTTGAATAACAAATATATAGTTTTACCATTAATATTAAATTTTGGGATGTGAAAATATGTGCATGGATAAAAAAAATACCATCCAGAAAATGATAGAGAGTTGTTAAGAACATTATTCTAAATAAATCAAAATATCATGATAATAATGATGGTAACAATACCATAAATCAAAGAGGGGTGAAAATACTAAACTTTAATTGTAATTCAAGTTAATGGAGCACCATTTTTGTTTCAAGATCATTTTTCATAAAGTATAATTATTCTTTTATGTTTAGAGGATCCCTAAAAATATTATGTTTTAATGACTAATGTGAATTTTTATTTTCATTTGAATAAATTTATTAATACAATGAATTTTTTTTATTTAACGTATACATAATCTTAATTATTTCAAAATATTTATTTTAATAAAATATCTTTCTCAATAATGTTTTTATTTTTATTAACACGTTCAACGAGTTTCATGAAGTGTTCTATTGATAAATAATACATTTGGGTCATGAAAAGATAATTTATACATGGTTTTTAATCTTCATAAACAACAAAAAAATTGTACACTACATAGAAAAATAATAAACCATATACCCAATTTACGATTAACATAACAGTTTTATGACCCACGTAGATGAATTTCCAGAATCAATTACCCTATTTATTTATATTATATCTTGAGATGTACAACTCCAATATGATGGATTATTTAATTCTTATAAATATATATAATATTTTTACATTTAATTTAATGACATAAAATTCTTAATGAATATATATAATGTCTGAAATTATGTTCGAAGTTATTACATATTTTATTTCTAAATTTTTTTATTTTTACTGAATTTAATTTCTCAAATGGCCTATGATATGAATTTAGATACTTGATTCCATTTTATGAATCACAATCATAAAAGAATTATAATATGATATTTCTTTATGTTCATTCATGTAGATGAATCCTATACATTTCCAATTCACTTACATAGAGAAAGACTCTAAGGTGAAAGAATCATACATAAATTTCACAAAGTAGTTTAATTCTATAGGATAGTATCCCCTATTTTATTTTTTGTTACGTATTTTTGATTTTCATCATGTGTAATTTTGTTATTTTAATTTTCATAATGATTATAAAAATTCATATTAATTATTTATTACCTATAAGAATTTATTATCATTTTTTAATATTATTTTATGAATATAAAAGTGTTTTTTTATTCTATTGCATGAAACATACAACATAAAATTAAAATAATATTTATTACTAATTAGTATTATTTTCATTTATTATATTATCTATAAATTAATATTTATTTATTATAAAATATTTAGTTAAAATAAAATCCATTATTTCACTATTATTTATTTTTATATACTCAAAATGTTTGCTGCGTATTTGAAATGGAACATTTTTTAATTTCTTAGGTAAAATTTTAACTTATTGTTTTCCTGGGATATTTCATTGAAATATTATCATATAGAACATTTCATTTATTTAACGAGTGGTATAAAATTGTTTGGAGGTATAATTTAATATTTTATATTTCATTTTCATGAGTTGAGATATTATTATGATGAAAATAGTATTCATATATCCCTCTCTAATAATAAAATATTAGTATTTTTTAATTTTAAACTGTTTGATGTATACTTAATTGAGTTAAGTTTATTATCTTGAAAATTGAACTGATCTTAAATGATTCATAGTAAAAAATTGATAAACTAATTATTTGATGAGATCATTCATATTTTAATGTTTTATAGTATAAATATCATGGTGCTGTTGTTAATGTGATGTGTTGTACACTGTCACTTTGCAGAAAATTTCACACTAATTCTTGGTGATCATTGATGTGTTGAATAGAAATATATATGACTTTATATACTTACATGATGAGTCAATCAAGAAGTTAAAACACTAATAAACCATCACCATTGATTTATTCTCCTTCAATATATTTCATATTGGTTTCCTGAGTCTGGTAGAATTCTTCCCATTTATAACGTGCCTTTACTTTCCCATTATTATTTTACATAAAAATTATTTTAATGTGTCATTGTGTTCAACCTTCCACTTTTATGAAAATTATTTTCCAAATTGTTTAATGATTACCAATCAAAAAACAAATTAGTGCACAACATATTTCTTATAAAGGATAGATTTATAATAGTATACTAGGTACAATTTTGAGAAAAAAATTATAAAAAATATTAATGTGTTCATTATTTTTTCGAATTAAATTAAACTTCATTTACTAAATTTCATGTTAATATATATAATTAATCAATATATATAAATTAATACTCGATTCTATTCACCCCACTCTACAGCATATTCCACTAATATATGTTACATAACAATCAGTATAGAAGGGTATTACATTTCGAATATTAGCAAATAATTCTAAAAATCATATTGTTTATATTTTATTATCCTATCCAATTCATAGAACTCAAATTATATGGATATGACCAATATGATAGAACAATTTGAATTTAAATCATTCTTCAATTCCATAAAAGCCACCTAGCTTTTATGGAAATAATTATGGCTACTGGTGATCCAAAATAGAGTCATATCTGAAAAAGCAAAGTATAAAATGGTGGTCCATCATTGAAGAATTGTATAAATTAATAGATTCTAACGTAGATACTATTTCAAGATAAAATGTTATCAGATATGTTTTTTAATATGAAGTATTAAATATATTATATTGGTCTACTATTGTAAGTGTGCTTAATCATTTGTTTGTATGTAAGAAAACTCATGATATTTGAATTATTTTTCTTGTTAATCGCCTTAGATGAGAAAACAATAATTCAATCCAAAAATGAAATTCATTATGATGAGTTCCAAGACATCTTTATGGGTAAATACCAATGTTTTATATCATTTTTTCAACTGTTTCATTGACACTGTTAAAGGAATAAATTCCCTTGGATATGAATTGGAGAATCCAGTACCTATTGATCGTGTCCCTCAAGAACCAAAAATGAAATGAGACACAATACAGTTCATTGTTGACTAATGAAAGAATTTTAAATAGTATACTCTAGATGAATTGATTGGATCACTACTTCTATAAGTATTGAAACTATAGAATATTACTAACGGGGTCTAAAAAAGGAAAGGGTGTAGTGTTTAAATATGTGAATGTTGTATATACTACTTAATTTGATTCTAAAATATTGGAAATTGAAAAATGTATATATGGATCATATTTTCACTAGTTTCAATAAATTATTGAATTATAAAGTATTCATGATCCAATTTGGGAAAAATCATCAAAAAGAAAAACATAACGTAGATAATAAATGTACTATGAATTATAATTCTTTAGTTGTTACTTGTTTTGAATACATAAATAATTGGATTATAGATTATTCCTAACTTGAACTAATTAATAGAAAAACATAATAAATAAGGACACAATAAATAAGAAACTTGTTAGATTTTTTGTAATGACCTCGACCGCATAACTTAGAGACAGTGCCTTCTTTATTACATTGTCATATATACGAAGAATTAGATCCTAATAGATTAATCATTTAAGTAGAATTTTTTATAAAATGATATGTACATGGTTGAAAAATATTTTTTTATGTTTAATATAAAACATAATACATAATAGATGAAAATGATATGTTTCCTTGAAAATTCATTTTATGAATTATTCCTATCATGGGGAAAGTAAACAAAAATGGGTGATCTCAAATTCTTTATAAGGGTTATTGACAATGAATTATATCATAAATCAATATGAATAATCAAAATGGAAATATAAGATAACTGAGAAGAAATTCCATTTATAAAATGTGACTATCATGATAAGATATAGAAATTTTAAAAACTGGAAATGCATTATATTTAATAAATATCAGATAATTAAATGCATCGAGAGAATATATAAAAGTGAAAATCCAATGGATAATAATAATAACTTTATTTTAAGTGATTTAAATGATTAATTATTAGAAATTATGGTCTCATGAATCACGTTACCTCTACCATCAAGTCCATTCATGGGATCATTTAAAATGATAGGTTGAAACTAGTTTAATTTAACCAATTGATTCATCTCATGAGATTTAAAAATGCAATAAGAGGATATATAGGTATGGTTTCCAACTATCAATAAATGTCCAAATAATTCATCATATATTTGATTATAGACATAATTCAAGAATAATATTAATTTTCAGTAAATATCTATATTGAGTAAGGGATTTGGATTTGTTTATATTTTCCTAGTTAATCAAATAAAAATGAAATTATACTCGACGTGTAAAAATGGTATATTTTTTAGAAAATAATACTATCAATCAAACATGCATATTGATATTAAATAGAAATGTAATTTTCTATAATAAATGATCACATGCATGTTATTGTTTCAAGATATTATTGAAAATCTTAAAATAATGTGAGATTTTATAATAACTTTTACCATATTGTAATTTTCAAGTAAAATCTCCATTGATGAAATAATTGAAATTGAAACATAACATTCCATGAAGTATGAATGGATCATAGAATTAAATATCTAAAAGTTATTATATATACCATATATAATAAATTAGGTGCCTAAAATTACAGTATGCTTCAAAGAAGGGAAATTTAGATGATGTTCCATACTTCACACTTTCTATTTTGATGTTCCTTTATCATACTTTATTGTTTTTTTAAATATGTTATCAAATACTAGAAGAAACATATTAATACATATAATATCATATGTGACACTTTTATATCATTTTATCACATATTTGTTAATAATAATTTATTATTTTTTTGTGGTGTTAATTGCATTGTATTCTCATTTGTGCTTTGTCATTAATGTTTGGGTTTTCTGGATTTTATAAAGTTCCATAAAATCTAGAAAAATAATAATTTAATAATTATCACAATTAAAAAATCAATTATAATTTAATGACCAAACATGTTATATGGTTTGAAAAAATTATGTATGTTATGATCATTTTGACGGTAGGCCAAACCTATGAATGCGTAACATTTCCATTTTTCAGTGAAAATTATGGAAAAGTTATAAGTAATATTTTATATTTAAATATTTGTCATAATTTAATAAATACCATATTATTTAAGCGAGGTGAGTGTAACACTTGTAATTTTGTGAACGAAAAAGGTGTAACCATGTTTTTAACAAGCCATAGAGGTCCAAAATAGAGTATTATATATAAATAGAAATGATAATATCAAAATATTTCTAATTATAGATTTTTCATATATTGTTTTTCATTTTATCACTTATTTTTTAGTTTAACCCCCTCATTATACCTATTTGTACCTTTTCCATGGAAAATAATTTTTACTAATTTTTATATTATCATTGGTCAAACATTTTTTTGAAATTATAATATAATTAAAATTATTATGATTTTAAAATATGGGATCCATTTTTTAAAATTCCAGTAAAATAATTGGTCCATTGAGGCTCCTGTAGTGGTCAAAAAATAAAAACAAAACCAGATCAGGGATCCTTGGGTCCTGATCTACACGGACATGAGCTCCGGTCAAAGATCCATCGATGTTTCGATGGACAAAAATTAGGTGGAATCATCCACGAACCATCACGCCTCCTACGAATCCTGAAACTGGAAGCCACAATATATCCAAGATTCTTGGATCAAGACCTTTATATAACTATGCTTCACTCGAATATTGGTTTCCATTTCAGTATGGAAAAATTAGATAAAGAATAATGATGAAGAATGATGGATCCAAAAATGAGTTGGTCGATGGTCGTGATAGGTTGGTCATTAACATTCAAAAAACGAAGCATTGAAAATGATAAATATTCAATTTTGACAAAAAAACATAAATCATGGAAATGAGGAATACAAAATAAGAATCGTACATATATTTTTGATCTGTTAGTGCATTCACCATGCTCTGATCTGATCGGATCTACAATCTTATTGTGATCCGACACTGATCCAACGACGATTTTCCATCAGAAGGACAGGAGGAGATCTTCCACCATCCATGGGAGAAATGATCCAACCCTAACTCATTTCTACAAACTCCTATTTATAGAAGTTAAAAATGTCTCTTTCCAAATGTCATAACCGAACAACCCGCACCACCTCGGTTTATGTCACACATTGGTAAAACACCCAATTTTAAAAAAACAGTGGTATTAGATATCCAAAGAGAGTCCTTGTTAAAAAGTTATTCACATCAATGCCCATGATAGAATAATATTATTTTATTATTTTATTTACGTTTACCCCCTCCATGGATTTTTCTATAGAATATCTGCGCTGACAAAATTAATGTACCACCTAAGGTAAACGCCACATTTTTTACTCAACTGTGACCTCAGATTTGAGAACCAAGCAAAAATTTTAGGTGTATCCTATTTTATTCATGTGCATAGTATCATATAAACTTAATATTTTTTAAAATTATTTCTAGGAACAATGGGCCTTTTAATCACACGTTTTCTCAACACGTTGCTCTTGAAATATATGCATAAATATTCCAAAAACATACAAGGAAAAAATTGGGTCTCTACATCACTCTCATGTTCAATATTTTCATCCCTATAAAGAAAACTAGGGAAATGATTCATTATACAGAGACCTCACCTGGATCTCCTGCTCCCACAAACCAATGGGATGCTTCTACCTCATATGGTTTGCTCCAGTCAGTCACGTGTGTCGAATCATGAATGCATATCCTCCACTATGACACATGGAAAACATTGTAGACTTACCCCAATTGTGGGGGTAGGTAATGGTGGTTGGAAACCACTCCACCCATCCACACGATCTCAAATGGCCAAACGAATCTCTGGGATTTCTTGCCACCCTGGTCCAAAACCAACACACAAGACATAAATGTATCCTCTAACACTTGAATTTTACAACCATTCTGCCAATCAGACTAGGGGTTAAAGACTCTACTCATTTTCATCTAGTTCTTGAACACCTTCTATATGCCTCTCCACAATTGTAATGCAAACCGAGTATCAGGATCAGAGACAAAATTTGAGGGTACCTCATGAAGTAGGATGATCTCCCATATACACAACATACCCAAACACTCTACCGAACACTACTCCCTAAAAGTAAGGATGTGAACCAACATTGTGAGTTGTTCAAATATCACCCAAATACTATCAGGGACCTTTAATATGCAGAGAATATCTATAATGATATCCATGGATATGTCATCCCATTTCCACATTGAGATTTCCAGATGTTGCACCAACTTTCTAGAACCAGGTGCTCATTCATCACTCGATTAGAGGTAAGGCATCATGAGATGTACTCTACTACGCTTGAACTAATGCCAGACCACAAATACTACCATATAAGATCCATATACATCTTTCCATCACTAGGATGTAATTCTATGGGTGAAGTATGGAACTCTCGCATCACCTCATTCCGCATCACAACCAGAAAAAACTGTTTGTCTCTATAACATGGTATTATGATTCGTTCATTTCTCAGTCGATGTCTCATATTTCTCAATCTCTCATAGGCCTGAGAAGGGAAGGAGTCAACACCATTAGGTGAAGAAAAATTATACCCACCTTCTTCTCTAGGGTTAGCTATAGGAGAGCTAACTTCTACGAAACATCCAGCACTACGTGAGCCATGGGATTCATACTAAGGGAATCTTCTACAACATTTCCCTTTACTATATTATATACTATATCAAAGCCATAATCATGAAATAATATCAACCTGCATAATTGCCTCAGGTTAATGTCTATCTTGGTGAAGACGTACTTGAAACTCATGATGTCTGAGTAAACCACAAAGTGTTATCCCATAATGTAGCATCTCCACATTATCACGGTGAAGAATTCTGCTTACAGAACAAAAGTTTGAGTCATGTGGTTCTATTAATGGGGATTCTATCCCCTCAACATGTACTTGATAAATTCAGGGCAGGTGAGTGAACTCATTCAATCACATGAAACTGGATGTAGAAATAATTTGACATACTCCATGTTCTTTCGCTTCTCATGTAAAGAGAGTAACCCTAAACTAGACACTCCACCACACCCATAAGTGGAATCCAATGAAAAATGTGGTCAAGAAGAAAAGCTCCAATGGTAATGGTAGGACCTACTTTGACACTCCATTGCACAACCTTTCCCTGATCGCACAAGTCAGAGGGACTCATCTACCACTCCTCGATTCATTTCACTTAGGGTGGAACTCAGTGACCCTCAAAGTGTTTTCTCAAGTCCGAAAAACATGTCTCAGTGGGGGAATGACCCCTCTTCTTCATTAATTTGAATCTACGTCGAACAACACCAACACATGGTTACACCGACACCCCGTGTGACCCTAGTAAAACCTCAAGGTTGAAGCTTGTATAATGGATGCCTAAAACAATGTATAACAATATCTACTACAAAATGTAGAAGAGGCATAGAGTGGAACTCTTATCATATCACGTTTTATTGGATCATAAACATCCATAAAATGAAACTGCATAAAGGCCTCGACCTCTATCTCTATGAGCCTGAAGAGGGACACCTGTTGATGGTTGTAGAAGGATTATAAGGAATCATCCACAACTAATTGCTCATACTACTCCTTTATGAGAACTGCCTCCCTAGGAACCACACAATATTTAACTAGGAGAAACTTGATCATCGTGTTGTCTCTGTCTTTGCGGTCAAACTATCATAATCCGTGGAAGGTCAACATGTTTGGTCGGGTAGTCTCATTCCACACATCCTCACCCGCCACAAGCATAGAATTGTCCCTCCATGGGTTGTCCTAGTGCTTTACATTGTCCCAGACCCTATGGCTGAGAATGATCATAGGGAGGCCTACTGTGTCGAGTTCCTACAACCATACATATGCTAACAACGATAGATTTCTCGACTATTTGGTGTCTATGGCCATCTCTAGCCAAAAATCATACCACTGAGAGAAATCACTAAATCACAAGAGCCCACTCCAGCACTCGACATAGGTGGGAATGCATGAGGGTACTACACTATCATGTATCTCTCTACAGAGACCATGTTCAAACATTTGGGCTCATAAGTTACCATCATAGGCCACAGCTAATGTGTACCAAGTAAGTCTTGTGAACCCAGTTTCCTATTCATCGATTACTACCCCTCTCTGATAAAGCTCCAAATGCTCATGAATTTGAAGAGATCATAATAAAGAGGGGTTATAATTCTAATGGAACAACACTGGATGTTATCCCATGAGATTACCAGCACATTATGCATCAATGTAACCAAACTCCACTAATGTATTATCACATTATGGAAAATACAAGCTTCCAAAGACACCATCTGATCAATCAGTGTCTAAACGGGCCTGAAGAGGAAGTTCACAGACTCCAGCAAATCCTTCAATTCCTAATTATCTTGTTCACCATGGAACCTCAGTGGTCTTTAGTGCTGAAACATGTGGAGTTTTCTCAGCCTGCACATGTCCTCAGCCAGCTCTTCTGAGACTAACTACTGATCAACATGTGGAGGTGCTACTACCATCCCACATAGATCAAGGTGGATCATATGATGGACATAAAACTGAGGCCTCATCATTCACAGGGTCGTTGTACTGAATCAGAGCTAGAATCATGGATGACTATCATCATGGAGGCATCCCAAACATTATCAAGGAGTAATACAGTCAAATGAATATATATATATATATATCAACAATGATGGGTATATGAAAAAATAAGGATAGACAAATATTATATCCTAAATGATGCATTTACCATTTATCCCAACAACAAATGTCTCAGTATGATGAGTTAATAAGTGAGTAATCAAGATCCTGGTGAATTTCTATGTTGGCTGCCACACCATCATTGGACTCCCTTTCCTAAAAGAATCATTCGAGACATGTTTACACTGTGCCCCAAAAAGCAACAAATAATCATAAGGGGAAACATACAAACAATGTCTCATGGAATGAACTTTCTCCTATACCACTTGGTCACAACCCAAATCCTATTGGGGATCGAGCCGGAACTACGCAAATCCCACCTCCATAGACCAGGGGTGGAAAAAAGTGTGAAAGGCACCAAAATCATGGTGAGGCCATTGCCTAAGAAACTTCACACACACACACACACTACAAACTGAATACAAACATACCTAGAGAAAAGGAAAAAACGATGCATCAATTCTATAAATAATACACATATGGGTGAATCACTAAATCGTACAAGTACGGTAAAGTAAACTGAATGTAAAAAAGGGAAAACAAGAAGCCCAACCGGAAATGTGTTACAACCAGGCAGCAACCAAAAAAAGTTCAATAGCCAATAGATCCCTTCTCTTGGATCCCAAACTACGACCACCGTATGCGGTCCATGAAACTATATCCATATTATTTATGAAGTCATGATCAACCAATCTATTGTTTGTATAAAGCATGCCGCATGTACAAAAAATACCATCCAGGGGTGAGTGTGAAAATAATCAGAACGATGCCCAGAAAGGGAGAAGGGGTAGAAGTAAGTGATACACTGAAGAGGAAAGCAGTTGATTGAACAAGGTATAGTAAAAGAGCATAGATTAACCCAAAAATAGAGTGAAGGTTTTATCTTCTAAACACAATGATCTAGAAATAGCGAGAAGATGAATTCTCATCGAGTCTTCGCTTCCTATAGTAGGTGACTAGACTGGTCCAACCATGAGAATCTGGACACAGAAAGCACATGGTATACCCCACATGTCTTCGACTCTCCTGGAAAGAGTGTAACCAAAACCCATGGAGTGGGTACTAACACAGAATATATATATATATTCATTGTTAATGAATCCCAAATAAGAGATTAAGGAGATCTCTATCTCACAACATAGCCTATGAAATGATTCTCCAATTTCACCAGGAGTAACCCCCAATGATGCCCAACATTCCACACATCTTACCTGAACACACAAGTTAAAGGAACTCAATCAACAAAACCTAATAGTATCCAATTTGGGTGGCTCTGTCTCACCTGCATGATTTTAGGTCACAGAATAAGGGTGTGTCATAGTGGAGAAAGATCCCCTCTTAATCATGAGTCCAAGGTTATGTCAATGTATACCTCATCACAGATCTGGAGCCCAATCATGCATCTCAAAGTAGAGGATCTACACCCTAAAACATTAGGGGGTGCCACTATCATTTTCGTCATGGAGGACGCATACCCTAGTGAATTAGGGGGGTTCCACATGAGGTCATCATAGACCTTCTCAATATTCTTTAGGGGGATTCCACTCAGAAGTAAATATAGGAGACCCACACCTATATCGATGGGGGTTCCACTCTGATATTTTAAAGGAACAACACTGAATATCACTACTAGATGGTACCTCTCAGAAATCATCGAGGAATGCCGCTACCTAGCCCAGCTAGAGGGTAATCTTAGAAAGGTCATTTGGTAATGACACTACCCTACCCAACTAGAGGGTAAAATCTATGTACAACCATCATTGGGCATCACCTGAAAAGGCGTCACTCCCAGAACATCTATGAACATATCTCAAAATCCACTACAGCGGGAAATATATCGATTTATGTGGACAAATAATTTTGATAGGATACTTAAGGGGGAAAATATATGTGAAAAATAAAAACATACGAGAGATAGAAGATTCATAAAGAGGTACATGATGCATATGGGGCCCACACAATGTGGGACCCCATCTCACCGCCTGACATTGTATCTAGTCATACTCGGAGTAAAAAACTATGATGTTGTACCCACAAGGAATTCTATTGTACACATAGAGTTCTTGAAAGATCTGACTTAAAAGGTTGATGTGCACACAATGCTCATTGATTTTCTGAAGGGAAAACATGTAATTATACTAACATGCCTCCTCAAACATCCTCAAGTAACTAAATGTATCACATTGTCACAATCACTGTGGAAAAACACATATGATAAAGTATTCATTCTCCAAAATCTGACTCATAGTGAAGAAGATGCATCTCTCAACATTTTACAAGAATGGTGCTTCATTGGGCCTGCACCGCGATCCTAAAACAAAACATCTAGATCACACTATTTCTATTCACTTTTAAAAACACTTGGGACCAGCTATTCATTCGCCCAAAAAGAACACCCGATTAAAAAGTCACATATCTCCGTAAAAACCCAAACCAGGCCTCAAGAGGACCAAACCTTGATTTCTTTTCAAGTGATCAAAATTAGTATTCAAATTTCAGACTCTATTTCAAGGTTGTGATTTCAATTACAGCGCATTGATAAGATGTCATATGCAGGAGTTATGCCCAATACAAAATTCATCAATAATAATAATAATTATAATAATATATGTAATTGTTTCACACAACCACACCACGAGCCCAAAATATAAAATTACTAAAATGGGCTCAAAAGTTTCATCTCAAATGTAGGATCACAAAACCAAATAATAAACATAAAATGGAATCCCAATTTAGAAAATATGGTGGTTATAACTGCCCTAGCCCGAAGGCCTGCCTGGCCAAAAACGGTCTGGCCCATCCAGCTCTGTGTTGTACGACCCACTCCGGTCATCCCAATCCACTACCTCCCCCCCATCCTGGGGCGCCACCATATCCTATATCCTATACACTTAAACACATCATGTATCCAACACCCGCAACCCCAACGCCTAGGCCCAGCCCGCCGGCACAACCCGTGCCACCACAGCCTTGTGGGCTGACCTACCTGCACCCGCGACTATTACAGGTGCCGTTGTACACCACCACCGGCCACCACCAGCTTCTGCTAGCATCTGAAACACCGATTTCCCTTCTAATGACCATCGGGGCTCCTTTGATGCTCAAAAAAATAAAAAAAATAGATATGGGATTCTTGGTTCCCAATATGCATAGAAACGAGCACCGATCAAAGAATCATTGATGTTTTGATGAACCAAAAATTAAGAGGCCTCTTCCACTCTCCACCACACCTCCTCCAGCACCGTAACATGAGACATCTGTAGGACTAGAATCCTTGGATCATGTCCATCATAGAACATTTCTTAGCTTGAATATTGGATGTCATTTTAGTATGGTGAATAATAGACATCGAAGAACGACGATGAATGATAAATACTGAGGGTTACAAAAAGAATTGTTTGATGGAATTGTTAGTTTGGCCATCAATATTCACAAAAAAGTTTCTAAAATGAGAAATAATAAATTTTTACAAACACAACAATGATCAAGGAAATTTTGAATAAGACAAAAGAATACTACCTGGATTTTGGATATGTCGTTTTGTTCACCGTTCATTGATCTTTTGGGATATGCAATCTCATCAAGTTCCCCCAAGGATTGGACATTTATTTTCTATCTGAAGGAGAGGAGGAGATCTTCGGTTGTCCATATGAGAAATTATCCAACCCTAAATCATTTCAACAAACTCCTGTTTATAGAATTTAACAGGTCTCCCACCAATGAATGTGGGATCCAAACATCCTATGCCCTCTTAAATTATTTCTCCCTTAGGCAAAACACTACATTATGAACACAAAGGTGGTCTTGGATTCCTAATCTAAGCCCATGTTCAGATGTTAATCATATTAATGTGTAAGGTAAAATAATTTTGTTTAATTATTTTATATATGGTTATGCCCTTTATGGATTTTTCAATAGGAGACCCGCACCAACAAAAGTTATATCCCACCTAAGGTAAATGAAATGTTTCAGAATCAACTTTGACCTCAAATTTCTGAACTGAGCTACATTTCATGATATATCATTTTATTTTTTTGAATCTTAGGAAATTTATTTAATATTTTTATAAAATTAATTCTGGGATCATCGGGCCTCAAAATCGCATGTTGTCTCAGTTACTAGATCTTTAAATACATGTAGAAATAGGTTAAAGTATTATTAGAAAAAAACCAGGTTTCTACAAAAATAAATTCTATTTTTGATGATATTTTTTTCTTATTATATATAATGAAAATAATATTAAATGAAATTCTAATTATGATGATTTCAATTATGATTTAAGGGATTTTAATATTACTAAAAAACATAAGATAATGTTCAATAAATTAAAGAGGATAATATTTCCTCTCCCCCAAATCATGGGTCATGGAAGATTCATAGATTTTATCTAGTTTTGATATTTTAATGATAATATTTATTATGTTATTGCAAGTCGATATTGTTTTGTGTGTGTTTTTTTAAAAAAATCTATAATTTTTTCTAATCATTACACAAACACTATGATAGTTATTTATATGATTCAAATTCAAATATTTCTATGAAATATTACAGTAATTAGTTTTTTAGAAATATTATTTGGTGTTTAGTTGAATTTCAAAGGGTAAGTTGGAAATAATAATTAAATTTATCTTTATTAACAAGAATGTTGAATTTGGAATTTTTTTAAAAATGAAACCAGGCTTGTTGCTCCTAGGAAAACCCAAGAAAAAGGTATTGAATTAGTAAAATAATGTTTACATGTTTCTATGTTATAAAAAATTATAATAATACTATTTTTTTCATTTTTTCATGTTATAGTGTTATATCAAATGGATTTTTATAAATGATGAATTTTAAGTTTTCCAACCCCTTGGTTTTGAAAAGGAATAATTTCTTACTCAAGTTTTAAAATTATAAAAATATTTTTATGGTCTCAAACTATCACCTCATCCTTGTTTTAAATGTATTTTATTTATTTATATTAAATAATGGTTACATGAAAGGTAATTTGTATCATATGGTTTTTATAAATATAACTACTATTTATACTTTATGTGGGAAAATTTATGTTGATGATATCGTTTTTGGTTCCTCTAGTGAATTTCTATGTAACTATATTTAAACATCATTAGCATATTTGTTTGATATAATATTAATATAAAAATTAATTTTCTATGATGGTCTTTATAATCAATTGAAGGATGATATCATTCATAATCAATCTAGGAATGCTAAAGAGTTGGTTAAAATGATTGGTCTTGATTCTTCAAAAATGTATGAAAAATACTATATTTAATAGTTGTAAATTAAATATTTATTATACTCGTTAATCATTTTTTATTAATGTTTATGGATATATAATAGTTATATTTCAATATTTGACTATATCTAGACTCGATATCATGTTTATTGCGTAATTATATTGAAAATTTGACTCTGGTACTAATAAAATTCAAAATAAATTTGTGGAATGAATATTTAGATACGATGAATGAAATTATAATATTGGTTAGTTTTCTCTTAAATATAATTGTATTTATTTAATATCATATTATCACTATGATTTGGGAGGATATAAAATTGACCAAAAAACATTATCAGGTATGTGTTATTTAATTGTAAAATGTTAGTTTCATGGTATTCTATGAAGCAATAGTGGAAAAATTATCATAAAGGAATTAGGTTCACTCCATGTCCGATCATGATATATCATGATACTAAACATTAACCAATGCATTGGAACACAATATAATTCCCAGCGCCCCCATCACATTCATTCCATTATCATTATTAAGTTTTACACAAAGATAAAACAACAAATAAAAATTCAACATTAAAATCTATTCATTGATAATGGAGTGTGAAATAAATATATGTATGTCACCAATCAAAATTATATGTTAATAAAGGTCGAAAACCTTGATAAGAAATTGGTATGATATTCACATTATAATTGTTTCAGAAATGAAAATCATGATGATATTATAAAATCATAATAACATCACTTAAAGATTCATAGATATTGGTTTATGAGAGAGAAAGTGTACTATCATAACATAGACATGAAATGTTAGTAATAGTGTTATGGGAAAATGTATCCCATAATTAGAAATCGGAAATACATGTATAGGGTAATGATGAAACATGACCAAAAAAATAATTCTAACTATATTTCATCATGGTAATGGGTGAACATAAAGGATCGTGGAAAGATTAATGATAGTGATATGAAGCTCTCGTTATTTATACATCAAATGGAAAGTATGTAGGATATGTTACAACATACCCCAACATAAGAAAATGGAAATTTAGAGACATAAAAAGGATCTTCTTTATAAAAAAGTTGAGTGTGGAAGATCACATACATGAATTTTTGACTCAAAATTATTGGGAGGGGATTGTTGAGATATTGGGGGTGCCTTGAGAGAAATATATATATTAGAGTTTACAGTATGGAAAATCTATAAGGATTTTGGGTTAATAAAATTGGGATCATTGATGGGTTTATATAGTAAAAGGGCGGGATTTCATTATTATCAAGGTTTTGGACTCTACAAAAATAAATTATCCAAAACCATAAACCATCCAAGGGGTTTTACCCATGGTTTTTACCTAATGGGACTTTTTTATATTATTTTATAGGTCCAAGGGCCAAACATATTAAAATAATTACCTTTCTTATGTGGAGGTGATTCACACTTTTAACGAAATGATTTTAAAACCTTAAAAAATATTATAGGTTTTGGAGAATTCATAATGGTTTTACAATATAAATAAATTAGATTTAAAATAGAAATAAATTAAATAGAAATCATTTAATTGGTTTTGTATACCATTTATAGAAACTATTATATCATATTTGGGTCTTTTGATGTTATTAAATACAATGTATATTTATATGATATTTAATTTTTACTAGAAAATTTTACTATCTCATAGAATTATTAAAAATTCACCATTTGTTAATTTCAATATTCAGATTCCAAAAATAATACTAATTTTATCCATATCATTTTCTATATATGTGAATCTTAAATTTTAAAATAATAATAGACATTTATTTAAAATGATGGGTTTTTTACTATAACTGTTTTCAAAAAATTACATTTGAATTCATAAAAAATATATGATCATTTATATTTGATAAAAATTATTTAATAATAATTTTTTCTTAAAATTTTATTATTTTCAAAATTTCATTAATTAATAAATTATTTAATAGATAGAATCATTATCTGAATTTGAATTTTTTCCAAAAATACAATTTGTGAATTTTTGTAACAAAATAAAATTCATTTAAAAAGTAACAATAATACAAGGAATCTGTATTTATTATTCTATGAAAAATAATGTACATATTTAAATTTCTAGGGTATTCATATATATCCCTTTAATACACTAGGAAGCACTATAATAATAAGGTGCACAATAGCAGGACTTTCAAGGGGAGGTTCGATGAACATGGTTTGGGATAAAAACTAAATGAGCAGGAACATATCCAATAAAGAGTTTTTCTCATGTTTAAGTTATGGGTTAATATCTTGTTATTTGTCAAGGGAAAATCCCTATGAAAAAAACTCTTTATAGGATATGTTCCCTCTCATTTAGTTCATATCCCAAACTCTTGGGATTTGTCAAGGGAAAATCCCAATGATTCTATATCCCTTAAAATATCTGATAAATGGTCTTTATTGTTTACAATCCAACTAGTTTAGGATATCACTCCCTTTTTCTGTGTCAATTGTATTTGATGAAACAATATATTTATACAAATAATGTGATCAGTGTTCAATGGCTATATTATCAAGTGTAATGATACTTAATATTCTATTAAATACAACTGCATAAAATAAAAAAAATTATGTTCATGTGTTTTCTATAATCATAATACATAATAAGAAATTTATTTAAATCATATGGGGAATTTTATTTATAATAGTTTGGGTCATTACAATCTTTCCCCCATAAGAAATTTCAGTAAAGAAATTTTCTTTTCCAGAAATAAAATAAATTATTGCAACTATGATTCATCACCTCCTGTAGTTCCTATGTTGGTTCTTCAAACCTTGGGTTTCTCCACAACACTTGGATCAGGTGCATTCTATTATTGTATATAACCTCATCTCTATGATCTAATATCATCAACAGCTTCTCCTCATATGATAGATCATTCTAAAATGGTAAAACTCTGGATTGAGTACATGTGAGAGTTCTGGTATATACATTCTCAATTGGGATACATGTAAAACATTGTGTATTTAAGATAAGATAAGTTGGTGTTCTAGTCTGTTGGTCACCACTCCAATATGATCAAATACCTCAAAGGGACTAATGTATCTCGGACTAATCTTTTCCTTCATCTAAAATCCCATCACTTTCTTCCATAGAGATATGAATAAGAATACAATGTATCAAATATTAAACTCCATGTCTCATCAATGATTTTAATCATATCACTTTTAACAACTCTGAGAATCCTTTATGAGCTTCTAAATGGTCTTAACCATTTCTACCATTTCCCCGACCATTTCAAGACCTATAAGTCTTTGTTCCCCAACTTCATCCCAACTTGTAGATGTTCTACACCTCTTACCATAATGGTCTTTATAGGCATCCATCTAGATGCTTGAGTGGAAATTTTTATTGTAAGAGAAATAAAACAATGAATGATATTGGTCCCATCCTCTTTTGAATTTTTTAGAACATGATCACAACATGTCTTCCTAAGTCTAAATAGTCCACATAGATTGGAAATCAGTATGAGGATGGCCACTCATACTAAAGTTGGTATTATTGTTTATATAATATTGAATAAATTTCTAGAACACTAAGGTGAATCTCATGTCTCAATTGGATACAATATATACTGGTAAACCATGCATCATTACCACTTCTCTCATGTATATTTGTGCAAGATGATCCAGTGATAAGTCCTATAAAATTGTGATAAGGTGAGTTGTCTTTCTAAGATGATCTATAACAACCAATATAGAATCATTTCCCCTAGATGACATCAAAAGACCAGTGAAAAAAAATCCATGGATATTTTCACTCATTTATATTTTTGTATGGGTAATGGTGGCATTATCCCCGTATACGTCTTCGATTAAGACTTCACTTTATAGCGTACTAGGAACATTGATGAATATTCAACGATCTCCTTCAAATTATCCCACCAATAGTTCTCATAGAGAACATGGTATATCATTGTGATTCTTGGGTGAATGAATAATGTTAAACTATGTGCATCATCCAAAAGTTCCTTCAATAACTTCGGATTTGATGGAACTCCATGTCTCGACCAAAATCTCACAATTCCTTCTTCATTAATATTGAACTCCGAGGATTTCCATTTTGTTATAGTTTTCACTGTCTTCTGAATTCCCACATCATTTTCTTGTGAATCCATTAACCTCTAAAGAAGAGACAGTTTGGAAATAATTTGTGATGATATTGATTATATTCCTTCCATTCTGATTTTGATGTCCAACCTCTTCAAATCTATGAGGATCGAATCCCTCTTAATTCTCATTTATGATATAATTTCTGGATACATTCTACTTAGAGAAAATTCCACTATATTTTTTTTCATAGATGGTAATGAATTGAATAGTAATAGTCCATGGTCCTCTAAAACCAACATTATTGGATCATATTTTGATCTTTATGTGTGAGTATATACGTGAGTCTTTTGTGATTAATATATTTGTCATAATTATTCCCAGAGAGATAATGCCGATAGTTTCTCAATACAATGATCACATCTTCCAACTCTAGATCATCTGTGGGATAGTTCTTCTCATAAATTTTCAACTATCTTGAGGTGTAAGATATCACATTATCATTATGCATTAACAAACTCCCCAATAATTTCTTTTAAGCATCATTGAATACCACGAAAAGTTCTATACTTGTGGGTAGTGTGAGAATGGGGGAAGATATAAGCCTCATTTTCTACTTCATGAATCTCTCGTCATAGTCATCATGCAATGAAAACATTTCTCCATTCCAACTTAACATAGTTAGAGGGTTTTACAATAATCAAATGTTTCTCACAATCTATTGATAATACTCACCTAATCCGAGGAATCTATGGATATATGTCAGAGATGATGACCTCTTACATCCTTCAATTTCATCTATCCTTCAAGGGTCCACAGATATCCATTTTCTTGTGATGATGTGTACCATGAAAGTGACATCCTATAACCAGAACTCATATTTGGTGTACTTTTCATAAACCTTCTCCTTTCACAAAGGCTGCATCACAATACATAAATGCTCTTCTTGCTTCACTTTTTTATGTATATTATAATTGCATCATTAAATTCTAGAACTACTATGTTGAGGTAATCTCTAAAGAATATATTAATCAAGTCCATGATGATTTTCTAGAGTATTATTCTTTCCAAAAGGAATCACTATGAACTCATAGTTTCCATACCTTAAATTAAAATTGGCCTTGGGGATATCCTCCTTTATCACCATTACTTGATAATATCCAAAACAAAAATCCAACTTGGAGCTATATTGTTCCCTATGTAGCAAATCAAACAAGTTTATCAATTTGTGGAAGAGGAAACACGTTATTTATCATGATATTTTGGAGATCATTATAACCAATCTAGAGGCACATTGGCCCATCCTACTTCTTGACAAAGAAGACTGGGGCACCCCATGGAGAAGAACATGGGAATATGAACCATTTATCCCAATTTTCCAGTAGATGATTATTCACTTCCTCGTGTTCAATAATATTCATTCTATAAGAAGTCTTGGATGATGGAAACACCCCAGGAATAATTAAGATTGAAAATTTATCCTCTTTCTATCAATGAAGACAAGGAAATTCCTCGGGAATCACATTATAGTATTCCCACACAAAAGGAATTTCTTATAGGATGGTTCTTTCCTTAGAAAAAAATATCTAATATATATACTCTTACTAATAGAGAAAAATATCCAGGATTGAGATGATGATGCTTATGAAAATTCATCCGCGTCCTTTCATTTTTATAGAATCAAGGGTTGAATCACAATATAGAGAGTTATTTCCTTCTAACTGAAATTGTTCTTGGATCTATGTAGGTAATGATAAAACATTCCCATAATTTCATCATATTAAATAAAAGGAATTATGAAAAGGTCTATCAGGAAGTTCACCCCCAAATATTTGATTGGATAGAGTTATATACTTGGGATTCAATAATATCACCATTCTACATTTTCACTGATAACTATACTTCCATGATATTTTTTTTGTTCGGATAGTTCTAATAAAAATTGTTGATATGAAGGAATTCATAGAACCGAAATATAATGTACATTCAGTATTATATAATGAATAACTATCTTACATATCACCACTTCAGTGTCGAGAACATCTTTAGTAGTAGTAATGGAAAAAACATGCCCATGCTGCCATAGAGGTTGTAGGTTGTCTCCAAAAACCCTTACTGTATTGCATTAGTTTGGAAAGTGCCCAAGTTCCATGAAGTTGATGTAATGAAAAATGCTTTGAGGGTTGAACAAATAATTCCTTTTATCTGTTGAATTAGTGGGTTTCTCATATCAACTATTACTACTTAGTTTTCTTTCCTTCCCGCAGCTAAATCATTTCTTCATTCCCCTTTGTCGATTTCTAGGGTGCTTTTTCCCACATCTTTGAAAAGTGGGATTTTGAAATTAATTGGAACCGTTATATTTTTCCTTTATACACCAAGTATTAATATCAAATTTACTCTTATTGTCCCCACGATACCTTTGATATTCATTTATCACCATTTTGACTATGAGGGAACATTAGATAATTTCATCATTACTATAAATGTCATGGATTCCCATGGATATTTATAGACCATTCTTTGTCCATAAAATTATGTTTTAAACCCTAAATTCACGGGGAAAGACAAATACAATAGAATATTGTGCAAGTATTATGATTTTCTTCTTGTATACCCCAATATATTCATCATCCTTTATACTTAAGGGAAGTGAAATATCTTTCCATTTCAATATGGATAGTGTGATGAAAATAGTTATAAAAAATTTAATTATGGAATTTGTTCCAATACATCACTTGGATCTCCTCCTTAGGCTTTTTATTCTTCATCATGGACCACAACTAAATATCTTCTCCATAGAAATGACAAACAACCAATAGAGCCTTCTCTTACTCAAAACATCAGAATGATGGATATGATATTCTCAATGGAACTGATCCAATGTTTTAGGAATAAGGGATTAGATGATCCATTGATTGTTGGAGGCATTTGTTGTATGAATCTCTAAATTGTGACTTGTTCTCTCTTAGGAGGATTTGGATGCTCCACTATATCCAGGTGTCTATTCAAAACCTGATTCAGATTAGATATTATCATTGAAAAGGTTTTTGATTCCTACACCCATCGAGTTGGCCATCTCATTGTGGTAGTCATCACATTTTCTATCACATTGATTGTTTACCCAATTCCTCATATTTTCATCCATTTGATACAATAGAAGGAATATTATGGATTATTATTAAAAACTATTAAACACATAGTGTAAAATCCAATTAAATTAAAGGTATGTTTTATAAATTACCTTTATTTCCTTAACATATGAATTTCTCGTCTTCAATCTAGGCTATCCATGATCTATTTCCTAACATATATTCTTATATGAATTTATTATTCCCTTCATAATGGTTAATAATTACATTATTAATTTACCAATGCATATACCCTGGGACTATCAATCTAGGTGTGGTGTAAGGCCAGATTCGATATACAAGGTCACCTTGAGTTTGGCCTGGGACACCTTGTCGGAGTTGGTTCCCCAAGGTACATTTGTTCTAAAACCATGTCATCATGTTGTATCCATCCATTAATTTATTTTCTTGATAAAACACATACAATATACATACAAAAATATAGGGGTGTTTTCATATACTTAGTCCTATCCCTATGGCTTTCACTAGAGTTTTCTAATCCTAATTACAAAAAATTAATAAAAATTTATTATAATACCAACTATAAATACCCTGATTTTTATTTCACATTAATTAATGATTTATTACATAAAATTACACTTAATACAATAAGTATGAGAAAGAATAATAGTATATTTGTGAACTATGTACATTTCATAAAATCATAAAGCATGAAATAACACCTCTTTATTGAAATCATCATTTATATTCTCTAACTTCTAACTATGTGGGATTACATGAGAAAATACATAAGAAAGGGGTGAGCTATAAATACTAGTAAGGGAATAAAGGAGTAACATACAGAGGATAACATATTTTAGAAAATGTTAATATCAAGGTGGAATAAAAGGAGTAGTATTCATAATCATGAACAATGAGACATGTATAGAATGATAATCCGAAAGGAAGCATGTGAAACGTGCCAACAACATAAAACATTGCATCATAAACATAGGTCAAGGATAAATCTACTAAGACTTCATGGTAGAAAATGTACAATAAAATTATTAGGTTCACTCCCTATCCCAAAAAAATGTATCATGACTCTAAATATTACCCAATTGATTGGAGAACTATATAATTCTGTATACACCTGTCACATTCATTTCATTCTCATTCTTAAGTGTTCCACATAGATCATATAACATTGATTCATTCATCATCATAATTTATTAAATGATCATGAAACTTTAAATACATACATTTAATCCCACAATAAAAATTATATGTGCATAATGGTGAATAGTCTTGATATGAAATGGGTATGGTATTCACTACACAATTGTTTTGGAATGAAATATCATGGTTATATTTTAGTAGCATAAAGATGTCAGTTAAATATTCATAAAAATTGGTTGATGAGAGATAAAGTGGTCTCTCATGTGAAAAAATCAAAGTTAAGTAATAATGACAAGAAAAAAAATGTACCGTTATTAGTAATTGGAAATTGTTGCATAAGGTAATTATGAAACATGAAAAATGAAAAGCATTTTGACTATATTTACTCATAGTAACGGGTCTAAATAAATATAATTGATGGATTAATTAGAGTGAAATGAATATATAATTATATATACATCAAATGGAATGTACGAGGGATATGTAAGAACATATCCGAACATGTGAAAAATGATATTTAAATAAATAAAAAATAATTTCATAGTAAAAATGAGAGGAGAGGAAGATCTCTTACTTGAATGTGTGATTCCAAATGATTGGGAGGGGCTTATTTAGAGCTTTGGAGTTATTTGGGAGGACTCTAGAGAGTATGGGGAAGATTATGGATTTTATCCATGGAGTTTTAGTGAATTTAAATGGGATATTGGGTGGTTTTAAATAATGAAAGAGGTAGATTTCATTATTATTTAGGTTTTGGAATCTAAATAATAAAATATCCAAAACCAAAAAAATAATTTATCATTATCACGCATGGATTATACCTAATGGGAGGGGTGTTTATTATTTTATATGGAAATGGTCCGATTTTATAAAAATAATTCCTTTACTTATGTGGAGGTGAGTAGCACTATTCCAGAAATGATTTTTAAACCTTAAAATATATAATATGTTTTGGAAGATACATAATGGTTTAACAAAATAAATCAAATAAATAAAAAATCACATTATATTAATGGAAAACCTTTATTTGGATGTTTATCCCATTTATTGTTATTATTACGTCATCTTGGGTCATTCGGATGTCATAAAACATAAATAACTTTTATATGATATTTAATTTTTATACGAAAAATCGACTACCTAATAAAATTAGGATAAATTCACTATTGGATAATTTCAAGTGTATGATTGGAAAAATAAAATTCAATTTATCTGAATAATCTTTTAAATATGTGCATTTTTTCTTTTAATATAATAACCAACATTTATTAAGAATGTCGTGTTTTTTCCAATAATAGTTTTTAAAAAATTGAATTTGACTTCATAAAAATAATATGATAATTTATATTTGATAAATAAAATATTAATTAATAATATTTTATTAAAATATTCTTTATTTGAAAAATCCAATAAATCAAAAATTCATTAATTGAATTTTAATATAAACAAAAAATATAATTTTTTCTTTATTGTTTCAAAATAAAAAAAATTCTAAGTAATAATAATAAGATGAAAATATATTCATTATGCTATGAAAAAATAATTTACATGTTAATATTTAAAATTTCTTGATACATATCCCATTAATCTAACAGCAAACACCCTAAGAATAAGGTGAACGATAGTGGGACTTTCATGGGGTGGTTCAGAGAAGATAGTTTGGGTCGTGTTCTCGATGAGCTTTAAGTTATCTCATAAACGGTTTAACTCATACTTAAGTTGTTTGATGTCAGCATGGGCTTGGTCAAGGTAAAATACTATAGAAAATAACTCCCTTGGATGATCTGAGAAATGGGATTTATAGGGCATTTTACTTCTGGGTGAGGCAATCACAACCATTGTCTTTATTAATTGGATTTGATAAAACCCTATATTTATATTAATTATGTGATCACTATTCAACAGATATATTATCAACTGTAATGATAATTAATAGTATTTTAAATCCAAATGGATAAAATTTCAAAAAAATGGCATGTGTTTTATGTACCCATTATACATAATAATATATTTAATTAAATTGGATGGGGAATTTTATTTAAAACAGTTCAGGTCATTATACTAGTCGTTAAGTTAGAAAGTATGAATAGTTCTAATTTTTTTTTAAACATAATATTTTTTAAAAACCATTAAAATAAATAAAATTCAACACTATTAATAATAGATAAAATTAGTTCCATTTGAATGGGAAATGAATGTTTTTTGAAAATTTATATTTTTCTACAAGGGGATTAGTCACACTACACGTATATAATATATAATTAATTGTAAAAACATTTTGAATTTTATTTTTCTTAAAATTAACCGCATTTATGAAACAATAATATCAAAATTATCTTATGGTGATATTTTTTGTTTTTTTCAAAAAATATTTCACTTTTCGATTAATAGTGAAAAATAATGAATTTTAATTGAAAAATGAATTTTCGTTTAAATTATTCAGAATATTAATTTATATATTAAATTCTAGTTACTATAAAATGAGTTAAATTAAGTCTATATTAATCCAATTTAGTTCATCAAAATCGTTTTCATACTGAATATGTTTATAAAAATATTGTAATCTTTTGAACATTTTCTCTTTGACAACCTTCATTTTCATCATTTCCACGAGATTAATTTGAAATTAAAATTTTCTACTTATATCATTGGAACATTTATTAATGGATTCCATATATTGAATAAGTCAAATTTAAAATTTCTAATAAGTTCAAACTTATTTCTGACCAAAATGAATAGTTAAAAAATAAAAAATAATTATCACTGTTAGGGTAGAAATTGGTTTATCTATGGTTAAACAAAAATAATAAGGGTTAAAACAACCTATAATATTTTATAAAATATATTTAATGGGAATTGTTTGACCCTATCTGGTGAAAATTATATTACTACTATATTTAAAACCCTTGAGGCATGTGAAAACCTTGGCTACATCTTTTTATTTTGAAAACGTACAAGTGTTCCACTGGTCTCACTTATATAAGGCCACCCACTCTCCTCTTTTTCCAACCTTTACAACATTTTTCATTGATCTATTCCAACCCAAATCACATCCATACTTCCCTAAAATATTCATATATCACTTAGTATGGGCACAAAGATGCCTGGGAAGGATTTTAGTGCAAACCAACGGATGATACCCAATAAAGAGGTAACATTCTCCAATGAGTGTTATTATATTATTTATTTTTTAAAAATATATGAATTTTTATTAAACCATTATGATATAATAAAATTAGTCTAATACATATACTTGAATTTTTTATGTCATTATAATGAAATAAAAATTTCTCCACTTCCATCAAATCATTTAAAGAATCATAATTTGTGTGTATGGTTGACTACAACCTCGCGAATTGATTTCATTTATTATTCCATTACAATCTTGAAAGTGAGGTATGCTGATAGATAAAAATTATTTATGTGATATTTATGAAATATTAATAGTTATGGAAAAATTATATCATATATTCATTTTTTTGTTGCATTCTGAAAGGGATACGATAATGTATCTCCTGCGTACGGAGGACTACTGCCTCACAAAGTGATGTCATTTTTCATTCAATAATGTGTAACAAGAAAGGTGATAAGGATATGGTTATCATATATATGTTATAGAAATGAAGTCATTATTATATTAATGACATATTTTTTATTATGTAAATATAATATGTCCTTTTCTTTCTTACATTTCACTCATATAAAGATGATATCATAGTTCATGTATGTGTGGAAAACCATGATTATAAAGTGACGCGACTCCATTTTCATCACTGCAATACATGGATTATATATACAATTATATTTAATGAATTAATATTATATTATTAACATTCTATGAAGATAAAATATTACTTATCTCCTTTAAATAATGATCATTGGAAAATTAAAACACTACTCATGCATATGTATGGCCTACCACCTCAATGATCCTAAAATAATTCATTTCTCAAAACCATATTTTATTATTAGTATTAAAAGTATTATTAATATATAATAATGATAATTATGTCATGACTATTATTCAATATATGAAGTAATTATATAATATACACAAGAATGTGATTGTGTATGATTAAACACCAATGATAAAAAAGGAAATTAACATCTAAAATAATGAAGATATTGAATGATTATTAATGAACGATTGATAATATATACTACTAAAAAAATGGGCAAGGGATGTGCTTCACTTTTATCAGTGCTAAAAAAAGCGCAGATAAAGGGTCGCTTTTATTAGTTCTACAAAAAGTGCTGATAAATGCCCCCTTTATCAGTGCTTTTTTAGCACTGATAAAGGCCCCCCTATATCAGACCTTTTTTTAGCACTGATAAAGGGGACTCTTTTATCCAAACTTCTTTTAGTAGCGCTGATAAAGGGGGAATTTATCAGCGCTTTTCCCAAGAGCTGGTAAATGTTATGTTTGAAAAAAAATATTTTTTCATGAAAAAAAATATTTTGTTATATAAGTATATTTATATTGGTATAAATACAATATATATTTTTTTTAATATGTTATATATACGTAAAAATAGATTATTACATTTAATATGTAATAAATTTTGTGAAAATGGATTCAAAATATTTTAAAAAAATATTATTAATTAATAATATTCTAATTTTTATCGATTAAAAATCATTTAATAACAATTTGAGGACACAAAAAATCAAAACCATTAATAAAAGATCTAAAATATGTTGAAAATTTAACTCAAACTTTATACGACCATAAATTTTGATCTGGGTGTCTGTTTGAGCTCTACCACATATCAAATCAAATCCTGCGATGAGCTCTACATTGTTGTGTCCTAGGGGTACCCCGTTAGAGGTTTTTTCGAGGAAAAAATAGGCCCAGAAGGCCTCACAAACTGAGTTTTTAGTCGGGTTACCTCTATTTGTTAACATTTAAACTAGTATAACTTCTGATCTGGATTTCTGTTAGGCCTGTACCACATGTCATATCGAATATTATTTCATTTTATTTTATTTCACTGGTTGTGGTTCTGAAATGGGATTCTAGATTATATGTTATAGTCATTTACACATTCTATGTCTTTTCAAATACACACACACACATATATATATATATATGTATATATATTTATGTATTTATTCGTAAATATATATTTGTGTGTGTGTGTTAGTGTCTATGTGTGTTTCACTATATTCTATATATGTATATATGTATGTATTTATTTATTTACTTATAAACACTCATCAAAGACATATTTTTTCATAAATTTATTTAAAACTAATCTTATAAGTACAATCTATGGCTTTTCAAATACACATATATATGTATTTATTGGTAAATATATATGTGTTTGTGTGTGTGTGTCTCTGGGTGTGTCTGTGTGTTGTATATATCTATGTATTTATTTATTTATTTATTTATAAACTCCCATAAAAACATATTTTTTTAAATGTATTTAAAACTAATCTTATATGTATATATTAATATGAAAATACAAATACGTATAAAAATAATCACTAAATATATATATAAATATATTAATATAAGAATTAATATATTTATACTAATATATGAATAAATATATTTATATTAATATTAATCTATACCAACAGATGAATAAATATAACTATATATATATTAGTAAATAGAGAACAAAACGAATTGGCTTAGTGGTAAAGGTGAAGCTGCGAATGGGGGGAGGCCCCGGGTTCAAGTTCGGGTGGAAGTGAAGGGGGTGTGCATGTGTGAGGATGCATGGGAAAGGAAGTGCGCGGGAGGCCTCCTAGAGCTTCTAAAGGGGGTGTGGAGCACTGATAAAAGCACTCCCCGCATTTTTTTTAATTTTTTAATTTTTTTTAATTTTTTTGACCTTTATCATCGATAAAAATTGAACAGATAAAGGCACCTTTTATCAGCGCTAAAAAAGTGCTGATAATGGGGTCTTTTATCAAGAACTTTTTTAGCCCAGATAAAAGCGGCCTTTATCAGGGCTTTTTGGAGAGGTGATAAAAGGGCCCCCCCTATATTAGTGCTGAGCTTTACAACGCTTTTTTAGCGCGGTTAAAGCCCTTTATTAGCGCTGATATAGGCTGTTTTTTTGTATTAGTGTATATTATAGAATGATCCTATATGAAATGAAAAAATTTAATAATATTCCATTATAATTTAATAAAATTTTTAGATCCATTTTATATGAATTTAAATCATGCTCAACAATATTGAGGCGTGGGTTAAGGAACTGTATTTCAATTTCCATCTATTAAGACATATTATAATGTTATGCAGCTAATTTCTTTTATATAGTGAAAATAAGGGCCCTTTTACATTTAATATCATGATTCATTCATTTTTAATGGTAAATTGTGTTTGAATATTTATTATTTCATCATTAGGTTGTTTGACTGGCTGTGTGGTAAAAGATATTTCTTATCTGTCTTTCATTTATGACTGTTAGCTTTCTATTGATACAATCACATCCTTAAGATCATTTTTCATTGGAAATTAAATTTCTATTAATTATAAATATTATTTTAAAATGGATATGTTTATTTCATAAACCATATATCATTTGTACATATAGTGGTCACTTTGGACATAATTGGAATAAGTGGGGAAATATTGATAAATATGTATCCATTCGACAATATAAATACATGATGATAAAGAACATTGTTTATGAATTAAATATATTATTTTTATATATGAGGAATATCTTGGACATGAAATACATATGTGGGGCACGATTATAGGTATCCCCTCAATGCATCAGTAGTATCGGGAGATGAATAACTTGGACAAATATGATGAGTTTTTACCTAATACTTTTATGATTTCATGAGCATAGAACCTGATGGTAAGGGTGTAATGTTCCTGGGAAACCTAAATTCCAATAATTAAGAAGTTATTTTATTGAAAATTTATTTACTATTATCATCCACGATATTTTCCCGATGATATTATTTATGGATGCATTTAATTCTTGGTTTATTGATTAGATGAGATGTGTTTTTAGTTATTTAAATTTCGTTATTGATTCATCCTTATCTAACAATGATATTCATTTCATTTAAATGTAATTTCTATTTTGTTATTTACCTTTCCATTTTGATAATTTTTGTTTATTCATGATATAATCCATTGTACATAACACTTAATGATCATTTGAGCACAACATTATTTTTTTTGTTCCCATGATATGAATAAAAAATATTGTAATGTGTTTTCAAGGAGGCTTTTCATTTTTAGTTTGTAATGTATTATGTTTTATTTTCTATTCCAAATGTAAAATGGGTATCATTTTTTATATATTTCTCTTAATCTTATAAATTGATCACTCCTTGGTTATTTGATTCTTTTTTTATATTCTAATGTAATAAAGCATATGTTGGCTCTAGGCTACAAGAGTTGGGGTCATTACAAAAAATAAATATGTGTTCTATAAGTGATTTATCACTCATTGTATCACGAAAATCCATTGTAATGATAAATGGGTATCATAAAAATTCAAGTTGTTGTCACAAAAAATGACCTCAACAATGTAAATGACTAATAACTAAAATCCGATCACCGTAAAATAGTATATCATAATATCATTTTAAAAGATACTAATCAAAAATAATTTAAAATCAATTAAAACATTTGGTGGTATAGTCAAAAATGGTTCTGAAATAATATATATGTATTAAAAAGATCTGTTATTATTGAAAAAAATAAGTTATAGTCACAATGGAATGTATTATTTTTAAACATTGAAGCGGAAAAATTTGAAAAATAATTGATTTTAAAAAAAAATTCATATAGTGGAGCCCTAGATAAGAACTAATGGTTCCAAAAACATAAGTTAAAAAATATTTTAAACATTTAAATTTAAATGTAGCCCTCAATAGTAGAGATTTAAAATGACAATATTCTTATCAAAAGGAATGTCAATTGAATGGTAAAATATTTTATTTTGAAAGGACTAAAGACCTTTGAATCATTTTGGAATAAATTTTTTTAAAACCCATATCTATAAGTGTAACCAAAATATCATTTATAAATGTTGAAAATGATAATAGGAAATTCACATGTTAAACAACAAAGTTGAATTTTCATGTATAAAGGAAAACATTGGTGGGATGGAAAAATATTAACTATGAAGGAAAACTGTCATTAATCATGATGAGAAATATTCTTAATATAGGTGGCATTTTAAGAAGGAATAGAACTAATAAATATGGAATAATTGAATAAAAATCATTCTCCCATTTTATAAATATGGTATACCGTATAAAATAATAGATTAAGCTCAATGAGAAACATCATAACTCAAGAAGAAGATTGAGTTTTTAAAAACTATTACATATTCGGGAAAATATCAATCATATCCTATAATAAGGATGGTAAAGAGTGGGGGTTATTTTTCCATGTTCAATAATTTTTTATTATATTATATGTTAATGGGGGGGAGTAATTATACCATACTTGTAAAAATTGATTCATAATCTCGAAACATGCTGCAATGAAGCTAGATTAAGAGGGAAACCATTACCTCGATCCTAATTCAATAAACACATTAACCAAATTTAATGAATTATTAGATTAGGTTTATTAATTAGACATTTAATAAAATTATTCATAACAATAACCATTTATAAAAAATCATTGATTATCTATATATATATAATAGATTTCTTTTACCATCCCATGTTGATTGATTATAACATTAGTTGTTTATATTAGTTTCACAGGATTAGTATTAATATTAATTATTATTCCAAAGTTCATCATTATGAGATTACTACTATAATATAAATTATTGAATATAATGATCTTTAATGTTTTAATTTATATTCATGACTATTTTATTCATTATAATAAAATATGAAATCGATAATAAGCTTATTTAAGTGATTCTTAACCAGTGAGGGGGTTTTTCTGAACAAATTATTTTATTTTTCATATAACATTATCATAACCAAAATCATTATTTATATATTTATATCATAATAAAAATTTAACTAATTTCTCACGGTCATCCATGATATAAATTCAATGCATTGTTTATGTAGGTGGTCAAATAGACCTGAATGTGAACATACCAAGAAAAATGAGAATTTATAAGGTGATATAGTTGTAATATAATTACACCAGTACCAATAGGACATAATATTTTTTTAATAATGATATATATCATAATTATAATGGATTTCTATGAATAAGCAATAGGTTATAACATATTACAAAATTTGATTTGACTATTTTCCTTTTAGGACACTTGTTTTAAATAATTTAATTAATGATGAACATTTCATGATCATATCATCAATATGATGTACAATTTATAATATCATAACCTTAATGATAGAAATAAAATCATATTTATTCATTAAATCCATTTCTATAAACATCGGTCATGGGAAATGACTAAAATTGAATTTATTTTCTTATAGTGGAGAAATTTTTCACGGGCACATGAATAATGATTTTCTATGTCTGAATAGATAGGAGAAATGAATAAATAATGATAATACCATTAATATAATAAATTTAATGAATATAAGATATTCTAAAAACATAATATTAATCAGGCTATAAAAAATATGAAAGTAGATAATTTTGTTTATAATACAAATAAATGTCATATTTATATTATCATTTAGATTTATTTTGTTAAATTATCCTTGAAAATGAATGTCTGATGATAAGTAATGGAGACTAATATCATTTTAATAAGCAAGAGGTCTTTAGGTGGTCTAGTGCGGTATTATTTAAATATGAATGTTTATGGATATGTGAGTCTAGTAGTGGTGGAAGATTAACCATATTATAAGTGAACGGAAGAGTGGTTTTGGATGTAGCAATTATAATATCAATAATGTAATGTATCTATTCAATGGTCAATGGATCCACAAAGCCAAAATTGGAATTGAATGTGTGTGAGTGTCAAAATTATCCACATCAAGTCATTGTTTAAATAACCTTGTATGTTTTCTTAATTTTCATTTCACTTTAAAATTTGACACTAATTGCCTTTTACATTTGTAATTAATTTGTACCCTTGAAAATTAATTTTAATGTTAATATTATCAATTTTTTGTAATCCTTAAAATCTATATTTATTTTATTTTATTAGTAATATTATGGTAATTCATATTATTTTTAATAAAGGACTCCCTTATGTAAGTTTTATTGTGTTTTGTAAAGTTAAAATGGGCTTTAATGTTCTTCTGTAATGGTAATGACTCTTTTCCATAGGCATTATAAAGGTTGAATCCTTCTTCTATGAATTTATTAAGGGTAAATGGAAGATATGTACAGAAAATAGGGATTACGTAGGCACTACATATGCGTAAAAGTCATGCGTTAAGGAAACCATGCACCATGTAATTGTAAACCCCAAATTATATATTTTTTTAGGGTAAAACCATATGCTTATGAACTTTGTAAGGGTATGGTATTCTGTGAAATAGAAAATAATAGTTTCATAAGGCTAGTACTTGCACTATGTGTGGCTACCCCCTAATTTAGAAATCATATGTCAATGTTTTTCTTTCTACAAAATGATAATACCACATTACCCTTATGAAACACATAATCTATACAGAAGGTTAATCATTTTTATGTAGTTTTTTTGTATTTTCCTCCCCTTAATTACTAGAACACTTATGTAATACATTTGACTTATTTTTAAATAATAAAATATTAAGAATTAATTAACATTATTCATTTAAGAATAAAACACCATTATGGTCTGAAATTAAGTACTCTTCAATCCAGACATTGTAAAAACACAAATTAAATTACTAATATAATATCAGGTTTTCAATAATGTGAACCTATACATGGTTTTACTATTTATAAAATAGTTGAGCCCTTGGGGAATTCATTTTTGGCTATTCTCTTGAGTTGTTTTAGTGTAGTATTCCCATGTTTATGTTTTTTAAATCCTCTTTTGATCGAACTGAACAATTATTCAAGTTTCAAACCATGGTACAACCCTCATGTCTCTCCCCTTCTGATGTATCATTTTAGATGAAAATTTATTTTTTTATTTTTTATTCTTTTTCATCATTATTTCTTAGAGAAACAACATATCTAATTATTTGTTTTATTTTATAGAAATTGAATAATTTTGTTTATTATGTGACTATAATCTAAAAAAATATCGATGAGTGATAAAGAATTATTGGGATGATAATAAAAAATTATCAAAGAATAATATTAAAGGATTAGGTCCTTTATATGATTATAGATAGATATAATATTTATTCCTATCAAATTATAATTGTTATTTTAAAATGAAATAGTTAAACAGATGTGTTGAATTAATTTGGCACTCAGAAATTGTCATATAGAGAGGCTCTATTACCATAAGTGATATTTTATTTATTTTATAAATAAAAAAGTTGGACATTGTTATAGGTATACATGATGAACCTTGAATGTTGATGTTTCCACAACTATGATAATAATTCTTGTAAATATGTATTCTAAGATATTATGATTTCCATTTTATCTCTCAAACCACATAGGGTTTTTTATTCTTTATATTGACATCAACTTTATTGATGTAAGATATTCCTTTCTTTTTTGGGAATCTTGTTTACAATTGTTTCCAAGATATAACACATGTGTTTGAATACACGATAGAAATGACTGATTATGATCACTTTTGGGTGTGTGTATGTATAGCATATGGGAACCTTATTTGATACTTATTTCCATGTGTACAAATATATATTGTTTGTTCATGTTTTATATTTCTCACTTGAATTTTATGTTGCAATTTTTCAATCATGATGATATTCTATACATTTGTGTATAATTCCACCATGTTTTGTGTTCCTTTGGAGGTATTTTTCGTGGTTCCTAAATTAGTGAGACATACATAAGTATTTTATCCCCAAGTGTTGTGGGGGAGTACAAATGAAATATGGCGAAGGAGAAGATGGAACTATTCAAAGGGTTGGGATATGATGATGCATCATAGATTTTATGTGATACACTCTATTCCTAGTAGATTATAAAAAGAATGTTACTCAAGGCTTAGTGGATGATTAGTATCATGAATAATAAATGGCTAGTGGATTCCATGTACATGACTCACATGATTCAAAGTGGATATATTGTTTTACATACACCAGACCAGAAGCATCATGATTAAGAGTTGATGTCTCATTAATTCTGTATGACTCACATGATTCCTAGTGGATTCCTAATGGTAAATACATTAGAATATGTGTGACCTTATTACTAGCACTGTGGAGGGTTTTCATTACTCTAGATATCTAGGTGATCCTTCTAGTGTAGATCTGAACCAGACATAGCTTATGTTCATGATGTCCTATCAGCACACTGGTGCTCAGTTTTAGATTTGTTTTATTTCACGAAAATTTATTATCATCATGGAATAACCCTTTTATACACTAGTACATTAGTTAAAGATTCAGTAGTGACTTCCTACTAGGTTTGATTACTCACAACTACATAGGAATCATGAGGCCTGTGTAGACTTCATCAAAAGTTATCTATGTATAAGAAAGGTTCCCTTTGTTGATGGATGGGTAGAGGATTATGGAGTCGGTAGTGGAATGTGATGAACTAGAGAGGACAAAGGGGTTTAAATTTTTTATTATCATACTTATATACTTTTTATAGGCTTTCCACATTGATATCCCATATATCCATTATTTTTATGTCATTTATTAAACATTTCAGTTGCCTCATGAAACTGTAATTGTTATTATATTTTATATTTATTTTTTACTTCTACTATGACATGATACTAGGGGTATAGTATCTTTAATGATAGACATATCCCCTCCCAACTAGTTTAAAACCTATTGTTTATGGTAAGGCACACATGGGTCAAGTGGTACTCTGGTTTGCTCCCGGTGGCTTAGGTCATTGTGTTACTACCCATGATAACAAGGGGTACCTTTCTCTTAGGGATCTTTTGTAATTATAAAAAAATAATTAAGAATTAATGGACTAGAATGGAGTCAACATAGGATAAATCAATTCAAGTTTCCCAAGGTGTGTTTGATTGAGGAAAAAATACTCGAAAAAACATGTGTTGGGATATGGGGACAATAATCATTCCAATAAGTGATCCTATTTGGTAATATATCGTTGATTGATGGGAAAGAAACTACGGTATTGTAGGTGGAGCATGTTTAAGAATATTATATTCATTCCATATGGATGTTTGGGACATCATGATTAGTATTAATGGAAAATGTTTCCTCTTTATGTTTTAGATAGACCTAGGACATGATAGAAAAGATATATCTTGGTGGGACTCGGTTAGGGGAGTTTCGGTGTGCCTAGCCTACAAAAGTATATGATATATTTCTATTACCTTGGATGGGATTGTTTTTACTATTTTCTATGAGGTTTCAGATGAATTCATTAACAATGACTAGGACCATTGGTTTATATTCCATATATATAACTATCATGTTATTAAAGATGCATCCTCATAATCTTGTGATGGGACTACCATCTGACATGGTACTTGGATTTCCCAATGTTTCTATTCTACCACATATAATTTATGAGGGTGTTACATAGCCCACTCCCTCACCTTCTACAACGGTATTGGTTGTAGGACCACATATACAAGTAGTCTGTTCATCGAGGTTTATGGTCAACCATGCAATGTGCTGTCTGTTCTAGCTTCCTCTAGAATTTCATGTCAATGGAAGACCACATGATGATATGTATTGGGTAGATATCATCGAATGTATCATTGACCACTTCCAGAAGCAGGTAGATAAAATGGTTATGTATCCAGTGTTTATTATACTATGTTCCAACGAGATGTGGTTGGGTTTAATGAACCTTATCAAATATTATGAAGTTCCAAAAAAGATAAACTTCAAGTAAATTCTAATCGAGTATTTAATTTTGGGTACACTAGAGTTGTGTAGTGATCTAAAAATATTAGAGCTTCAGCAGAGCATGCTGATGGTCTGAGCATATGCGGCCTGATTCACGAAAATGTATTAATAATCCAGGTTGTTCAAGAAGATTATATTGAAGGATATATATGAAAGGATGATTACATCTTTCTATTGTACTTTCAGTGATTCTTAGATAACAATAAACTGAATATTTGGGGTTTTTTTCTATATTAACCACATATAGCCATCACATGGAAGTGGTTTATTAGAATCACCTGTGGGGGATAGTGGACCATAATGCGTTAACTGTAGTCTAAGGGAATTACCCTGAGATCTTCCCAAATAATTAGATTATTTTAAATGTATTCTAAAAATCTAGACATCACCTAAAAAAATTCTAGTACTAACCATAGGTTATCGAGGATGATATGGTTAGAGAATTTGGGTTTTAGATAGGGGACACAATAGTAGACTAAGACAAAGAAACATAAATGTAATGTATCTCAAAGACATAGAGCTGAGGTAGGTGGTGTGTATTCCATGAATATGATATTAAATGATATTTTTGATTGACTGTATATAGTAAAAGTTATGAAATTTATCACATCTACTCAATGTACTACATTGTTGAAACTATTGTTTTTCTTTTCGTTCATATATTTACTTGTTGGGGCGGAACATGACTTACTGATAAAGATATATGATAATTTAAATTCCCCTGATGCATCATCGGGTGATGATAATGTGATTCTCATGAATGGGGGATAATTATTACTTTATTCTATAATACTATAGCTAATATGGTACTTACATGCCTCCAGATGGGAGATTACTTCTAGGTTTCAATCGCTATTCCATACTTTCCAAAGGGAAAAGTGTTAGCCCTAACATGCCTTATTATTTTGCATCATAATTTGAAAAAAAGATTAATATGAGCACCTATCATTGGAATTTCTATAAAAAAAATAGTTTCCAGTTCTCTAAATAGATGGAAACATTCGAGTCTCTCTATGGTATTCCATGCCAGTCACTATTGTGTTGGCCTGACTCAGTTGAGGTAGCTATTGTTGGGAATACTATAGAATAGGCGACCTAAAAAGGTGTAAGGTGAACATGAAATTGATGTAGACTATTCAAAACATTATGTGATCTTATGAGGGAAAAAATAGATTATCTTCAGTGTTTTTTTGGAAACTGAGTTTTCCTGCATGTTTCACCTTGGATGGGGAATCCTCATTTGCTAAGGTTGGGGAAATATACACTATAATTTAGTAAACCCATCGATATTAGAGAACATGTCGAGACATTAGGGTATCTCTCGATTTTTCATTCACACTACCTAGCTATGCATTCTTTTTTCGTATCTGTCATCTCTTGAGTAACATGCCTAATCATTTCTTGTTATAGAATCTGAGGGAATTGTGCTTGAAGAAGATACATTTGTACAGATTATTGGCCAGAGTGAAAAAGTGTTGTAAGGATAAATGATACCACTTGTCTAGATCACTTGTAAGAATGTATGGATCTAAGAGGAGACATCAATTTATGAGTCTAATGTTTGATCTCAATGGAATGAGTTGTATGTGCGAGACCTCTAGAGATACTTATCTGGGATGTGATTTTTTTATAGGGGGATAATTGTAGTATTAACAATTTTTAATTAGTCCAAACACTATTTTTTTCTTTAATATATATATTTTTTATTTTAAAATTGATTATTTATATTAGAAATAAACCTTATATATGTTTTACCGTGTTTCCTAAATGTAAAATTGGATTCAAAGTCATTATGTAAGGGTGAATGCACTATGTTATAGGCAACATAAGGGTAAAATTAATTATCTATGACTTTTTTAGGTGTATATAGTAGCTATTTGATATATTTTCATTTTAAATATCAAAGATAAATTTATATTATTCACTACATATAGCACAGTGGCTAATCCAAGGGTTGATCAAAAGGATGTAGTGTCGAATATCCTAGTGGTCTTCCCAAAACTATTTTTTTTATATTTATAATTAATAGTAGAAATATAATTGAAAACAATAGTGGATGTGATTAAATAGATAATGAATAAGGATAGAGGATAAAAGGGTGTAAATGGGGAAGGAAAAGAGGATATTGTAAGAATCATCCCCGGATTCAAGTCAATACACTGGTCTGCTACCCATCATTGACTTCAAATATACTAAGCCATCCCAATACCCCCATCAGTGGATGCCCAATATCTCGAGTCTCACAACACTCTCACCATATAGACAAAGAGTGTTGAATACTTCATGTTAATGGTTTATATTTCTCCTCACCACATACTATATCATTTTCCACCATATATAATGACGAAAGATAGTGTTCAACATGATGTGCATTCTTCCATGAAGTGTTGATTTTTCACATCCTCAAACTAGACTTTCAAATCTAGATCTTTGATTATGAAGGTATCTTATCACAACATATTGATGAGGAATGAGAAAGAAAAAAAATATAATTTTTAAAATAAAAAATATAAACATATTTACAGTGAAATTGACTATGTAAATATAAAGAACAAGTCCCATTTTCATGACAATGGGGGATGAAATTCCAGTCCTGCCCCGTCTCTATGGATGTCTAGAAACTTTTTTCCCATATCCCAGCATGTATAGCCTTATTGTTCTCAGCTCTTGGCACAAAAAATACTACCTACCTATTTCATAATCCATGTATAAAAAAATATATGAAAAGAGAACCTATTAAATAAAATTAAAGAAGAAAAATCCAAAACAAGTTGTGAAATTCATGTTGCATGTCGTGGTTCACTTTCTTTCTTGATACACCATCTCTTTGAAACCAATTCAATAACTATGTAACCACATTCAGTCATGGAATTTCGATATGTTTCAAACATTCTAGTGATTGTCACATGATTTTTAATAAAATCAGAATTCCCTCTATCTAGTGCACTACACCTCTGACTAAAGGAATGACATTGTCGAATGGACCACGTACAAATTTTTTTTTATATATATATATTTCTGGCATAGCCATTTTCTTCCACATAGGTGATTCCCATAATGTATATGACTCTCTATTTAGTTGATTCCTCCCCATGTTGGCATTAATTAATTATGGTATTTAGTTTAACGTATCCATTTTATTCAATGTGGATGAATGGTTCATATAGCCAATTATCTACATAGTTGAATTCCATCATATTGCTAACTCTACATGTAGAAAACTTCTACATGGGAATTTTTTGTCTACGTAACTGATCATTGACATAGGAATTTCTCATGTACGCAATTATGAATGATGTAGTCACTTTTAAATAACAATCCCCAAAACAAAAATGTTTTGAAAATTTGAAAAACACAAACAAATGATGTTTTTCAATAAAAATTACAAAATATTGTTGTTTAAAAATTATATTAGAATTAAATAACTAAAAAATGGACATTTCAACAATGAAAATTATTACTTTAAAGAATATATTAAATTTATAAAATATCCAATCTAGTTCATTCAACGTTAAAATAATTTCCCTTAAAAACATAACATATAAGTAAAAAACATTTAATTTACCCAAAATAGATGCGGAAAAGTGTGAAAATATGGTTTCAAATCAAACCCCCCAAACTAAAGTGAATTTAATCATTGGAAATTCTGTTATATTAATTGTTCATTAACAAAGGCGTTTTGGTTAGTGAATTTCATCCTACCTAGGAGAATAACAAATCATCCCTTGCATACAAATCTCAAGCATACTATGTAATCCCATCACACTTCCCAATTTCATTACAATCTCGAATCCCAATTCCAGAATAAAATATAAGAGATACTCAAGTGGAATTACATCTATAAAGGAAGGAGTACAAACCATAAGACTCCCATAGGATCCTACAACCAAGATTTCACATCCCACATTATTTATATAAATCCAAATATTTTATTATAAATCAATTGTCCCCTTGTACAATTATGGTAAATATTCCCCAAACTATCATGATCCAATTTATAAAAAGGGAAAATTATTTTAATTTTTTAAATCCATGAATTTCTAAAAATAGCTATGACGATAACTTAATAATTTGAAATTATTTATAGATTCACACTTGATACCCTTGTCTCAGATACTCACCATAGGATCTCAATTGCCCATTTTACTCAAAAATTAAATAATTTATAATAATTCTCCATTAGGGTTCCTCTAAAATGTGTAAAACATTATTCAAGAGAAGTAGGTAAGTTCAAATTCACATTTGAGCTCCATCAAGTTATAGCTCTAATTCAACACGATTATAACCAATGAACATCATATCACAAGTTTTAATGTATGATTTACATAAAATAGCAGACAATAACACCCCGAAATCACGCAATCATTATAGTATCAGACTCAATAAAATATCTCAAAGAAAATCATCACATTTTCCCTGATGCCTATAAATATAAATTTTTATTTGTATAACCCTATAACTGAAATAATTATTTACATAAATAATTTTCAAATAGAATAGGCATTTTTAAAAAACAATAGGGGTGTTTTGATGATTCCTATTTGAAGCAAAGATAATGTATAGAGAAATTACCCTCTACCCAACAGATAAAACCAAACATTGTCTACATTTTTTAGTCCTAATTTGGTGAATAATATAATTTTAAAAGGTTTAAATAGTTGGTAATTTTATAGATTTTTGGAGGAGTTAGAAGACTATTCAATAAGAACAACTTCCAAACATCGAGTTAAATCCATTTTTTAATATTAATTATTTACATTGTAACTAGATAAATAGAATTTATAATTTATTTCAAATAGAAACATCATAACATGAAAATAGCTAAAAATAAAGATATTTCAAGGGTGAAAGCAGGTTCACTGATGTGGGATGAAATTGATTTTCAACTCACTATACTTCTAAAGGAGAATCACCCACGAAATAAAAAAATATTCATTTTTCCAAATGGAATGAAATGGGTATTCTTACACACTTAACTCAACAAAAGTTAATAGAAATAGGTTTGAACAATTCAAACAAAAACACCCCTAGTATTAAAGAATCATCATCTTAAGTGCATCTACATGATGCATCCCTCTGTATGATTTTTTCAAAGCCCCTGGCTACCCATTTCTGGATCCTACAATATTAAATTGATGAACATTAATTTTCCATTTTTCATTTGGAGAATGAAATTCTACCATGTTATTAGTTAGGTAATGTTATCTAGTTTATCAACGATGTTGTTCTTATTTTCCTTGATTAATTTCCACAAACAAACATTCAGTGAGTAATATCCAAAAAAATACCACTCACATAGAAAACACTAATTAGAAGAAGATACAAAAATTGAAATATATAATCATGGGATAATCCCGCAAAGGGTGATATTTTTTTTTAATTCCACAACTAGATAACCACTATATCAACCCTAGTCTAATGGAGGTTGTGGGTTCTTACATAGGAACCAATAAATTTTATTCTATCCAACTTCGTTACATTGAAATTTTTTAGAGTTCCTATTGGATAGATTTGGTAAAGTCCCTCTAATTGAATGTAATTTTGTTCTTGAGTGATGGAGGGTATAAAAAAAGGTGTACTTTTTTATTTGAACCTCTTTGGGATATGGGTGAAAAGGTTGTGGTATTTCACATATAGGATGGAATTTCTCTTCAATTTCAGACACATGTCTTATCTACAATTTATCAAAAATATAAGTATCTAAACCTCATTTTGACCTATTTCATCATCTCCTACTCCTCTCCTTCAACTGTATCTCCCAATGATAAAAATTTAGAAAAAATCAGAAGTTCAAAAAATTCCTCAGTAGGTGAACCTTTCTAAAGACTCTCCTCAAATGCACGATGTTCATATGACTCTTAAAAACAAACATAGGGAGAATTAATATTACCATTATGTATATAAAAATTAGAATTAAATAAACACAAAACTTGGTCAATTAAGTCAAAATCTTCATATATTTCCCCACCTTTCCATTTCTTCACATTATATGGTGCTTCGAAAAGTGTTTTTGCTTCTAGTGTGAGGTTTCCAATATCTTCCATTTTCTCTTCAATACAAACCACCTCAGCTATGGTGTCCTCAAAAGAAAAATATGGTCTGTATTATGTTGGATTGACCTCTTCAAACATGGGAAAATTATCAAAAATGTCATTGTAATAAAAATCCTATAATTTAATATTAAAAATAAACAATCCATTTAATGTTGTCCAACATAATCTATGTCAGAATCTCCCATCTCTTTCCATCCCATAAAATTGTTCTCCGAATATTGACCTCACATCTCTAATTTAGCATCAAAGGGCTTGTCAATATAAAAAATCATTATTTCTTGTTTTTTAGAGTATTATTAAATTTTTTATTGAGTGATTTCATTTTCTTTTATTCCTCTTGAGATAAATTGGAAGCACTAAAAAAATAAAATAACCTTTAAACAAATTTGGTGCAATATATAAAAGGTTTGTTAATATTTATCCATGTGTCAAATACTAGAATCCATGCAACACTTGTGTAATATCCATAAACTAAGAGTAATCAAACAAAGATAATGTTTCATGGATTTGTGAGTCCATCACTGAAATGTTATTTTTTTCTATTTTTTTTTATTTCATAAGTGGTTTTTATTATTTTTTATAGAAAAATAGAAAACCCACTAATACAAACATGCATCCCAAGTAATGACTCCATTTTTTGAAATCTATTAAATGAACTATAAATGGTACATTTATATTTTTCCATATATATAGAACATTGGTTATATCGAGGGTCAATATCAATGATGTAGTGTCAAACATCTAAGTGGTTTAAAAAAGTGAATTTTTATATATTTCTAATGAATAGAAAAAAACATTGAAAAAACAGTAGGGGATATTAAATGGAGAATGAATAGAGAAAGAGTAAGAAATGTCTCAAATGTATAAGGAAAAGATGATTGAACATGAATCATGACCTGATTCATGTTGACCCACACATTTTATACACATCATTGACTACAAATTTACTAAACTATATCAGGACCCCACTTAGTGGATGCATGATCTCTTGAGTCTTACACATCTCTCCCTAAAATTGGAGGAGTGACTAGAACTTCCATAGGGTAGTTGATCTTTGGTATCGCCACAAACAAGGTTGTTTTCCTCTAAGGGTAAAGAAGAATGTTGGTGTTCAACATCACATGTGGACCACCAGGTAGCATCATGGTTTTATTTTATGGAACCAAACATCTAAAGTAGTTATTCATTTATAAAGTATCTAGATCACAACACACTGAGGAGGGAAGAAAAATCACATACATGCATCTTTTAAATAAACAACTACAACTTTATAATGAAAGGTACTATGAAAAACTGCATAATGGGTCCCATCATTGGGACCATGGGGAAAGAGTAGTTGTCCAGTCCCATCCACTAGGATGGATGGAAAATTGGTTCCTATCTCTGGACAAGTCTATCCTTTTTTATTATCGTATTATAGTATAATAAAAAACTGCCTATATAGTCCCATATCCGAGCAGAACAAAAAATAGGGTAAAACACTACTTAAAAAATAAAGTAGAAAAATCAACAAAGCTGTGAAATCCATGTGGAGTGACTTGGTTCACCAGCTTTCTAGTTGGACTAGAACATTGATACCAAAGCCCCAACACTATACCCAATTTTAGTCATAGAATTTTGTTCCATCCTATACATCCTAATGTTTTTTAAATGCATTTTTATAAAATAAAAATTCCTTCTATTCAAGCCACTTCACCTCCGACTCATGGAACAACATAGTTGAATGGAATATATAATCATTTTACCACATAGTCATCTTTCTAATGTAGAAATTTTCTTCTATATAGGTTATTAATTTCACATATCTGACTCTCCAAGAGATATATTTTCTTCACATAGGAAATTAATTACATGGTTGATTAGGCTCATGTAGTTGTTTCTGTCGATGTTGATAAATAGTCTATCTAAATTATTATCAAAGTAGGTTAATTCCATTATGTAGTTAACTCACCACATATTATAATATCTACATAGAAATTTATTATCCTCGTCTCCAAACATTGATGTAGATGTTTCTCACATAGGAAATTTGGAATGATGTATTTATTTTTCCATGGAAGCTGGTAAAAACACAAAATTCTAGATAAAGTGAAAACTAGAAACCAATTTTTTTTTTCAATGATAATCAAAAAAATCGGAATTTTTTAAAAAATATGACAAATAAAGAACTGAACAATGATAATTTGACCACTAAAAAATATGACATTTTTAAGTTTTGAAAATAATAAATGATTCAACCAACTTTATTGTATATTCACAAAATTTGCATTAAAAACTAAACTAATCGTTAAAAATCATTTATTTTACCAAAAATAGATGTGAAAAAGTGTGAAAAAATGGCCCTATATCACAAGGTATGGGTAAAACGGTTTACCTAGGTGCTACATTAGCCTATTAAACCACACATAAAGTTAACCATGAACTCAGTAAGGGTACCCCCAAGATTTTATATAGTGAGTAAGAGTAAGCCATTATTTATATATGGTGCATGATGGTAAGATATATTGTAAAGAGGTAAACTAGACTTGTGTAATAATATTTCATAAGATACATAAGTGTACCATGGATTTTATAATTCTTATGTATGGGTAATATGTAATGAATATGGAATAAACCAAGCTACCCTTATACAGTTCATGCTCTATACACAAGGGTAGTTATTTTTACCCTAATTTTCATTCCTCTCTTTATTCCAAATAATTATAATGTAATGTGTTTCAAAATTTTAAAAGGAAAAAATCATGGGAATTAATTATGATAACACATTAATGAATAAGACTCATTAATGGGAGGAAAATAAACACTCCACATTAAATATTCTGTAAAAAAATAAATTCTTAATTAAAATCATTATTTTTATTATTTTGAAATTGTACCTGGTTTTATTATTGATAAAATATTCAAAGCCTTCAGAACATATTTTAATATTATCCAATATATTTTTGGAAGTCTAGAATTCTTTACATCATGATTTGGAATCCTTGTTAGATAAAAGGAATCATTTCGTTCACTTTCCAGGTGTGTCAATACCCTCACCTCTCTCCCCTTTTTGAGTGAGGTGTTTTTGATGAATAATTCAAGGTGGGAATATATAATCCTTTTCATCCTTCTATTCAAAAGTGGTGTTGAATATAGTTCTTTCATTTCTTATTTAGAAATTTATTAATTCTTTAAAATAGATAAAAATCTATAAATTATAGATGTTTTATAATGAAATCCTGACAAAATAATAACCATGAATAATGAAAGAATAATAATTAATGATTATCCCATAAATACCATTCTATATAGATAGAATAACAGTTAACATAAAATTATAATTATTGATTGAGAAAGGAACTGGTAAGCACATGAGTTTGCATAATATGATAATTAAGAAATTATCCAGGAGAGAAAAACTATTTTTGTATAAGGTATTTTATTTCTCTATGTAATAAAATAGTTGAAATTGGTTCTAGGAATCCTCATCAAACCAAAAATATTATCGTGTTTAAAACTACGATGATAAGGCCCAAGAGGTTTTCTTAGATATATAGGTTTCCACCCTAACATTTGAACTACACATTGTGGGTTATCCTTAATGTTAAAATTAATGACACTGTGGAATAAATATCCTTACCATTTTGGGGATCATGATTAAACATCTTTGAAACATATAAAACATTTGTTAGAAATCATGATTGGTTTTCTTGGTTATGATAAAATGTGTGTATCTATGTAGTCCATAGGGATACTATATGATACCTTTTTACATTAGTTTGATAACAGATTGTTTGTTAATGTTAGATGCTGAAAACATGTATCATATGATTCTAATTTTACTCATGATGAAATCTAATGATTATTTTTAATTGTATACCCTATTATGTCTTCCATTGTATTTTGTCATGGTTCCACTAGAAGTTGAACTATAATGACATGTTTATCCCTTAGAGGGTGAGTTCACATTACATAGAAAAATGGAAACAATGAACCTAAAAACCTAATATGGATTTGAAGATTCCATATGGATGATGTGTGATAATATCTATGCCAAGAGGATTCCATGTAGCGTGTTACTTGAGGCCGACTGTATGGCATGCATCATGATTACTCGATACATTGTGGATGCTGAGAAAGCAAACCACTTGATGCCTAGTGGATGTCGTGCAGTATACACACATGTTCTCAAGTAGAATTATTACCTGAATATGCCTCGATTATATCATGAGATTCACTTGACTACCAGAGGATAGCATATAGTACAAGCAAATGGTAACGAGTAGTAGGATTACTAGAATCATGGATGGTTGTTTTACTCAAGTTATCTTGACATTCCACCTAGCCAAGATCCAAAGCAGGTATGCTCAATGCTCATGGTGGCAAGGATAGCACACTGGAACTATGTTTTTAACTTCTTTTTCATTTATTGTTCTTATTAATTTTTCATAAAAATGACATGATTCGACACATCACCTATGGAATCATTTTTTTCTCCCTACTGGGTTTCCCTACACACACCCAACATAGTAATCCCGATGTGAGTGCATACATCATGTATATGGATCCAAGTAAGGGAAAGGGGCCCATTGATGGTGGTAGGGTAGGGTATCATGGATCTTATTGTGGACTGAGACAGAATCTATTAGACCCAACTATTATATTTATTTATTATTTATTACATATACTATAGAATGGTTTTTAACATTGGGAGAAAATGTATATTTAATTTAAATTTCATGTATGCCATATTTATTTTTCTAATGATTAAATGATGACTAATATATTATTCAATTATTTATTATAGGTAAATTTAAATGATACTGGGGGTATGTTATCCCCACTAGCGGACATAGAACCACAATACTAATCAAAAACCTATTTCCCTTCGGGTGTCACTCATGAGGTCATGTGGCACAACTGTTCGTACTCAGTTGTCTGGATCGAGGTGTGACATTAATGAGAAAAAATATTATTGGAAATTTTACCTAATTTCGGCCTTTTGATTTCAAAATTTTATATCATTTTACCTTTTACCAAATTTTAGGGGATGAAATGTTAATTTTAAAAGAAATGCACATAATTTGAAAAAAAATTGAATATTTTTTTATTATTTAAAAAAATTAATGTATAAGATATGATTATAATAGATATTGGGTTTTGATAACATAAATTGGATTCTAATAATAATAATTTTATATGGTTTTCAATTGATGTAAAACCTGAATTTCTTAATAAAAACTTTTAATTTTAGTAAAATATCAAAAATATGTTTAATTATCATTACATTTTAATTAATTTTTAAAATATTGGAGTATGATTTATATGTTCAGCGAATATTTTAGATAGGCTATTTTTTCATTAAATATATATTTTATTAGTTAAATGGTTTTTTAGTCTTCGAGGATATTATTACATAATGGTAAATTCATTGAAATTATAATTTATATAAAAAGCATATTTTTTTGACCAATAATCAAACATCATAGATGAAATCACATAAAATCATACTAAGAAAAGTTTGATAATCATATTTTTTTAAAAAAAATTTCTTTTTTCGATTCCATATATGATAAATTTAGTTTTACAATTAAAATAAATTATATATCGAAAACCAGATTTCATTGAAAATGATGTTTTAGTGAAAAAAAATTCTTAATATTATTTCATATCAACTTTAATATAAAAGATGTTAAAAAAATTACAATATATATTATAATATTTTAAAACTATTCAATTTAATCTGTTATGATAAAATATTACAAAACATAAAATACCACTATTTAAAAAATGAAATATTAATTATATACTAAATAGACATTAAAAATTTAATTTAAATTTAATATTCTACACTCCTAAATTTTGGTTTACTACTCCATTAATATTTACATCCTATGAGGAGTTTTATATATACATCAAACAAAATTTTAATAATAAAATTAATATTTATAAGTAAAGAATAAGTATTTCTATATAATTTTATATTTAGATTACTTTAATATTATATAATGTGTTATATTATTTTAAATTTGTTACCTTACAATAATCATCATCAGTATACCAACTAGATATATGATGAATGACCATACTTATAATTACTATATTTGCAAGGATGAAATTGGAATTGACCATATTTTCAATTACTATTTCGGATAAAACGAGATATCATTCTAATAGATATATACTAATAAATTATTCATTCAATCCACTCTCACATATCAAGGTATAGTTATTATTCAATGTTTTAGGATTATCGTAATGCTTTCTCCATTCATGTTGATCGACTAATTATTAGTTTTTTTGGCTATTGGTGATCCTTAAGATTGATGATGATCTAGGGTATTTCCAAGTAATTTTATTTTACTCAATTATATCACTTGAACAATACTGATTTACACACATTTAAGGGATTTTATTATACATGGTATGTATAAATATATGTTGTTCAATACAATATTTGTATGATTTTGTTGTATCATTCCCTTATGAATTAATGTAGTGTTTTTAGTTTTAATTCATATATAATATGGATTATTTCCTATTCAATTTCAATTACATTAAAAAAATAGAGAAGTGATATATTGTTTAAAATTATAAGAATATTGTAAATAAAAAATATGATTCCTACAAACCATGGGAGTTACACATACACCAATGTCCACCCTGCATATTGTTTTATATTCCCATTTGTTTAAACAATACCACAACATAGGGGGTCATATTCCTTCAGACATTGTTATATTCCCTTTAATAGGCCATGACCTTAATAAAATCGTGCCCCTACGTAAAGGTCCATATTCCCTTTGGGTATCACCATTATTGTTGTTCAATATACCTAGAAAAACATATCATCATTAGGCCATATTCCTTATGAGACCAACCCAACTTCATTGGTAAATATTACAAATGTGGTAAAATAGAAATGGTTGATTATGTATATATCCCATGCCAACCATTTCAAACAATGTTTCAATCACCCATTCTTATCACATAATGTTAAACTGTGTGGTTCAACATTTTTTACATGACCCTAGATCGTACAATGTGTCCTATTATGTGACGCCAAACATCATTAGTTCTGATTCCTTTCTCTAGGATACAAAGAAAGACTCTTTATGTGTCTGATCCCAACACCACAAATACTTACTGTCTACCTGGATAATTTCAAAATATATTGTTCAAGTTATGTAACATTAAATAGTCATAGTTAAGTGATAATATGAAACAAAATGAAGAACCTGTGATATATACATATTGTGAGATCAGTGGAGAATGAAAAATACATACATAAATTTTTTTAAAAGATACCTATGATATGTATATATATTTACATCAACATATGCTAATACATGATTTCTATTTCTAGGGTAAGCAGTCTCATACTTAAATTTAGAATAGGGTCATGAACATGATATAAATCTATAAGAAAATCGCGATGTTTGAAATAATTATTCCCAAAAGGACATGATGATCTCATCCTCCTATCCATTCGACCAATTTGTATTCAAAAGTGGCTTTGGAAAAAAAACCCCAATGACTTCTTTCCTTTTTAATGTAGGCCCATAAAATTTCATATATGTACGAGCCACTGGGTAATTCCAATAAAATGAATAAATTCCATTTATACAACTTTGATAGGGGATATTTCAGGATATAAGGATTGTAAATAGATGCTCAGTCACACAAAAACCAATCATCTCTCTCAACCCCATCGTGAGATGAAATAGTTAAGCTATAGAATTTTATAATGGGGGATAAATTCTCATATACATGGGTGTTTTTATTCTATTTAATGAATTAATGAAGAAGATATTCTTTATATTATCTAGTTAACTCTTCCCTAGATATAGATATCTGAGTTGGTTTCACATATATTATTATTTATAGAAATAATTGTTTTCTAGATTAATTGTCCTTGATTTATATAATGAGGCAGGTTACATATACATGAAATTATTTAATGGATAGATCTTTTCTTAGTGAAATGTGAATCTACCCTTCTCTTAAGTATATTTTGTTTTAATAAGGGGATAATTTGGATTTTCAATCATGGTAGTTTCATGAAATGATTAGAACATTCCCTTGTAGTTACATATTTTCATTTCTTTTTGACATGAAATAGAGAAAAGGGAAAATAATGAGGACATATTGAAAATATACATAAATGATGTAGTTAACAGTATTGAAAAAAAATTCAATGGGGATATAGTAGAACCCAATATATTTTAATTATTGAATTATTATCAATATTTGAGCTAGTTATCAGTATATGTTATGTAGTGATAATGATTCCAATGAATGCAGATATTTCTGTATAACATGACGGGTGAAAAATTTCGTGAAAAAGAGATATTATATAGTAAATTTGGATTGAGTTATAGTTCTAATTTTCACTAAACTATGTGTATATGTTTCTTCAATTTATTACTGAAGATCTAATCATAAGATTTTATGTAGATTGATGAAGATATGTTTAGTTATGAAGTTTCTAGGTGACCAGATATAGAATATACTTGTGATGATTTAATAGATTAATTAGATTAGAATTCATGAAAATTTAAGATGGAAGGTTAAATGATTTTCTAAAAAATTATATTTATGAAGATCAAAACATTACTAATGGAGTAAATTACATACCTTTATTTTTGGTAGTACCTCCGGTTTGAGTATTGTGGCCTTTGATTATTCATTTTTATGTGTTTAAAGTTCATGATATTAGTTGGGAAGATGTTGGGAGAGTTTGGAATGGTTTTGGATATGTTTAGATGATTTTTTAGGGGGGCAAGGTTTTAGCACGGTTAGGGGAAACTGTACGGATGCTCCAGGAAACCGTGCAGGGGGAGACAATAGGCTTCAGATGGCCTACACATAGTTTGTCAAACCGTGCAAGGCAACCGTGCAGACCCTTTCTCTCGAGGTAGTAGCATGTGCTCGGTTAGCACATTGTTTACCAAACCGTGCGGACTAACCATGCAGCCACTTAAAAATATGGTTTTAAAACCCAGGTTTACTTGATATTGCCTCATTATTCTCCAAATCCTCTTCCACTCGAGCCTCACATGGTATTTTCGGATATCAAGGGTGGGAGGGGCTCTCCCACTCATTTTGGAAGCGATTCAAAGGGGTTTCAAGGTGGTTTGAGTGTGGTTTCTTTTGCGTAAGTCTCTCCTCTTGGTTTCCTTGTGTTTTCCTCTAGATCTACATCCCTCTCTTTATTGGTTTTCTAGATCTACACTTGATTTTTGTAGATATAAGGTTGTGGTATCTTGGATAATGAATTTAAGGCTTATTATTGTTTGGGAAGGGGATCTAGATAGGTTTCGGTGGTGTGTTATCCAAATTTGACGTGAGATTGCTTTTGGGTCGATTTCACCAGAACACTAAAGGTAGGTGGATTCTCTCTCGACTCCACTTGGTTAGAACATTTTTTGGTAACAATTAATTTGTGTTGCTTAAAATTAATTGTGTTGTTGATGTGCGAAATCGGATGGAAATCCCTTTTGTAATGGTGTGGAAATTTTGGGAAAGTAGGGATTGTGGTCAAATTCTCATGATGTGATTATAAAATGGGGTTTTAAAATGAGTTATTTTGTCGGATGATTATGATGAACTGAGTAAATGGTTTTCAATAAAAAGGGTTGTTTTATTGAAATGGGATTTGGCATGGAAAATGGTTAAAGGGAATATTCAATAAATTTTTGATTTATTGAAATGGATTGGCGTGTAATGGAAATGGTTTATTGCATGTTATTGTGGCCTTGATGGGTTATATGCTCGGCTATGATGGCTTTCTTGAATGTTGTGAAAGTGGACGAGAAGGGGCACTATAAAAAGGGGATGGATAGTGGAAGAGAAGTGCCACCATCAATGGTAAGTGGATGAGAAGTACCACTATAAAAAGGGTATGGATAGTGGATGAGAATTTCTTCCATCAATATCAAGTGGATAAGAAGTGCCACCATGGTTTGTTGTGTGCATGGGTTGGATGGGAAGTGCCGCCAAGATGTGTTGTGTGCTTGGATGGTGATGTTTTTAGATGGGGATTGTGAGTGAAATATGAAAAAGGTAATCAGTTTGTGGCATGGTTGATTTGGCTTCCTTGTGTGGCATGTGTGGCTTATGGAATGATTTGTTAGCTTTCCCAGGATTACTTGGTTTGTGTGAAATGGCTTGGTAAGGGTGTGTTTGGCTTATGGTAATGGGTGCACTTGTGATTATTGTATATAAATTGTTTAATATAAATGTTCTAACAGTTTTATCCTAGTGGCGTGTGTAGGGAAGTCATTTGGGGAAATCATACAGAGTTTTAGTACTCACCCCCTGCTTCGGTACGTTGGTGTCTTGGAAGATGTTGTGTATCGTAACGTGGGGAAAGGTAATAAATCACCCTCCTTTAGTGGTGCATCATGATGTCTGGGTGGATATTGGAGCATGGACCTTGGTGTAAATCCATGGAGTGTGTCTTGGATCATGATGGGTTTTGTTGTTTTGTTTCTACTTTTTACTCTGATGTGGTATAGACATGTCCACTTGTATTGGTTTTGGGATGTATTGTGGAACAACTTGGTTGTCCTTCGGGAATACATGCTGGGATATTTTATTGAAATGAATCATATAGTGGTTGTTAATGGATTGTTTCATTGGTTTTTTATTAAGGTAAAATCGTTCCCCAATTTGATCTTGAAGCCCTCGGCGTTTATTTCCAGCCTTTGGCGTCTTGGGAATGTCGCTTCAGGCAAAGTAGCCCTCACCACCTCCTCAAGCCAACCAGGTGGGGGTAGGGTGTTATAAATGGTATCATCTTGTTCAGTCCATTGGAGTTGATTCATAGATTTGAATTTTTCATTTATTGTGGTATATTCCTTGAGTCGGGATGGTAGCAAGGCTTAGGAATTTCGGGACTTGGAATGTATAGCATAAAAGGACGTAGCTAAACCTTTTATGTTGAACATCATGTTACCAGGGATTTGGGTACATAATTGTTTTGGAGACACTTATAGGCATTGGATATATCATTACCCTGGGTGTATCCAGTGAGACGAGCATGACAAGCATGGTAGAAATGACTTCCCTCTAGGATGCATATTTCATTGGGCGTAATGATTTATGGGATAAATTGAGAAATGGTTTTTCGAATGTTTGAAATTGTAATGTGAATAAATTTGGTATTTTGAAAATGGTTTGGTTTTTAAAATCGTGAAACATGGTAAATCTGGAAAGGTGGAAATCCTTGTTGTGATAGTGTTGTGTAATGTGATTTGAAATGAGATTTTATGATGTCTACGGAAGTGAGACTCATGGTTTGTTTTCTGTTTACAGAAATGGGACCAGGTAGGCATCGTAGAGACCAACCGGAACATGCTGATGGGAACATGGTTACACCTGAGCCTCAGGTGACCATTAGTTCGTGCATAGTATAGTGCATGCTTTCCAAGTTGTGGAAAGTGGAAGCTAAGTGGATGAACCAAGGCATGTGGATCATGCAGTTCAGTTTTAGAAGGAGAATGCAGCCATCATCAGGGGCGATTCCGAGCCGGAGAGTGTAGAAGCATGGTTGAATAGAATGAACAAGAATTTCGAGTTCTTGGGAAGGCCGGTAGATATAAAAGTGCAGTTGGCCACATATTTGTTGGATGATATTTCCCTTTAGTGGTGGGAGTTGGCAGTCCAAGTGGGGATGGACCAGGCTGTGACGTGGGAAGACATTGAGGAATTGTTTAGTAAACAATTCTACCCACATACGTCCCGAATTCAGTGTAAAACTAATTTATTCATTATGAAGCAAGAGCTTATGTCTGTGATTGAGTATGCAGCTATGTTTATGAACTTAGTGCGGTTTGCACCCGAGGAGGTGGGTAGCATGTCATTGATGGAAAGGATCATTGAAGCGGGGTTAAGGCAAGAAATCTATTGAATGATATTGGTGTCGTGTATATATGATTAAACAGAGATGGTGAATAGAGCCTCAGTGGCAGAGCGAGAACTGTTGGGAGATCCGGGCGGAGTAAGCATGGTTGTACCCATGGGAAATAGTGGGAACTCTAACGCTGGGTACAAGCAGAAGAGGGACACTTATTCATAGGGTGGAAACTCTATTGTTGCATGTGTGGTTTATTTTCTAGGTTTAAGGGTAGAAATGATTCCCTCGGTTTTAAAACATCAAACTCCTCTCAGTTGAAGAGAGTGTCGAGCCTTCTTGTGTGGAGCATGTTGTATTATTGTGGGAGGGGTCGAGATAACCTCGAATTTCTCAGTGCCTGAGATGGATGAGTATGATTTAATCCTAGGAATGGATTGGCTAGTGGAGTTTAAGGCCCACATTGACTGTAATGCGCGAACAGTGGCGTTTACAACACACGATGTTGTTAGACATCTCTTTAGAGGAGAGAAGCATGAAAGGCAGGGTGCAACGGGTTTGTTGGCACCAGTAGTGGGAACATTATCATATCAGTTGGCCGTGTTGTTTTTGGAATCGGTAGATAGTGTTGAGTAGAGTGTTCTTCCAGCATTGGTGGATAAGTTCATGGATGTTTTTCCTATATAATTCTCTTGGTTACCTCCTATAATAGAAGTGGAGTTTACCATTGATCTCTTCCCAGGTACCAGTTTTATCTCACTTCCGTATTATCAGATTACAGCAGTTGAATTGTAGGAATTGAAAATCTAGTTGGAATAGTTAGAAAACAAAGGGTTTATTTGGCCTAGCATATCTCTGTGGGCAGCGTCATTGTTGTTTGTGAAAAGGGCGGATGGAACTTTGAGGCTCTGTGTTGATTAGCATAGACATAACCATGTTATGATAAAGAATAGATATACACTTCCATGAATTGATGATTTTATTGATAAATTGATGATAGACTAGTGGTTCTCCAAGATGACCTTAGGTCACGGTATTATCAATTGCGGGTGAGGAAAGGTGATATTCTTAAAACAACTTTCAGAAGTAGATATGGCCATTATGAAAATGTTGTTATGACCTTGGGTCTAACGAATGCACTAGTGGTGTTCATGGAATTGATGAATCATATATTTTAGTGATATCTAGACTCATTTCTAGTGGTGTTTTCAGAAGATATTCTGGTGTATTCAAAGACAAGGGTAGAGCATGAGCATCACTTAGCGACAGTACTGGTGATCTTGAGAGATCATCGGTTGTATGCAAAATTGTCAAAGTGTGAATTTTGGATACATGATGTTTGTTTTCTGGGCCATGTGAATTCTGAAAGAGGTGTTTCAGTGGATCTTGAAAAGATATAGGTTTTTATCTCATGGTAACCACCAAATAATGTGTTTGAGATACGGAGCTTCCTTGGTCTTGCTGGGTATTATCGGTGTTTTGTTCGTGATTTTTCACATTTGGCTTCGCCGATGACAGCTTTAACAAGAAAGAATATTTCATTCCAGTGGAATGAACAGTGTAATCAACGTTTCAAAGAGCTAATGGGTCACTTTAAATCAACAAAAATCTTGGTTTTTCGAGAACCAGGAAAATGGAACGTGGTGTATTGTGATGCATCGAGAACAGGTATGGGGTGCGTTCTCATGCAAGGGATTCATGTAGTCATGTATGGATCACGAAATTTGAGGGTGAATGAGAAGAACTACCCAACTCATGATTTGGATTTGGAAGCAGTGGTCCATGCATTGAAAGTGTGGCGTCATAATTACTTCGGTCAGAAATTCACGGTATATTCAGAACATAAGAGCTTGAAGAAAATTTTCTCAAAAAGGGATTTGAACATGAGGCAAAAACGATGGATAAAATATCTCTAGATGTTTGATTTTGACTTAATGTACACGCTATGTAAGGGAAATTTGGTGGCAGATGCATTAAGTAGAAAATCATATACTCATGTGGTAAAACAGGCATCGGACCAGTGGATGTTGATATCGGTTATAAATGATATATGATTGGAATTTGAGGACCAGGGTGAGAGAGCGGTCTTCTTTTCTGTTTTGATGATTCTTAACTTGGTTGGCCTTGTTAAATAGGCACAAATATCTGATTTTGAGTGTGTTACCATTGGTTCGAGACTCAATGGTGGGGAGACCATTGAGGGTAGGAAACTGAATTGAGATTCAGTTTGGTGTTTCCAGAATCATATGGTTATACCAGCTGATTTTTAGGAGGCTCTTCTCAGGGCGTATCATCATTCAAGGTGAGCTATTCATCCTGGAATTCAAAAATTGTATAAAGCATTGAATGCGCTATTCTGGTGGGCTGGTTTGAATAGAATTGTGGCTGATTTCGTTACGATATGCTTGACTTTTCATCAGGTCAAGATAGAGCATCAGAGGCCAGTAGGAATGTTGCAGTATTTACCAATCCATATTTGTAAGTGTGAAAAAATAGCGATGGATTTTTTTATAGGTCTCCCAAGAATGGTCAGAAAGCCTGATGCCATTTCGGTGAAAGTGGATCGGCTAATGAAGTCAGCCCATTTTATCCTAATTCATGAATCTCATACGGTGGAGAATCTTTCCAATGTATATATCTGGGAGGTTGTAAAGAGGAATGACGTTCCAGTTTCGATTTTTTCAAATAGAGATCCGAGTTTTACATCTCATTTTGGTTAATACTTACATCAAACCCTTGGGGCACATTTGACTATGAGAATGGCGTATCACCCCTAGACGAGTGGTCAATCCGAGAGGACGATAATTTTTTTAGAGGATATGTTATGGGCCTATGTCATGGATTTTGGTCGCTCGTGGGAGGAACACTTGTCGTTGGTTGATTTTTCTTACAATAACAATTATCATAAATCCATAAATATGGCTCCGTTTGAAGAATTTTATGGGAGGTCGTGTCGTCCTCCACTATGTTGGGTGGAAAATGGTGAGTCCTCGATGGTTGGATCGAGCCTTGTCCAGGAGACTATAGATAAGATCAAGTTGACCAAAAAAAGAATGGGGATGGCTCAGAGTCATCAAAAATCATATGTGTATCATCGTCGATGGTCGTTTTTCATTTGAGGTGAGTGATCATATTTTCTTGCGGATCTCTCCTAGGTTGGGACATCGTCGGTTTGGAAAACTGGTAATGTAATCTCCTAGGTACATTGGACCTTTTGAGATTCTTGACCGGGTTGTTGGGGTGGCTTATCATTTGGATTTCACACCTAGGTTCAGTACGGTTCACATTTTGTTTCGTGTGGAGCAATTGAAAAAGTATCAGCCAGATTGTGACCATGTGATTTTATGGGATCATGTTGCGCTAGAACCGGATGCATCTTTATTGAATGTGCTAGTGCGGGTTTTGGATAGGCAAAAGAAAGTATTTATTGGTAAACACATCAGGTTAGTTCGTGTTTTGTGGCAACATGGACAGATTCAAGAGGATACTTGGGAGAGAGAGAAAGAGATGGTCGACCAGTGGCCTGAGCTCTTTCGGCAAAGGGCGGGATCACAACTTTCCGAGGACATAAATTCCAATGGTGGGGAGAATTTAGTACCCCAGTTTGAGGTATGTGGCCTTTGTTTATGCGTATTTATGTGTTTAAAGTGCATGAGATTAGTTGGGAAGAGGATGGGAGAGTTTGGAATGGTTTTGGATAATAATGGTGGCTTTTCTAGGGGAGCACAGTTTGAGCACGGTTAGGGGAAACCTTGTAGATGCCCCAGGAAATCGTGCAGGGGGAGATATTAGGCTTCCCACGGCCTGCGCACGGTTTTCCATACTGTGCGAGGCAACTATGCATACCCTTGATCTTGAGTAAGTAGTGTGCGCATGGTTAGCACACAGTTTTCCGAACCATGCAGACTAACCGTGCGACCACTTAAAATAGGGTTTTAAAACATGGGTTCATTCGATATTGCCTCATTCCTCTCCAAATTCTCTCCCACTCGAGCCTCACTCATGATTTTCGGTTCTCATGGGTGTAGGGGATCTCTCACTTGTTTTGGAAGTGATTCAAAGGGGTTTCAAGGTTGTTTGGGGGTGGATTCTTCCTCTAATGTCTCTCCTCTTGGTTTCCATGTGTTTTACTCTAGATCTGCATCCCTCTCTTTCTGGGTTTTCAAGTTCAACACTTGCTGTGTCTAGATCTAGGGTTTTTCTGGCCTTCGATGATGATTTTATGGAAAACGAATGTTAGATAAGGGAATCTAGAGAGGTTTCGGTGGTGAGTTTTCCAGATTTGAGGGGCGATTTCTTGTGGGTCGATTTCACCAGAACACTAAAGGTAGGTGGCTTCTCTCTCGACTCCACTTGGTTTGAACTTGGTTTGGTTAAATTTAATTTGTGTTGCTTAAAATTAAGTGTGATTTTGATGTGATAAATCGGATGGATATTCCTTAGGTAATGGTTTGGGAATTTTGGGGAAGAAGGGCTTGTGGTGAAATGCTCTTGATGTGATTTTAAAATGGGGTTTTAAAATGAGTTGTTTTGTTGGTTGATTATGATGAACTGAGTAAATGGTTTTCAAAAAAAAGGGATGTTTTATTCAAATGGGGTTTGGTATGGAAAATTGTTAAAGTATGTTTTCAATAAATGTTTGATTTATTGAAGTGGATTGGCATCTAATGGAAATGGTTGATTGTATGTTGTTGTGGCCTTGATGGGTTATATGCTCGGTTATGATGGCTTTCATGAATGTTGTGAAAGTAGAAAACAAGGGCCACTATAGAAAGGGGATGGATAGTGTACGAGAAGTGCCACCATCAATGGTAAGTGGAAAAGAAGTTCCATTATAAAAAGGGGATGGATAGTGCATGAGAAGTGCCACAATCAATAACAAGTGGACAGGAAGTGCCACCATGGTTTGTTGTGTGCCTGGGTTGGATGATAAGTTCCCCCATGATGTGTTGTGTACTTGGTTGGTGATATTTTTAGATGGTTCTTGTGAGTGAAATATGAAAAAGGTAATCGGTTTTTGTCATGGTTTATTTGTATTCCTTGCGTGGAATGTGTGGCTTACGACATGATTGCTTGGGATTCCCGGGGTTACTTGGTTTGGGTGAAATAGCTTGGTAAGGGTGTGTTTGGCTTATGGTAATGGATGCAATTGTGATTATTTAATATAAACTGTTTTATATAAATGTCCTAATGGTTTTATCCTACTAGCGTGTGTAGGGAAGTCATTTAGGGAAGTCCTACTGAGTTTTAGTACTCACGCCCTGCTTTGGCACGTTGGTGTCTTTACATATGTTGTGTACCGTGACATGGGCAAAGGTAAGACATCACCCTCCTTTAGTGGTGCATCATGATGTCTGGGTGGATCATGGAGCATGGAGCTTGGTGTGGACCCTAGATAGTGTCTTGGCTCATGTTGGGTTTTGTGGTTTAGTTTCCTCTTTGTACTTTGATGTGGTATAGACATGACCAGTTGTATTGGTTTTGTGGTGTATTTTAGAACAACTTTGTTGTCCTTTAGGAATACATGCTAGGATATTTTATTGACATGCATCATATAGTGGTTGTTAATGGATGGTTTGGTTGGTTTTTTATTAAGGGAAAATCGTTCCCCAATTTAATCTTGAAGACCTCGACATTTATTTTCAACCTTTGGCATCTTGGTAATGTCGCTTAAGGCCAAGTAGCCCTCACCACCTCCTCAAGCCAATGAGGTAGGGGCGGGCTGTTACAATTTTATATCATACTGGTTTTAAAAAAAATAAATATAGAATATTTGTTTAGTGATGGACTATGAAAGATTTTGTTCAATTAATGAAATGTTTTTGTAGATTGAGAATTACTAAATATCTCAAAATTAGATTAATTAGTTATTGTAAGGATTTGGAAATTAATTTGATGTGATTTAGAAACATTCTAATAACATCATAATTTATTTAAATTTTTTAGATGTTATGGATTTCATGGAGATTCGATATGTTTATTGAAATGGTTTTTAGCTGATTTAAAGCAGTTATAGAATTCTGAGTTGAGGTTGAAATATAGAAAATTACTAATCATGTAATAGTTATAATGAAACTCTAATCAATACAAATTGGTAGCATATAAATGGCATAGTAGAATGTGGATAATATTTGGAAATCTCCATGACATTAAAAAAATGTAAGGATGATACATAAGACTAAATCTAAGGGTCCTTTATATATATAATATTACCTTTGAATTGAAGTAGAATAATTTGAAAGGAAAAACCCTTAAATTAAGAGATATGAGTAAATTTATGCTAATACAAAAATGTATTAAAAACTATTCAAATCAATTAATGGTATACTAAAAGGATCCTGAGATGATAAGTATGACATGCTCAATGGAAATATTATAATATCCCATGACACACTATTACATGTAAATTAACATTACACCATATATAAAGGATACCATAGATGGATACATAAGGATATTAAAAAGGAAAAAAATATGGAAAATACCTTATTTAAATAATGATAATTAAGAGTAAGTGACATGATTTGTATGATCCATTACAATTATTAGATGAGACATTTTAGGGTTGTGTAGAACATACAAGATAAAAATATTCAATTTTTTACTCTATTTTATATGTTAGGGTATTCAAGAAAATACGTGAGAGTAACAAATTCTTTCATAGTGGGATCTCACTAATCGTTAGAAAACTCCAAGATCCTCATTTTGATCCATAAGGGTCATCATAATGATGTGTACAGATTAGAATGTTTATAAATAAAAGTTCCCAGTTTATAAAATGTAAATTATGGGACATAATATTGAAATATCCTAATATGTGAGATATTTCTAGTGAAAAGAATTCAATCATTGGTTTTCTGATCATAAAGGCACAATTTTCATAATCTAGTGATTTACCAATGCTTGATATTAATGTTAGTAGAAAATTAAAAGAGAATATTTTGAGAATACCACTTATCAAATATTTTTGGAATTTTAAATTAAATTAATTTAAAATCATTTTTGATGATCAAATCTATAATAATTCTTATGAATAATGTCCACTTATTTTAACGAAAAGATATGTATTAGTGGAATACTATTTGAGACACAAAGAGAAATATTTCATGAATGGGGGGTAAAATCCCATGTTAACCTCTTGAATAATTAAATTAGAATTACAGAACAATAATTAAAGAGCATATCATGTTACCATAATTTAAAAATGATTTTCCATATTTAAATATTAATAAAATATTACATTATTCAACGATAACAAAAAAGCTAAGAAGATAATGAAAATGAGAAGTGAGGGAGTATACTAATACTCTATTCTTATGATAAAAATCAAGAGTTTTAAGGAGAGGGAATAAAGAATGAATTGGATGGTATATCTATAGGTGACACTATATATCAATGAGAGAGAAACCATCGATTTTCCCGTGCGACAATATCCAATGTGTCGGTGTTGAATAAAAATATAATATTAATAACTAATGTAAGGGATGATCACCTATCCTTTGATATCATTATATCAAATAAATACAACCATAATTATTTAGGAAACTTGTGATAATGTCCTTCATTATTATTTTATTCTTGATATATGTGTATAGTATGTTATATAAGAAAAATACTAAATAAAAAGATAATTTGGTTTATTTTTCAATCTACATGCACTTCTTGTTATGAGATTGTGTATACAATACCAAGGTTAGTTTTAATACTACTAAACCAAAAGATAGATTGGTTTTATAAGAACTACTCCTCGGGAAAATGATCTTATCAATATGATGCAATGAAATACTAGAGTCGAAGGATAATTTTTTTCATGTGTTGGTGAGGAGTATCATTGATGACTGGAGGGGTCCCTTATATATATATATATATAATAATGGGGAGAGAATATTATATCACACCATACCATATAATGTGGAATGAATATTAAAAGGGTTATTTAAAAGAGAGTTTAGTTTTGTATATATGGTAAAACCTATTCACCCCCTCACAATATGATGATCAAATCAATAGGGAACATCACAATGTGGCATGCCCTTATTTAGTGGTGTGATTAAATGGATTTTATGTCACAATAATCTAAATAATTATGTACTACAATCATATTGTATTTTTATAATTATATATTATTGTTTAATTACTACAGAAATATATGTCTAAACTGCATCACAAAATCATTGGGATTTATAAAACCCATGTATCAAGGGGTTACTACAGTCCATTTAAATGGGTTATCAATGATCTTAATCATCATATAATTTTAAATTATAATTTGAGTGGGGATGACTGTCCTCTTCCGAATGGGGTAGCATAGATAGGGACATGTGGATGATTGAATGGAAAGACATCCATCTCCAAAACCACATGAAGACTCTACATAAGGTTTCTGTTCTATTTTGAGTTAAAAACCCGATAGTGGTTTCTAAATAATCTAGTAGTTGGTGGTAGCCTCTTAATAGTCGTTATCTTCTACATTATAGGGATCTCAAATTCATTTTTCCTGATAAACCACTAGTTAATATAACTAAATACATGCTATATATTATCTAAATATCATTCAACTCTCCATGAAATATATATCATTGGCCACCACCATATGAAGGTGATGAAGAGAAATATACAGGCATTATATAATTATTTATATACCCCAACTATCACTAATATAATGTTGAATTGGTAATTTTATCATCAAACATATAGTATACAACGGATTGGATATAGTCAACTATAAATTGTTTTATTTTATAATTTTTTGTTATAATAATTTATAATAAATTAATCAATTCCAAGAAAAATATAAAATATTATATAATTAATTAAATATCAAAACATAATTCAAAAAATACAGCCATAGGGTCCAATAATTCCACATTTAGCGAGGCCATCATCAGTCCTCTAATTTTATTAACATTTATCTACATTTGAATACTTTATAATGTTATTAATTATAACATTATGTTTTTATTTATAGAGAACGAGCATGTATGAAAATCATTAAAATTTGAAATTTGAAAATTCACCCAATAATGAATCATGCTATTCAGATAATATAACACAAATGATTTTCAAATATGTGATATTGTTTTGTGACATATCTATCATTATCAACTTAGATCCCTTGTTCATGAACAAAAAAAGTAAATTTACTAATTATTTTCATTACATACTTCTATATTATCATTTTTAGATATTCACCAAACATCATTGAGTACCTATGCGATTAATGAGACAAAATATGATCTCAATTATGAAAACATATTAATTAATTCATCGTTGAATAAGAGAAATAAAATAAATTATTATCAGTAATTATAGATGAAGGACAATTTGTTTCATTATTTATTATAGGTTACTGTAACTTATCACTTAAAATAATATTTAACCGTTATCTAAGATTGTTGAATTCGTTGACTATGTCTAAGGAGATTAATATTTCACCAACACTTGTCATTATTTAGGTCGTCATTCTTCGAACATTAAAAAATTTGATACACTAAGGTTGAAATTTGTATCATATATTTCCTCTCTGAATTCCTAATATTTCATTTTGGTTTAACAAATTAAACATCCATATTTATATATTTAATGATTATGGTTTTCATGTAATATATTGATAAACATGTAGTTGTTTCTGTCAATGATTTTTTCTGTAAATGTATATTCAGATTGAGAACTAAATATAATGATGTTAATTAATGATAATATTTACAGAAACTTATTTAAATATTAAATTCATTACATTGGAATTTTATCATTTTGAATACATTACATGGTTGTATTATCTTTGTATACTAATGATCAATTCCCATTTCAATGAAAATAATGGTCAAGAAAAGATATATATACTAATGTATAAAAGAATTATTTAGTTTTTTTAGATGGGAAGGTTAATATCAATGGTATCCTAGAAAAAAAATAATATTATCTATTTAATTAACAATTTAACAAGTAACTGGATAAAAACAATTTAGATAAATTAATTTAAAGAATGTTTAAAATTATTGATTATGATACGATTCATTTCAACTATTTTAAACATTATATAAATGATGAAATGATTTTTCATTTATAGTGATTCAGATAGAATATGACTATTATGTGTTGTGAAAAAATTAATAAGGCTATAAATTTCAGATACAAATAATTATTCCTTGTAGAATAATTATCCAAAACATTAGATACGGTTATCACCACAAATATTTAAATTTATTATAGGGAAAATACATCCATGAAGAAAATATTAAAATTTTCCATAACCCCAAAAGTATAATTTATATATAAAAACAACATGAATATAACACTATTAGACAATATAGAAATTGTCTTAGGGGTTTAACATCAATTATAAAAGTTACTAGCATTAAAACCCCATAATAAAAATGGTAATATCTTTTATTATTTTTATATCTGATGTTATAAGTTATATTTTAATCATGTAGTAGTGACATTTAATTTTTTCACAGTATAGAATCTTTTTTAAAAAAAAATTCTTAAATTTTATTAAGCCATGGACAAACATTTTGATGTTAAATATTCAACATCCCATTATCTATATTTTAATATTTACCATATAATCCTCTTAATTATGAATCACCATTCAAATGATTCTTTAATTGATGGTTTTAATAATGCATTTACCAATAAAATCCCATTATTTGGTTTCAATTTTATTGATTTTATTCACCGGTAAAAAATTTGATGTGTTGTTTTTTCATTCTGCGGAAGACATACACTACTCAAATTTAGAAGATAAATATCTTGTGTGATATTTACCGGTAAGAGCTAAAAAATTCCATTCCAATGTAAGTTGATAATATTATTGTATCTCTTTCCAAAAAAGAATTGGAATATCAATATACAATATATATATTTAATGAAAACCTCTACAAGAAATGAAATAAAGTAATTATTTTATTTTTCTTATTCTCATATGGTTTTTGAAATATGATATTTTAACATCATTGTCATTTCACACATGTTTTTATCTGTATTAAAATTTTTAAAAATAATATTCAAAAAGCTTTAACATCTGTTATCTTGTTATCTGATGTCAAAAGTATCTTCTAACATCTATTATAGTTATACTAGTTTTTATTTGAACTATTTGGTTTTATTTATGAAAATAACAAATTTCTAATTATATGAAAATTTGGATTTTGACATATTCTCTTAGAATAACTAACACAAAAAATCTAGTATGATAATTAATTTAATGTCAGTTATCATAATTGATGTTAAAAATAACTATTTCACCATTTTCTGCATTAATGTTGGAGAGAAACCCAATATAAAATAAAAAATGCTAAAATAAATTTTTCTTCAAGTGAAGAAGAGGAAAATGAGATGGATGTTTCCACTGATGAATTATGAAATTGGTGTACATAATTATCTTATAAAATAAAAAATATAGATGGATTCCCCCGGTTGGAAGATCATGATGTAATAACATTATGAGTATGGATAATGGTTCCATACCTATTGATTTGTTATGATACACCTATGATTTACGATGGATAAGAAAACATCATTCATTTCTAATGACAATTCTAAACTATTTTTACTTGAAGGGTTAAAAAATCATAGTACTTGATAAATAAAAACATACATAAAAAAGAACATATTTTTTCCCAGCATATATCATTGTAAATTATCCAAATAATAAATTAGATGTAATAAGGTAAAATCCATAGGGATAACGAACAATTTCATAAATGAATTTTTAATATATATTTTAATGGTGAAAAATATAGAATTAATAATATCAAAATTCATAATGAATAATGTAAAATATATTAAAGAAATATAATATTTTGTAAAATGAAATAGAATATAAAGGATATGAACACCATTAAAGTGACCCTTATTTATAAAGAAATATTGAATCATCTTACATGCATAAATCTGTCAATTAAGTATTCCATAGTGTCATGAAACTACCATTGAGTTCGTATACATTCCATCATACAACCAATATCACTGTAATGGAAAAGCTATCCCCAATAGGGTTTTATGTAATTCTAATGTTATTCATTTTAGCTTCGATATTCTATGGTATATATAGTGATATAGTACCTTTTTAACTATATATCCTATGGTGATAGTTTTCTAATCCTTTTTGAATTGATTTACATTCCATACTAGTTTCTTCACTGGAATCCTTTTTTCATCTTCTCAGTAGTCAATATTGTTGGAATTAAGTGTAACTAGGTAGAAACAACAAAAAAATGATGACTAGTTATTATATAAAGAAATATTATATATATTCATATACCAATATTCAATTGTTTTTTAAAAAAATTATAAAAGATTCTAATTTGAAATTGTAATATAAATTATGGGAAAAGATGTCTCAGAAATTCACATGAGTAGTTGATCTGGTTTTTCAAATCTCAATCACAAAAAATGTCATATATGTTAAATAATGTAATTATATTCATGCCTATTTTATCTGTGTATCATCACAATTTATAATGTGCCTTCCCTACCTATTTTAAGTGTTCTCCAAACTTCCTTTTTTGAACCCACGATAATCCCCTCTTCTTATTTTTATATTCAAAACACTTAAATGAGTTATTTCCATACAACCCCATCATCCATATATTTAGTTGGTTCTTATAGAGTATAAAAATTCATCTCATATCACATGATATTGATGCTAAGAGGTTCTATGGGTGTGAAATTTTCAATTGTGTGTACATTATGCATGATCATTATACTTTTCCCATAAAACAAATATAGGATTTTCAATATCCCATGACCATGACTTGTTAATAAAAAATTATAAAAATTATATATTTTTATATAATCATGCATCCGTGAAAATATATTTAATTTATCATGAAAAACTATCTCTTTTCATTACTCCATGATTAAACAACACAAATTACTAGCTCACACATATCATAAAATGGTGAGGTCTTATGACATATTATATAAACTAATATACATTATTATAATGATTTATTCTAGTAAAATATAAATTAGACTAATATTAGTGAACAAATCAGGAATTGTCCCATTCTAAAATACAATCATCCAAATTTAACATAAATAAAATAGGCATATTCATAAAGAAAACAAATAAATTAACCCATATGTGCACTTAAAATTATTGTTATTTTTTTTTCTATGAACATAGATTATTTTTCCCTCATTATCAATAAATTATATGATATCAGTCTATGTATATAGATGATTATAATATAAAAATTTTCTAATAAATTTTAATTTTACCATAAAAAATTTTCCCCTTCAATGAGAAATCTTCTTTTGAACCCATTATAGATCATTTCAAATTTTAGAATAAAAAACATAACCATATCCATGTGTTAAAAATATTAATAAATAAAGGAAAAAGTGTGATGTAAAATTATGTTTCAAATATAAAAAAAATACCTTAGTATAGAATAACTTATACATCCAATGTTGATTTCCTAATAGAAAACATATTTTCAAGGATGGCCACCAAAAATTCATTTGTTAACCATAAAAAAGTCTATATATAGGTGGAAAAACATTATTGAACATATTAATGATACTAATGTAAAATTTTATTTTGATGACAAATAAAAAAAATATTTTTTCATGAAATCCAATTAATTAATATAGAAAATTAAAAATAAAATAAAAATAAAATAAAAAATATAATTCTTGTTAACATGATATATTTATTAATGTAAACTCATTTAAATTAGGGGATTTTAAATAATTATTCATCCTTAGTCTAATAAAAATAATTTTAAATAATTCACAAAAAATATAACAATTTCATTCCCTTACACCAATGAATTTCTATTCTTATAGAAATATCCAAAACATTATTCATAATGGAAAATATACTATGACAATTTTTAAATTAAATTATATTGTATATCATGTAAATTATCGAGCATAATGAAATTTAGAGACCAATATATGATATTCTATAAATTCATTTTTCATAAATTAATTTAATAAATTAAACAAAAATACTTAATTCTATAAACCCATTATTAAAATTTTAATTGATATTAATATTTTCAATTCCATACAAGAGTATCATAACATACTCATTATTCATTCCATCTTATAACTGATGCCACACATAAGAAAAAAACTATATATTATGTTTAATTATTTATTGTATATAGATCCATTAAATCCCATTGTTCTACAAATTAAATTCTCTACATGGTAATGTGTTCTAGTAAAGTAAATCTAAAGACTATTATAGTAAATTTTTTTAATTACAATCTATAATGTCGACCAAGATTATTTAAATAATGTAATCATTACTCATAAATTGGGACAATATGTTTGAATAATGGAATGAAATTATAATGAAATTCCATCTGTTAGACAAATTGTTTCCTATGTCCTTTCATTATATTTTGTATTTCCTTAATAATTCTATATATATTATGTTATAACCACAAGTGTCCAGATTATATTTAATAACATTAATTTAAATGATTAATAAATTAAAACTTCTTCAATATTTTCTATTTTATAATTATGATTTAAAAATTAATTTTTATACATTTAAGAAATATATTCTCACATACAGAACCACATTATGAGATACGGACTAACCCCTCAAGGTCCCGCCTAGGCCTGCAGTAGGAATAGAGTGTCATCCTATGACTAAATCCCATAGTCTATAGGTTGGTGAATTTTATTGAGTGTGAAGTCATATGTTATTAGTGCCTTTAACCTTAAATTACTTAAAATAGAAAGATATCTTCATGGATGAATATAAATAGCAATACCCATAGAACATATGTTAAAAAATGAACTATACACAACACGTCCTTGAGAAAACCAAAAATATCAATAATGATAACTCGTACATTATCATAAATATTAGTGTTGAAATATTCATGAGTTATAACAATGAAACAAAATAAAAAATGTTTTTGAGATGATTTCCTTGTAGTATAATGGCTCTAAAAAAGAATTTTGCCTAATACTATTGACTCATTGAAGAACATAACTATGTGGATAGCATGTCTATAAAGTTCATCAAAATATGGTGGCTCTAATATATCCATAATGGTTACCCATCGACACATAAAAACATAGACCTATAGACAATCTACGCATATGAAATATGTATGGGCATGAAGCTTGGCCATGGCTGAGTATGAACAGACACATTCTAACACCCATATCAACAAATTAAATATAAATACACCATTTAAAAATACAAATATAGTAATCCATAGTAACCAAGGATTGATAAATGAAAAAATATATTTTCATTCTAATCAAAAGGCATTGGGGAAATGAGATTTTCATGTCATTCTAGAACCAATCCACTAATGTTTATTTAATTCATGTTAAAATAATTATATAAATCTTGGAAGAACAACAAGTCCACATAGTCTAAATCTGATATATAGAAGAATATTTCATTATGAAGGAAACCCTGAGAGTCCTGATGATTTAAAAATCTCAATTTATCTGATAATGCCATCTAATCTTCCGCATATATTCTAGAAACCATAATAAAGGGCCCAATCCTCACTGTTTTATGAGAATTGCTTGGGGGGGGGGGTTACCACACCCACATTCTATATATTCAAGTACCATAATCATTAATGATTTTTTTTGGAAACCTGTACGAATTATATATGTTAGTCATGAAAGAACTAAGCAACATTATAATAAACTCCTAGGATATGAGAAAACACAAATCATATCACAGTGGGCTATATTTAAGACTCATTCCTAATCAGGGGAAAAGTATCATTTGAGGAGGAGGGTGATAAACCTATGTGGTTGAATAAAATAATCACATAGTGATTTATTACAAAATTGATAGAAAAATTACACAGTTATTAGAACATATAATTTTCTCCACATACCTAAGGAATTGAAAATAACTCTATTAGTTGTACGGGGTCCTTTCAATATGGATCGGCTCATAGAAGATTATGAGATACCTCTCTAAGAATACTCTAATCATCTAAATTGGACCACATCATCAGCTCTATAGGGATATATTAATAATATATTTATCTAACATCACAAATGTACTCTGATGGCCAAAAGAATCTCCATGTTTCAATATATATGGAATGATACTTAGGACAGGATATTCATTTACTAAATTTATTCACCTGATAATCAATGGAGAAAAAACTCTCTATAGGTTTTGGGTTCATGGGGGTTTTGTCAAATGGAGGGACTCATTCATGCATAAGGCCCACTGAGGTGTAAGGTAATGAACCATGTAGTTCATGGGGATGATATAAACTGCAAATTCATGAAAATTTTCAAGTTCTACATATGGTGGGGTTAAGGAGGAAATAACTTGCCCAAAACAATTAGGGTGGAGTTATAATTGATATTGGATGGATCAAACAAATAAAGGATGGTGGAGAACCAATCATTCTTCCAGTGTATGTGGTTCTTTATTGGTCGATGTGGCCACTGAACACCATTCCGTGTGTGCTACTATGGCTCTCGTATCAACCATTTCAATCCGATTCACTAACCAAACACAAGGTCTGACCTCCATCACATGCCTCAAACTACACATAATTTCAAATATCCTATCGAACAACTACATGAGTTCCACAATAGTGAACCTTCCCAACACCCTTTTCATGCCTCCAAAAGAATTTCCCTGATCCCATATCCTCCCTAGATATCCACTCATACTAGGGATCATCACCACCATCTGAGTTCTATTCCCTACATGTCATCCTTCAATACTAATAAAAAATGTTACTCTTATGTTGTTATCATACCATTAGTGTTTATGATCTCTAATGAACATGTGGTAATTGAAGGATAAGATGGGAAAGATAAAGGAAAAAAGGGAAAAAAGGATGAATAATCAAACATTTTTCACTAATCCTGCATTGAAACTGCACATCTCTAATTAACAATATAAGTTTGTGATAAAATTATAAATAAAACTCCATTGTTCTATTGATTAAAATCATATTATAGAATTTATTGGACCTAACATGTATTAGGGAAAATATATCAAAAATGAGAAACAACAATCATAAAGAATAATAATAATAAAATATTCCACTATGTGTGTGGATTCCATATAATTAAATTAATGAAACATTCATGTTGAATAGTGAAAGGAATTAAAATGATATATACCATGAAATTTGGATATTTCATCAATGGATAACACCACCACTTTCATGTTTATAGGTGAAGGTGAGGGTTTTTTCTTTTATTACAAGGTTTTTCAGGAGCAATCATGGTTCTCTCCTATGAAAAAACATTTGAATAATAGTCTACTATGGAGAAACCAATGTTTTAGAAAAAAATTATTAAAATTATTAATTAGATTAACGGTATTAAATTTCAATAAAAATTATTTTTAATTGACCAATATTATAAATCCCATAAGTAGTGAAATAAATCCTTTAAAAGAGGAAATTCCCATGGGTCCCTGCTATAAACTGATGTCAACTAAACCCTAGTGTAAAATCATTTTCCCAGAAACAACTATGGTGGAAATTTTCCCATTAGACACTCTTCTAGGAAATAAATGAATCGTTCTCTACAATTTATTGGTGTGACTAGAATGAATTATTTTTAAACATAAAATATTTTTATCAAGGCTTCGTCACACTTTATAATCTACTCTAGCATACCCTGAGTGAATCCATCCAATCTCAAAATCAATATAACCATTTGACAATTTATTGAGGTCTCTTTGTCAGGTAAATTTACCATTATACCCTTATTGATGTCCAATAAATTTGATACATGAAATTGACCTATTTCTCTACTGTGAAAATTTTGATCACTACATCCTACCTACCCTAAGAATTTTACCTCCATGAAAAGGAATCAATTGGAGAACTTATAATATTCATAAACTCCCTTGTATATGAAACAATATTGCATAACAAACATTTCCTTTATCATGGGGGATTGAGCTCCATGAAAACATTTTAAACTACAACATGGGATGGAAAACGACACTTCCAATGACTATGATTATCAAAAAAACCATCAAAAATAAATGACTATGTGGAATCATACATCCCCTATAATTTATCGTATCCCTTTTTCCATCCATGTCAGTTTCTTTTCCATGTCCTACCCACATGTCATAGGAACCACTATGATTGAAAGATTACATAAATGTGAAACAATTGTTCTATATCAATGGAAAACAACCATGTGAACCCTCCTATATATCCCAGTCCCTATCATGTATATATCTATCTTCTATGAAATCCTTTTTGTGTTGTAATTTCTCATTCATGGAAGTTACTAATGATAACATCATCATCTACACTGATCACATCAAACTACAAAGTCTTACAAAACTTCCCATCAACCTACCCATTCAACCACAATCTGAAGTGTACAGTTACAATCAACTAGTTGAAACTACTCTTTTGGACACGTACGCCATTATAATACCTCCAAAAACCTGCTAAAGATAAAATAGAAATCACTTGATAAAACCACCAACACCATTACATAGAATGAGTTTTCATGTGATGGGTACACCCTCACTATTCCACAATTCATTCCAAACTAAGTGTCCAAAAATATTAAGGTGGTCCTCACTCATGATGTCAATCCATACAATATATGATTATAAATATAAAACAATTTTCTAATTAATAAAGTAGAAGACGATTCTAAAATATATGGGAGAACAATTTATGGTTATCTATTGAGAATGTCTAATCATACAACACAACTGAGATGCCAATGCCATAGTGGGCCAATTTTACAGTTGTAAGAAGTCAGTGGGTCCACCACCATCAGGTGAAGGTTACAATTATCTATAATTCCAAACAATAATCAAATAACCTATGAATAATTGCTCATGATTTTCATTCATTGTTAAGAAATAGATACATCTAATAAAATCACCAACTACCACATTAACATTTCATAACTCAAGACTCATTAACTACCAACACATCATGTCTATGAATTCTAATTCACTAAATTAATCAATACATCTCACTATAATTAGTTACTATATAGCTGGAACTATCACGGTAATGCTTGCAAAAAACAATTATCGAACTAGCTCTTCCAATAAATAATAAAACATATCATTCAGTCATATACTTTTGTAAACACAATAAGTATGGGTGAAAATTATTCCACTTATCAATATTTGATTATCAACCTATGAATAAAATTTTTCACACACATCAACCTCTCAAAATGTATTCACCCATATCTCTAATTGAAAAATTGTTTCATTTCTCGTCATTCAAATTATGTTACTTTCCAATTGGTGTAATCAATTACAAAATCCCATTCCTACCATTTGATTGGATGTAGACTATATATTCTTATGGGTGGTCTCTGCTTCTAATAAATTGTAGGTTCTCACTCATCATTTGATGTGGATAACACCTCACTTATTCAATCATCAACATTTGACTATACAAGTGTACACAATAGAATCATCCTGATGTGTCCAACATACTAGAATACCTCTATTGGAATGTGTCTCGAAAAAATATTAATCCCATATCCTAGTATAATATTTATGATACCACCCAATATTTCTTCAATGATCCTTCAAGACCCCACATTGAATGATTCTTTGTTAGAACTATATTCTAATAGTATGTGTTGGGAATGTTCTCCTTAAAGTATAAATTTCATCTCTCTCCTATGATGATCAATTATACATTCTCACAACATTATATTTTTTATAGTTTTATTAATCTTATCACTTTATTGATGTATATGAAATTTTAAATGAAATTATCCTCCTGTCATTCTTCTCATTCAATGAAAATGTGTTTCTTGAATATGATAGTATCTTTATCTTTGATAAAAAATCATGATTCTTCAGTTTGAAAAATATGCGATTTTTATAACCATTATCTTCTTTAGATTATGCTTTTAATAATAATTCAATGTATAAGGAATATTATATTACTTTTTAATAAAGGGAAAATTTAATTGTGTTAGGGTAGAAAATAAAATATTTTTTCAAACTAGATATATTTTCCAACAGTAATATTCTACTCCAAATCTCAAGATCAATGATACTATGAATGATTTAGCATAATGTTTCCATTATAAATCCAATATATCCCCCATATTATTCTATATTGAGGTGATATAAGTCCCTAGTATTTACATTAATTTTTGATATATACACTAAAACATGTATCTTTTTTCAACACAAATCATATATCTTGACTAATTTTGATTTCTATGATTTCTACCATCAATAAATTAGTCAACATCCACATGTTCATGTTTTAAAAAATTCAAGAAATATGTGGAATTTAATTCATTTTGGACAAAAAATTTCACTTAAATTTATTTATGCAATGTGATATGGAAATTCCATTTGCATTGTGAAACACTTATTTATATATACTAGAATTATTCCTAAGCTGGTCCCCCATATGTGTTGTCTGTAATAATGATTGCATGGTTAATCATATTTCTTTGAATCTGTCATGATCATCACAATGCATAGTAGGATTTTTTTCATTAGAATATCATAATTATGGAAATTGTTATTTTATTCTATATAAATCATCAAAATTTTCTATTTTTGATATATATATATATATATGAATATGTTTATAATCAATACCATCTTTACACTCATATTTACAAATAGGTATAATCTTGTTTTGATAATGGAAATGATATTTATGTTGAAAGGATTAATTATTAATAGAGCATGTGTCATGTTTACATATGATTTAAATCATGAATATATATCACAAATGATTCTTATTAAACTGAGATGTGGTTCCCACATAAAACAAATATGATAATTATAATGTATTAAAGATGATATTTGTGTGAAATTTATTTATTCTTATATTGAGAATGTTTGATGCTTATGAAGAATAGGGACCTAAGCAAAATTATATTCTCTCTAAATGAGTCCATGGTATCTTATATGAACCTCTAGAATTTCAAAAACATCGTCAATGAGTTTTTGAACAAAAAATATATTAACCAATATAACACCTTCTATTTTTATAAAATGTAAAAAAAATTGATAGTGTATACAACACACTACATTAAATCAAAACAAACTATGAAAAAAATTATTATTTAAATATGTTTGTTATATACAAGATATTAAACTGGAAGGAATTAATATTATTAAATAATTTCTAAAATATAAATACAATAAATAATAAATATAAATATATTGATAAATTCATAGTAAATAAGAACTCATTTTTTAGAAAAAAAATTTATTCTTCATAATTACGGTTTCCTACAAATTGCTTTTATTTCATATCTCAATGAAATATTATAATTAATTTCTAGGAATTATATTTTTTATAATGAACAGTATTGTCTAAATCATCATATAAAAATTAACTTACTATGAAATTTAGTTATTTTCCGACAAATATTGATTTTTTGGTGAATAAGTAAAAATACAAAAATTTAGCAATAAATCTTATATCATTTAAAGTATTGAATATGTTAAACAATGATTTAAAAAGGATTAAAAATAAATTTAGATCAAATATATTAATAGTGGTCCATTTTTTGTAATTTTATTCAATTTTAAGAATAATATGGATATAAAATGTTAGTTCACATTTGAATGTTTTTTCATTGGAAACCCATTTTTCATAACATCATATGGTTTAATTTTAAATTCATTTTTCCAAATTTTGTTAATTTATTTTGGAAAAAATTATTCCATATATGAAATAATAAATATTTATATTATATAATATGTTCAACTAATTGTTTTCATAATTAATAGAGAAAATAGTAAATATATTAGTTATCATGATAATAAATATATAATGCTTATAGTGAGTAACAATAGGGGTAAATTTAATAACATGTATATTTTTATTTTTATTTAGTAATGAAAATGTGGATCATTCTATGATCTCTTGTACTAGTGTATTTTTAAATTTAGGAAACACTTGGATTTATTTTGACTTCCTATTAGTGAATAATTTTCTGTATTTACAAAAGTGCCACTTTTGAATTATAAAATAGATCCCCATATCCTCCCCACTCCAGACATAGATTCCCATTTTTATTGGCTAATACATACCCAAATGTCTTCCAAAATTACTTCTCCATGTCATATAAGGCTTTTTTAAATTTTAAATCTAATCATTTAAGGCTTAGGTGTAATGGTTAATACGTTGTCTAATGAAGAGGTGTCATTCTTACCAGAGAACTTTAATTTTGTTTCTTCATTCACATGAATAAAACATTATTAAATTAAGATGATATAATATCATAAATATCTTATAAATACATATATGTAATTAGGTTAACATAATAATCTATATCACTCTCCTCTTCCATCAAATGGTAAAAGAAACTATCATTCGTGTGTACGGAGGACTACCACCTCGCGAATCAATGTAATTTGTTTCCTATAATCACCTCAAACATTTATTCAAAAAATGTATTTAATTGTTATATTTTATATTCATGACATATTAATAATTATATAAAATTAAAAAAATAAAATTATTACCTTATAATCCATTGAAAAATGATAACATCGTTCATCTGCACGTAAACCAACAACCTTGTTATGCCACATTATTCATTTTTTATAGTCACATCACACGAATGGTGTATGTAACTATATTTAAAGAAATAATATTATTTCTAAGATATAATGAAAATTTTGGAAGCCTAAAATAAAACTTACCCTCCTCCCATCTAGATCATTCAAAAAAAGGAACTGGTACCCATGTTTATGTATGGCCTACAATCTCCATGAATGTAATTAAGTCATTTTGGATAACCATATTTCATGGTTTTTTTAAAAAGAAAAATTTATTTCTAAAAATTATAATTATTTCATGATTCTTATTATATATATTTATATATTATTGAATAGTTTCCCTTTGGACCACGGTCAATACACAAATTCCAGTTTGAATTTATGACCTAAACGCCCTAAAAAACCCAACGTGGAAATAACTGATTAAGTAATTAAAAATTTCCTTAAAATAAAGGAAGTAAATCATTTATATATAGAGGATTAAGAAGTAAATTATTTCAAAAAATTTATATAATTTTATTATTACAGAGATATAGTACATAGACAATAATTCAGGTCTTGAGGAAAGGGTTTCGTTTCAAAAAAATCCTTTTTTACACACATGTTTTTAATACACCAAATTTCATTTAAATGGTGTTTATAATGACAATTGAATTTTCAATATCATGTATTATTATTATTCATGGTATTTAAACATACTCATTAATACATCTCTCTATTTTGGTTTTTATAATGATATTTCTTATGAAATAAGTGATTTCATATCATTTTCACTTCTTTGAGGTGTATTTTAATATTATGAACCAATTATCTATTTCATAGTGGTTATAATGAACCTTTTACTTATTATATAATGAATCCATATTAATTCATTGTATTTTATCTCACATTTCATTTACATCATTCACGGTTATTATGATTCAAATGTAACCAAAGAAGTAAGAGATTATGCTTTAATCACATTTTAATTGTGATGGTTTATACTTGAATTTCCATTGAAGGAAAATATATGATCATTGTAAAAAATTCCCTTTTAGTTTTGTATAGATTTTTTATCATGAAATATTTATCTAATAGTAAAACGTTTTTTTATTTGGCATATAAAATGGTTGATAAAATGTATTTATGAAAAGACACATTTATTTCACTTTTGGGTCAAAATGGATTTTTATTCAATATCAATATTTTCCTTAAACTATTTCAATGAATATTTTCTATATTCTACACATATTTAGTAAATTAATTTTCCCCACGTATTAATTTCAGAATTTTTTTTGAAAAGGAATATTTCTATCATTTTTCGAACAAGTGTCTTTTTTAAAAGTTTGACTGGAATGTTTTGTTTTAATGTGTAAAACATGAACATAATTTCCTCTTATAATAAATTCTAAATAGTTTGAAGATTCCATTAAAAGAAATTTATTTTATATTCGATGTAAATTTTTCATTAAATTTTGATAATGTTTTAGAAGTAAACGATGGGATCTATAACAACTTGAACTATTTGAATAATATTTGTTTCCTTAAAATGGGTGTATATATAATTTAAACACAATAAATTTGAATCCCTTTAATAATAATTTTTGTATAAATTGAAATGTAACCATCGGGTGTTGAACATTGTATGACTATTTCCCAAATATTATTATTGGTAAATATGATCAGCAGAAACTATACATTTAACATTATGATTATTTATTATAAATAGAAATGACCAAGGAAACATAATGGAGAAAGAAGAGTTGATGGCTGCATCCAGTAGATTCATTCCATGCCAAGGTCATTTCATAGAGAATTTGAGGTAGGTAGTATAATTTTTCTTCACTCTGGACCATGCCCAATATGATCTTCAACATGGTAAGCTTGAATGAAATCTCCTACGGGAGACGTTCAAGCTAGTGGGAATTACCACTCGGGCGATGTTGTCTGAGCCGCCCATTGATTATCTCACCATTGCACACCTTACCCTTAGATAGTATATAGGTGTTATAAGGGTTTATATTAAAATTCCTTAGTTTCATAAATTTAATCCCTTTTTGATTAAATTTTTATTCAATATTTTCTATTTTAAGAATAACGTTTCTTCAAAAATTGAGTTTGGTTTTGAGAAATTGATTTTTTTGGAATAAAACGTTTTCATTATAGAAAATGTTTCTATGTTTATAATAAACAATGTAATTATTAATAACATATATTTTAATGAATTATTATGTTTAAAACACTCTATTTAAAATATAAATGATAAAATAATTTTTTATAAATTTTACTAGGCAAAATCACTAGGCATTTTCTGTCGGCTATTATTTTTAATAATTAATTATATATATTCTTAAAAGTAAAATTTATCATATTTAATGACTTATTTAGATAAAATATATTTAATTTTTTAATTCTGAATATCAATATGCTGTTAGGGTGAATTTATTAGAATTTTATAAAATATTTTAGTTTTTTGTGATTAGTAAAAATACAGTTTTGAGTTTTCGGTATGTTTAATGACATCATTACTATGTAATGATGATTTAATGAGATATTTAAAATGGTGGTAAAATATTATATTATAAATTATGATATTTGGTTTCCCATGATTCCCAAACCATGGGAAAATACCTTGGGCAAGCCCATGGTTTTGCAAAAACCAATAATGATGTGTCTTAAGAAATTAATTAAATATTCTATCTCTTTTACTATAAATAAAAACCCATTACTCCATTATATTTCATTAAAAAATCACCATCAATTAATATCTGGACTTTTTTCCTTTTAATGAGTCCTCCCAAGGTACCCTCAATCACCCAATATCCCATCCTTTGAGTTCTATGAGCTATATTTCAAGGTAAGGAAATATACCACCCTTCTCTTTTTCAAGTTCTCCATTTATGTCATGTATTTTATGATCTATTTTCATTTGGTGTGGTCTATTATTCATTATCATTATTACTGAAATTTTGATTTTTATATGATGAGTGACCCTTTTTTTCTCTCTTTAAATCATTTTCTGTATTTTTAATTCACGCCGTTAGGCTGCTGAATGTTTTGTACAATAAATCTCATCTTCTGCTTTCTTTTAAAGTTTCATTTTATTGTGTTATGTCTCTAAAAATTCAATACCATGATCTTATTTCCATTTTTTATCCTTATAGTGTATTATGAGTTATTATTTAGTGATTCACCTTTGTCACCTCTTTATTTTCTATAATCATGTTACACAGTTGTTATGCTGCAGAATTTTTGTCTCAAAATTTCTATCTTTTTTTAAAGAAATTATTTTCTTTTCTTATGTGAATAATCAAACCTATTTATTCTCCCTATGTATTCACATATATTTTAAAATTTTCTACTTCATTCTGGTTGTCACATACATTAAATCCTCCTGCCTTTTTATGTGGTTTTGAAGTGACATAATGATCTCATTTTAAAAGCACTTTTAAAAATGGTAGGATTATGATGTAAAACCCATTTCTTTTATTATATATTGTTTATTTATTAATTTTTTTATAATTATATATGTGGATCACATGAATATAATGATATATTAAGGGTGCTACATGGTATTTATCCAATCCAGTGGGTAAATAATTAATCTCTTGAGATTACATGTTTTATGATATATTAGTGAATAACCGTGGTAATTTTACGACACCTAGGGGATGGACATATGGCATATGTTCATGACTTTCTAAATTAAATTTTATAGAAACATTTACAAGTTATGATTCATGTTTATTTTTATTATGATATGCCTCATGATCTCTTTATCATGACTTAATGTTATTTATCATGTTCTTATTGATATCTATCAAGTACACATGCAAACTATTTCCCTTGTATTCCCCTACATGGCCTTTTTCTCACCCTTTCCTTTGTTTTATATCCCCGATTTATGATTTGGAGTATGTATACTTTAAATGAACAAATTAAGTATACTTTCAAGTGTATTAGAAGAATTTTATATGTTCTCATGTGTCATGTACATTGTTTCTAAGACACTAAACCATAAATATATTCTATTTTTATAATAAAATAAATGTTATGTTATAAAAATGTGTGATGTCATTGTTGGTATCAAAGGAAGGATTAGTTATTGATGGAAAATTTGATTTGATAAAATTACAAATATCCTTAATGAAAATATTAAATATAGGAAAACTTCATAGTGTTTTGGTAAAGTATTGAGTAAGTGGTTTCTGAAAAAAGAAATCCATGTCTGGATAAGAACAAGTGGATGTCACTCTGGAATTGATGTATCTAGGGGTAAAACCCAAAAACACTGCATTGAACTAGATTCGAACGATAAATGGTGAAAGACAATAGGCGTTACTACACTCCTAGTTTGACACTCACAGGGGATATGTTTGCCTAATCATAATCTTTTTATGAACTATAATGAAGGATTTGTAAAAAATGTAATTATTGTTAAAGAATAGGATATTTTCGAATGATATAAAAGAAATAAAATTATAATTATAAAATTATTAAATGAAACACCTTTCTTATTAAGGTTTTCATATTTTATAAAATTCTGATAAATAAGAGGAACTATGTGAATAGTGACCATAATGGACCTAACGCAGACAGCCCTCTGATGGAAGCCAAAATGGAAACCATTAGGAGAATTATGAATCAACTAACTCAAGTTATGGGTAATAATATCAATAATGCTGAGAGTGCAATTTCACCATGAAGGAAACAAATTTCTGTTGAGTCCTTTATGCCTCAATGAAAAAAAATGTTTAATGGATCTACTGACCCATTGTTTGCGGAATAGTGGATAAGCTCTATTGAAAAGATATTTTTTGTATTTAATTGTTCAGAACAAGATAATGTAAACCCTTGTTGTCTACCTATTTGTGAATAAAGCTAATTAGTGGTGCTCACTAATTAAACACATGAGGCCACGAGTGGAGATTGAACTTATGGAATTTGAAGTGTTTAGAGAGATATTCTACAATAAGTATTTCCCTTGTTTGATGAGAACAAGAATATAAAAAGAATTCCTTGAGATAAAGTATATAGAAAATTAATCTGTTGGTAGCCATGAGATGAACTTCACAATAATTTTTCACTACACCTTTAGCTTTTTTATGGATCCAAATGGAAAGGTTGATAGATTATTTAGTGGACTAAGACTTCTTCTAAATATGTATTTATCCATCCGAGTCTATAAAAACTATGAGGAAATCATATGGAGTGCTATGAAGGTGAAATTGGTGTTTTTTGAGATGCATTAGTCTCACATATCAAATGAGAAGAAGAGAACTCATGAGCCAAACCTAGGAAGAGTATTTGATCAGGGAATATAATGAAAGAGAGTGAAGATTCCAACATGCAATAAATGTGGGAAGATCCATTCAGTGAACATTTTTGTGGGGAGTAGTAAATGCTACAAGTGTGGATGAGATGGCCATATTGATTGGAATAGTCATAGTGAGCCAAAGACTCAACTTCGTCACACTAACGACATAGGGAAGATGATGCATTCCATACCCAAAGTAAAATGTTTCAAGTGATGACAGCTTGGGAACTTTTCACATCACTGTCCCAATATGAGGGCAATAGATGGTAATCACCATCAACCTTAGTAGAGGCTAAGGGAGTATGGTCATGTTTTTGTTATCAAGAAAGTTGACGTTGATGCTCCAAATGATGTGGGGGAAAGTACACTCGTTGTTCTCTTAAAGATAGAAAATAATTTGTCTGATTTTGGTTATATGCATTCCTTTATTTTCTCCATGTTTGAAGATAATATAGAATAAATCCCCAAACTGGTAGATATAGAGTTATTAGTGAAGACTCCTGGCGAGATTATCCAAGAATACCATGTTTTTAGAAACTCTAGTATTTCTCTTAGTGAGCACAATCTTATCGCAAATCTACTAGTCATTCCCAAGATATAATTCGACATTATACTAGGGATGGACTGGATCTCAAAATATAATGCTAAGATCAAACACAGAAGAAAGGACATCTCAGTATTCTGGAATATAAGACCTACAGTTATCCTCCAAGGAGAGATATCTCAACCTGATCATTATCTAAAAGCACCTCATATAGCCCTCTTTATGGAGTTAATTGGTGAAGATGAAGAAGTAAATAAGAGTATAAGGATATAAAATGATCCCATCATTCAATATTTCATTGACGTATTTCTTAAGGAGTTACTTGGACCTCCCCCTAGAAAGAGAGGTAGAGTTCTCCATTGAATTCATACATGGATCTAAACTGATATCAAATACCCCATATATAATGGAAAGTGTGGAGCCAAAAGAGTTAAAGAAACAACTCCAAGAACTGTTGGAGAAGGGGTTTATTCGACCAATTGTCCATCCTTGGGGAGGACCTATCCTCCTTGAGACGAGGAAGGATGGATCACTGTGGTTATGCATTGATTATAGAGAACTGGACAGGGTCATATTGAAGAGAAAATTACCTCTTCCAAGAATTGATTATTTATTTGAACAACATCGTGGGGATAAATTCTTGTCTATGATTTATAATCGATATGGTTATCATTATTTGAGGGTGAAGAAAGAAGATATTACAAATACTGCCTTCCAATCATGATATGGGCATTATGTGTTTGTTGTTGTTCCCATTGTCTTGACTAATGCCCCTAGTATTTTCAAGGATTTGATTAATAGAGTCTTTAAGGACTACCTTGATGACATTTCGTTAGCGTTTATTAATGATATTTTGATATATTCATAAAGTTGTGGTGACCGTGAGAATCATTTGATGGTTATTTTGCAATCTCTAAAGAAGGATAAGACTTTTGGAATGTTTATAAAATTTGAATTTTGGATACACAAGTTTCATTCTGGTGGAACATCATAACCAGTAAAGGAATCTAAGTTGACCCTACGAAGACAAAGGTAGTGGAACTAGACTCATACTACAATAGTAACTACGATTTATATTTTTCTTAGTTCAGAAGGCTATCATATGAGGTTTTTGAAAAACGTTTCACAACATTCTCATCCACTAACAAAGTTAAGTGATAAAGGGTTTAAGTTCATCTGGAAAAAGGAATATGAGGAATGTTTCCAATATTTGAAGAAGATATTTGTTACTATACCCATGTTAACACTACCCTCTATTAGATAAGGATCCACTATTTTTAGTGATGCATCTCTGAAAGGGATTGGGTGCATACTCATGGAAAATGATACAGTAATTTCTTATGCATCTCAACAGTTGAAGCCTTATGGGTAGTATTATCCTACAAATGATCTACAGCTTTTGGCAGCTGTTTTTTCTCTGATGATATATAGGTACTATGATTATGGGGAGAAATGATATATATATACACGAACCAGCAAGGTTTGAAGTATATTTTCACACAAAAGTAATTAAACATGAGATATGAGAGATGGATGGAGCTTATTAAAGACTATGATTGTTCATTTCATTGCCACCCCAGAAGACCAATCAATGTTGCAGGTGCATTAATTAGGGAAGACCAAGTTGTTCTAGCCATGATTAGGATTTAAGGATGTACTTTGATCAATGTTATAGTAAAACTAGACATGGGATTTGTAAGGGAAGGGACATCATCAACCCAATCCCAAAATCTTTCTCCCCCTTCATTACTATATAAGATCAATAAATTTCATAAAGAATTTTCTTTATTGCAAAACAAGATCAAGGAAGGGAAGAATTGGAAGATTCTTGATATTAATATAGATCAAGAAGGTGTACTGAAATTTCGTACAAGCTTATGTGTTCCATATATTCCATAGATAAATAAAGAACATTTGGATGAGATCATAGCTCTACATTCTCTCTACATCTGGGAAGAACTAAAATTTATATATTCCTTCGTGATCATTATTGGTGGGATAACATGAAGAGGTATATTTTTGTATATACTACAAGGTTCCTAGTGTGTCAACAAGTGAAGGAAGAATGACAACTTCCTAAAGGGGTATTACAACCATTACTTATAATAGTATGAAAGTGGGAAAATATCATAATAGACTTTGTCACTGGTCTCCCAAAAACCACCAAATGGAATAATTTGATATGGGTAATAGTGGACCATCTCATGAAGACTGACCATTTATCTCTATTTGGGAATATTTCTCTCTGAAACACCTTTCCAAGATATATGTAACAGAAGTGGTAAGGCTACATGGGTTACCACTCTCCATCATATTTGATCATGATACAAGGTTCACATCTGAATTCTAGGAAAGTATTCTACATTATATGAATAATAAACATAATGTTTCTATAGCATATCATCCACAAACTTATGAAAAATCTGAATGGACTGTTTAGATTCCTGAGGACATGCTTAGAACATTCTCAATGCTATATAAAGTTGGATGAGATCAACACCTTCCATTAGTTGAGTTCCCGTACAACAACTTAAAGGCTACTTAGATTCAGAAGAAAATATATACTGAAAATCATCTAAGTGACTTGACGTACAATTTTGGTGACAACGTCTTCCTTAAAATTTCACCAAGGAAGAGAGTCATGTAGTTTGGGAGGAAATGGAAGATCGGCCCCAGGTACATTGGGCATTATGAAATCCTTGTTTTCATGGGAGTAGTGTCCTATCTTCTAGCACTCCCACCAGAACTAGCACATGTTCATGATGTCTTCCATGTATCTATCTTGAGGATGTTCATACCTGAACCTGCCCATGTAATGAAGCAAGAGGAGGTACAACAAGAACGTGACCTCTCATATAAGGAGCTTCCCGTGAAGAACTTAGAACGTAGAGACAAGGTTCTGTGCAATAAGACTACCAACCTCATGAAAGAGTTATCGAGGAACCGAAAATATGAAGAAGCCAATGGGTATCCTGATGAAATAGTGAGGCAGAAGAACCCACACCATTTTGATAGAGCTTATGAGTATAATTTCTCAGGAAGAAATTTCTTAAGGGGGAAGAATTTAATGACCTGTACCTTTTGAATAATATTTCAATCCTGAAAATTTGTGTTATATGGTTTTGACACAACAAATTTATATAAAATTACTATTTAATTTAGTATAAATTGAAATGTACCCATGGGTTTTTGATCATTATATGAAAGGTGCTCAATTACGACCATTGGTCAATTTGACTACTAGAAACTATACTCCTAACGTTATGACTATTGTTTATAAATAAAAACGACAAAAGAAAAAATAATGTAGAAAGAAGAGTCGATGGCCTCATCCAGTAGAGTCATTCCTTGTGAATCCCATTTATCAGATATAGGGTGGGAGGTAGCATCATTGGGCTTCACTCTAGACCAAGACCAATATGATCTTCAACATGTGAATCTTGAATGAAATTTCCTATAAGAGATGTTCAAGCTAGTAGAAATTACCATTTGGGTGTTGTTGTATGATCCACCCATTGATTATTTCACCATTGTGCACTTTACCTATAGGTAGCATACTGGTGTTATAAGGGGTTATGTTACAAGGCCTTAGTTTTAAAAATGTAATCCATTTTGTATAAATTTTTTTCCACCTTTTCTATTATAAGAATTGTTTTGCATAATAATATTTAGATTGGTTTTGTATATTAAATTCTTCGGACTGAAAATTGGGCTTTATAGAAAAAGTATATATGTTAATAAAAAAGTCTGACATTGTTAATAACGTTTTTATTAATATATTATTGTGTTTAAAATAGTCCTATTCGAATAGAAATTATAAAATAACTTTTCATAAATTACATGATGCAAGATAACTCTGTATTTTCTATCCGCTATTATTTGTAGTATGTTGTTATTTTTATTGTTAAAATAATATATCATATTTAAAGACATATTTAGAGAAAATAAATTTCATTTTTTAATTCAGAATATCAGTAATAGGGTATGGTAAATTTATGATAATTTTGTAAAATACTTTAGTTTCTCATGAATTGTAAAAATACAGTTTTGAGTATTCAGTGTGTTTAATGACATCATTAATATGTAATGATGATGTAATGAGATATTTAAAATGGTGGTAGAATCTTATAGTATAAAACATTAGATGTGGTGTCCCAAGTGGCGTACACCATGGTAAAATTCCATGGGAAAGCCCATGGTTTTTGAAATACTACTAAGGAGGTGGCTTAAGAAATTAATAAAATATTCTCTCTCTTTTCCTATAAATATCCACCCACTCCTCCATTAGATTTCATTCCAAATTATTCCTCTACTAATTCCAGGAATATTTACTACACAAGGAGTCCTCCCAAGGTACCCTCAATCCCCCATGATCCCAACCTAAATGTTTTCAGAGCTATATTTGAAGATAAGGGAATCTACCACCCTTCTCTTTTTCATGTTCTCCTTTTATATCATGTCTTTTAAGTTATTTTTTATTATGTTGGGATATTTTATTCTATATCCCTATTACTTTCCTTTTTAAGTTCATATGATGAGAGACCCTTTTTCTCTTGCCCAATAATTTTTTGAATTTTTATGTGATGTTCTTTGGGTGGGGAATTTTCATAAAAGAAATCTCATCTTCTCTTTTCATTTGACAATTATTTTTAATTTGGTATGTTTCCTTTTAATTTGGTCTTATTTCCTTTTTATTCTATCCATATACTGTAGTATGATTTATTTATGAGTGTTTGACCCTTTTCCCATCTTTTTTAATGTTTAATAAAACCATGTTACACATCTATTATGCAGGAGACGTTTCATCTGAAAATTTATCTCTTTTTATCATGAAATTATTTTATTTTCTTATGTGAATAATCAAAGATATTTATTCTCTAGGGGTATTAAAATATATTTCAAAATGATCTATTTCATTCTAGCAGTAACAAACATGAAAACCACCTTCCTTTTCTGTGGGTTTAAAATGAGATAAATATCTTGTTTTAAAAACAATTTTAAAAACGTTATGATTATGATATGAAACCCATTAATTTTATTCTATATGGGTTATTTATGAATTTTTTTATGATGATATATGTGGCACACATAAATATAAATAAATATTAATGGTGCACCATGAAAACACACTAATGAATTTGGTAATGAATTAATCTCTAGATTTGACAAGTTTTATGATACCTTCTTGGATAAACGTTTTAATTTTACGACACCTTGGGGATGGACCATGGTGATATGTTAATTAACATCTAAATTAAATTTTGTTGTCACATTTACATGTTATGTTTCAAGTTTATTTTTAATATGGTATTCCTCATGATCTCTTTATCATGACTTAAAGTTATTTATCATGTTCTTATTGATATCTCTCAAGTTCACATGCAAATTGTTTCCCTTGTATTACCTTACTAAGCCTTCTACACACCCTTCCTGTTGATTTATCTCCCCAGGTTGTGAGTTGGAGTAACTATATGTAGGATGAACAAATGAAGGATCCGTTCATTTGTATTAGAATAATTTTATATGTTTTTATCTGTCATGTAACTTGTTTCAAAACCACAAAACCATAAAGATCCAATGTTTGTATAATGAAATAAAAGATATATAATAAAAATTAGGGATGCCATATGATCTTTTTTAATGACCTTTTTTCCATGGGTTACAACCTTTATCTCTCTAAACTCTCATTATATCTCTCATTAATGTTATGAAATGCATATAAATTAGGTATATATACATATCACATATATACTTTTATTATTATCCTATACATTGATAAAGTTATACATACCCGATATTAATTTGTAAAATTCCATCATTATTAATTATTTTTATTATGATATTCGAAGATATTAGAAAATAAATTTCATTACTTGGGTTATTTATTCATTTATAGAATATATATTTTTTTGTGACACATAATAATGAATATGTTATAATGGGTGCAGCCAGATAGCAATCAAATGAATTAAGTAATGCTTTAGTATCTTTAGTCATCGTATATGGGATTTGGGACTAAACATAATATATAATGGGACATTTTCAACCAGGTGATATTATATATGTAGTTAGCCTTGACTCATGTTTGTGTCATGATTTATGTTTCTTCCACATTTCCTATGATGTCGTGACCTTTTGATAAAATGTTATTTATATTTTTCTCCCATGTGATTACTCATAATACTTCTCTTTTATGACATTATGTTATACCTCAAACTCACATGTTATGTATCATTATCATGTGTATTCCCTTACAATGAAATTTAGCTCACCCCTTTATTTTATTTTTACCCAGGTTATGCTACGTAGTTTTAGGAGCTCAAGTGGAATTTAGAATCTCAATATGTAAAATAAAGTAAGGATATAATTTTTTGGTTTTCTGATGATATTAAATGAATCTAGAAATCCAATTATAATATTCCTCATGATATTAGGGTTGTAATTAATGGATGGGTATATTAAAAATAATTTAATAATATGTATAAACGTCTTGGGTCACAATAGTTGGAATCAGATAAAGGTTTATTTTCTTAAATGGATTGGAATGAAAAAAATCATGTAAAATACTTAGGTATAAGACTAAAAGAGAAAAACATCCCAATATTATGGTAAAATATAGATTACATGATTTCAAAGCAGTTACATCCTTGTATCGATACTTGAAATTGATGTGGCTCCATTATAGATCATTCTTGGGGTAATAACACTGAAAAGGATGCATTGGGATAGACATTATCATAACATAGTGCATGAAAATGAGCCTTGGTTTACATGTGCTTTGAAACATCTATGGGATTTTATTTGGTAAATTCACAAGCTCTTTGTGAACCATTGTAATGGGAAAAATGCATATAATATTTTATATTAGGAAATAGATCATGGATAACATTGATATAATCATAGAAATTCATAGGTTAGTTAATATATATCATTTATTAATTATCTCATTAATGTTCATGGTTTCCCAATTATGTGTGTAATAGTTTAAAAATACCCATTCCTAATTTCCCTATTTTTCATCTCAATGGATGGAAGAAGGATAATGAATTCCAACAACCAATGAGATTAGAAATGTAATGATTTCCTTAATTATTTTCCTAACCTAATGGGAATGGATGATTGAAATCATATAGTAATTATAACTGAGGTATATCAAATTATGACAAATAAATGGAACATTGTTTAATTTTTGAACACATCTAATTAGAGAAGGATGTCGCCTCATAGAAGTTCAATTATTATAGATGATAATGTAATGAATTTTCAATTTCTTACATGTAAAATTTAAGGGATGTGAAACCATGTAAAATTACATAAACGAAATGTATGATGCTTTGTTTGTGGAAAATTAGGGTACCAAATAGCTAAATATTGAAAAAAATGATGAAACGAGTTTTCAAGACATGGGGAAATAATGTTCAACTTAAGGAACCAATAAATCATCAATTTCATAGATGTGGTGAACTTGAAAATTATCTTAGTGTATTTTATAATATAAGGATTAGTTCATATGATCCTATGTAATAAAAATCATATATGTAGAATGATTGATGTGTTTATGTGTTGGAAAAAGAGAATCATGTTATTGATTTATTTTTTATCATTGGTATCATGGTTGTATGAATATTGAAAAATATTAGGGCTGAGTTAATTTTTTAGGAATATATGACATCAGGTATTTTTATTGTAAAATTTATGGATACCATCATTGGTTTTTTATTTTATGGTTGATCATAATTTCAAATAATTGGACACCCATTTTTAGGTTTTCAATGATAGGACATTATTTGTGGAATAGTTATAAAATTTTCTTTATGAAGAGTATTTGGATTTAATGTGGCTTTTGGTTTTTCATGTAAATTTTTAAAATGATTTCCATGTCTTAGAAAATATAATAATATTGAACAAAAATTTTGGTATGATATATTAAGAGATATTGATTTTATTGTGAGATAAATGTTGAATTTATATACAAATAATTTCTCATCAAATATTTTTTAACAATGGCTATCAATATTAGTCTAGAATAATATGAAATTTTTTAAGGTTATTTAAATTTAAAATGATCTAATTTTAAAATTGTGTTTTATTTTTTTTCATTAGTAATTATGGTTTTAATTCTCCATAAGATGGTTTATTAATTTTTTTAATTTATCTAGCATTTTCTAAACCATTTTGTTAATAGAAATTTCTATAAGAACATCTTGTTATTATTTTGTGGATTATTTGATCTATTAGATTATTATTTTGGTTATATTGGCTTTAAAATAAATATTGAATACTAAATGTTTGCAGAAAAGATGATATTATTGTTTAAATTGATTAAGGGATGAAATTATACTTTTCAAGTTCATATAATTCTTTATGTTCATATTCTATATGGTAACGAAATACCTCAACATAGTGAAAATGATCTTCAAAAAAATAATGTTACCTTCATTTCTTATTAATCAAAGATATCTTTCACACTTTATTGGATTATAATTTTGGGTTAATTCAATTTATCTTGATAATTAAATTTCATGTGATCAGTGACCTATGTCACTCTTGATAATTAATTATGATTTTCTCCCATATCCATATTTTCAATTCCAACTAATTTTTGCTGACTTTGAATCCTATTAATGTGATAACCCTTTTACATCTATTCAATCTTTTTATGTGTAAAGTTTATTACCACTTTTTATGATAAGGTATTTCAAAAAAGGCCATTTCAAATGTTAAACCATTGTCTACAGAGTTAATGACCAAATTGTGTGAATGGAAATTTTTAAATTATGGGGGGATGTTACATCCTATGATTTTTTGGAAGAAATATTTGTTCGATAGCATATATGACATGAAAAAAAATTATTAATGAAGAAGGAAATTTTTATTTATTTAAAAATCATTGTTATTTCCCAGTAATTAAATTGGAGGGTTTGAATATGATTAAATTATTTATTGAATATAAATATATATCCTACTAAATATAAATTTATTTGAAAATTTGTAGTTAATAGTAACTAAATTTTAAGTAAATCATTTTATTCATCAAAATTTTGTTTTCTTCAAAAATGATTTCATTAGATTTTTTTTGATAAAATCTTATATTTAATTTCTAAAATATTTATATAATGTATTTGATAAATTTAAATTTATTCTTGATGTAAGCTAATAAAAATTAACTTACTGTGAAATTATAGGATTGTTTAGGAATATATTGACTTTTAAAGGATTGGGTTTGAATACATATATTGTTTAAGGAATGAATTTTAGTTTAAAGTATTTACAAATGTTAATATTATTATAAAAATGTTTAAAATAAAAATTACTTCAATAATATTATTTTTAATCTAATTAAAGACATTTTAATCAATTTCATGTTTCTTTTATGTATAAATGCTTTTTATACTTTTGACTATTTATTTCCTTGGATAAATGTTTCTTTTGTCACATGTTTTGTATAAATGTTTAATTAAATTATGAGACATAAATGAATTTCATTTCATAAAATGGATTAAGTATTTGAAATCAAAATTATTTACACTATCTTATAGGGTAAATACTATTTTTGGAAGGAAGGAATTATAATATATTAAAAATATTATTTACTATGGTAAACAAATATAAATGGTAACAATTAGTAACCTTTGAGATAAAGGGGATAAATGATTAAAAAAATCTTATTAGTGTTGGAGTTTTGTGTTAGCCTCTGAAAACTTATAATCCTTTATGTTTCAGTATTGGGGGTATATTTCTTGATTTTGACTTCACCTTATTGAATTGTTTTGGGTATTTGTGAAACTTTCAGTCCTCCTCAATTATACAAGGAAACAACCTATCACTTCATCTCCACAATTCAATATCCATTTTATCATCCAATACATACCAAAATAACTTTATTACACCCCTCCACACTTTTCAATATACTTTTTTTTAATCATAATTATTTTATTGAAAGACATTAGGTATAATCCAAAGGATGTGGACTTAAGAAGAGGTATTGATCATATCTGAGATTTTTTGTTTTCTCTGGTCATCCACGTCCTTCAAATAACATTAAATTATGAAAATATAATAACACCATTGTCTCTAATATTTTTATATTTTACAATTTTAATGGAAGAACATATATCCAACTCACCTTCCATCAAGTAGGAAACGAATTCATCATTCATCTGAATGGAAGACAACTACCTTGCGAACCAAAGTAATTTTTTTCACATCATCGCCCCATAAGGATTTCATTATTGAAGGATTTAATGTTAATATTTGATATTCTTGACATATAAATGATTCTCAAAATATATTATACCATAAAATTTAACACTTTACCATCCATTGAGAAATGATTACATTGTTCATGCGTATGGCTAACTACAAACTTTTAATGCGATATGAATTATTTTTTATTTACCCTTGAAGTGGATGGTATATTTGTGTTTAATTAAATAAATAATATGATATTTATAATAAATTGAGCATTGTTTGATGGTAAAATAAAACTTAACTGCTTCCCATCATGATCATTGAAAAATGGAATGTTTAATCATGCTTATATAGATCCAACCATCTCAAAAAATGTAATGTAATAATTTTTCATAACCATAGTTTATGGATTATATGAAAAAAATTGAGGTTTAAAAAGTATTAGTATTTCTTTATTATTATTATTTCATGATTATTATTCTGAAAAAGGTGTTTTTCATAGGTGTAAGAAAATGTTTTTGATCATGTACGACATGAACATAATTTCCCTCCATGATACCATTCAATAATTTGAAGCCTAAATTATAATTTTCTTTTGTAATTAAAAAATAACTATTTTCCTGAATCTTTGATAAATTTTTAGGTTTTATGTATGGTATCCTTTCAAACCACCATTTTCCATGGGATAAAAACTTTCACTCTTAAATCTCACTTTCCATCTCCCGTTAAAGTTCATGAATGCATCTAAATTATATATATATATGTCTCTCATATATATACCATATCATGAACCAAGATTCTCATATAGGGATATTACATCTGTATAGATTAATATTCACTACATTACACATACACACACCAAAGGACCATAATAGTTTAGTGCCATTTGAAACATGGAATACATAACATTTTAACTTGGTCAATGATCATTAATGTATCCCATAAAGATAATCCCCTTTTATACCTTACTAAAAAACATTATTCATAACCCGAGGAAAGGAAACACACTAAAGGGTGATCTTAGATTCTCAATATGGCTAAATAAAAGAGATACGAATGCATAACATGAACATAAATGTATGAGTACATAAACATAACATTTCTAATTCAGACCCTAAATAAACATGTTCATAATCACGATTCATGTAATATTATTTGGAATTCATAACACATGAATCATATGATAATCAAATAACATGACCCATTAAACAATAATATTGGCATAATATATGGAAATTGTGTCATACACATAAAAATATAAAATCATTCACTTTAATTAAAGGATTGTCACAAAAATATATCAGGGAACCTCATGGGGGATATACCTATCATACGGGACACACCTCCATACCTAGTGACGACCCATTCATTATAGTGCAATGGGATTACTTCTCAAACCATCATAATGGAAAAAGTCCCATACTATACTAGGTTCATTCCCTATTACATCCATGTCTATCTCCTGAGATATAAATCTATACCCAAAGCATTGGAGGGAGACATAGTCCCACTGATCCCATAATGAAGACCATATTTTTTTATTCCACAAGTACATAAACATTCATCATATCATTACACATTAAATTACATGGTTATTATATACATCATATCATAACCATTCAAAAAGAGATATGTTTCATAATAATTTCGTCATAGCATAACCTATTAAAATAGAAAGCTTCATTAGAATTTTATCATTATATAAACCATAGAAGTGAAATGGGTTTAATAAACATATTTACATCAAGAACCATTCAATAAAAGAATAACAATGGTATTATTGGTTCATATCCCCATTAAAGAATAAGTAACATTAGTCGATGTCATTAGAGATAAAAAATATGTTTTATCGATTTCATAGGATATCCCATGAAAAGAATATATTTTCTATTAAAATAAATAATTTTTTTAAAAATACCTTTGTTTGATAATAACCTTGAAAATGAACAAATGATTATTTTTAGAATCATTTTAAAAAATTGGGGAAAATATCCTTTCAAAATTGGAAAATATTTTTAAAACATAAAATATTTTATAAAATATTTTCTTTTCAAATTACAGTGAAATTTATAAAAGAATATTTGAAGATATTATTTGTCATGATGTCATAATTTTCCATTCATGTTGTACTTGTTAGAATAGCAATTCAATTCTCATTATCATTAAAGGTAAAACATAAATTGTTTTAGAAAATTACATTATGATTCATTTAAAAGAATTGTAAAAATTATATCTATGGTAAGAAGTTCATTTTAACACCTAATAGAGTAATAATTGTTTTTGAAAACATGTTTAGTAAACATGTTTTATAAATAAAAAAATATTTATGACCAAAGAGGTAAATAATTGTAGATTTTATAAAAAACAATTCTTAATTATATTATGTACCCACGAGTGGATAAATTGCACCATTACATGTAGGTATCCTGAATAACCAGATAACAATAAAATTAGTGATAATTCTTGAGTTCTAGATCAAGATATTTTAATAGTGCAATATTAATCATAATCAATCCCAATAGAAGATGATATTGTAACATAAGACCATTACCTCTTTGGTGTCTTAAAATAATATTCCACTTGGGGGAATAATATAAAATGAAATGAAAAATAATGTGAGAATAAATAAATTAATGAAATTACATTCCAAAGGTTCTGTATATACAACTCAAAAAATAATATATGTTCATAACATGATGTATGTCTCAAAGTAGTAAAATTGAGACATAAATCCCTTACCGCTTTGGAAATGTTTTAATTATAATACCTGTAAAATAGAGACCCTAAAATGGAAATTTAAATCTAAATAATTATTAATATAATATTCATAAAATAAATTATTTGGAAGTATACACACCACATAAATGAAAAAGGTTGTGAGAAGGACTTCCTTGTCACTGAAACAAATGTCAACCAGAGATCCCTTTCTATATGAGTAACATTTGATTCATAAGCCCTTTGAATGTTTAACATCAATAGAAAGATTAATTATCATTAAATGAAGTTCATTCATGATATATCATGTCATATTCGTATCATATAAACCAATCAAAATAAACGAATGGGGAGTATGGAATAAGTCACTCTGAAATAAATATGTGTCTACAAATCTTGTTACCTTAAGTCTTAAATTTCTTCAGTCTCTGTAAAAACCCCCTATATAATAAACATATATTTAGTAATAATATATTAGAGAATAATATTTATATCTATAATATAATATATGATTTTCTTATGAAATTTTATTACAATTTCATTAACAATTCCAAGTTAAAGTTACGTATTGGTAATAATCACTTTGTTTTTCATATATTTTATGATTTTTCATATTTTAGTTTTTATTAATCTAATAATTATTTCATGATCTCTAAAATTTAAACCATGATATTAATATCTTATAAATTTATTATATCAGTATTTAGAGTATAACGACCAAAATATTTATCAATGCAATTTATCTTCTTATGTTATAAAACACATACATCACATAGAGTACCAAATAAAAATAGTATTCACATTAATTAATAATAATAAAAATAAATCAATATTATTGTCAACTATTATAGTAGGAAATAAATAGAAAATAAGATAATAAAAATGGGAAAATTTATATTTTCTCGATCCACTAGAATGACCATGTTCATGAACAATGCTTTTGAAAAAAACATTATCTTAATATTTTAATATTAATGAAGATATATATATATTCTTGTGAAAAAATATAAGTGAATGATGAATTAATTAAATAAGTGTTTTTATTGAAATTACTAAACTGATAAGAACATTATAAATCTATCCATTGGAATAGTAATCAAACTATTAGGAATAGTAATCTAGCCATTAGAATAGTAACCTCGTCTGGGAAAGTATAATACAAAATTTTTGTATCCTATAAAAAATTTAAATATTTATATCATTGCATAAGTAAATAAATATTTTAAAAATGATAAATTATGTGTTGGGATGTTTGTAAATCATAAATGTTTATTTACAATTTTTTAATAAATATAATGATTTAATGAAAATATATTTTCCTAAAATAGATTCATAAATTAATATTATGCTATATTATAATTATAATATATTTTTTGATTCCTTAAGTAATTTTTTAAAGGGTCAAAAAATATTTTATAATATAAATATATGCATTTCTTGAATAAATAATTATTTCATTTAAAAATTAAATTTCAATTGTTTAGAAAATTATTTTCAAAAAATGGATTCCAATTTTGAAATCTACATTTTGAAAAATGTTTAGTGTTATTTTATGGTATTTCTCTAAAATAGTTGAATATTTGGTGAATATTTAAATAAGGTTATTTTCGGTGCATATCATTATAAAATTTTTGAGTCATGGTTGATTTAACCATGATATATGAACAAATTGGTTCAAACTATACTGCATCGTTCCCTAATTTTATTCATAAAAATCAACACTATTTGTAGTCTTGATAAAAAATAATAAACTAATGAATTTAATAATAAAAAACACCCCTATCCTCCCATTTTAAAGACCACCCTCACTATACATTCCCCTCACACATTATAAACATTGTATATTGAATATATTATGAACAATTACCTTCCCAATCCTTTTACCCATATCTAGGAGAGGATGTTCTCAACAAAACACCAAACCTATGTGCCTTAAAGAGGTTCTTATAGAGGAAACATTCAGGAGGTAAAATCTTCAATCCTTCTATTCTAATATCGATTAATTTCTTATACTCTCATCTTTTAAACTATCCAAAGATAAATGATAAGTCTTGTATCATATATAAATTGTAATTTTATTTTTTAATGAAATATAGATCATCAAATATCATTCATTCTACATTTATTCTAAAAATTAAAACATCATCTGTGATATTTCTATTCACCGCCTTTGTGGATGACGATTTTTTTCTTTTTATTGCTGCCATTAGTGATGGTCGTAAACCCATAAATATGGTTAAACAAGATTATAGTATTTATATTATAACATATTTCCCTTTCTAGAAATAATATATGGACATAATATTAAATAAAAAAACTAGTATTTGATGATCTATAAACCACCAAAAATAATCTAAAATAAATTCATGGTTAGTGTACACACAACATAAAATATATAGGGTGTGATTATGACATGTGACTCACAAACGTACAATGTGAGTTGAAAATCATATACCCCTTTAGTAATCTTATAAATCATAAGTCCGAATAAAAAATAACAAAAAATTGAAATTTAAATATTTTTAAAATAATGTTATTCATGATATAACATGTCATTTTGGAATTACATAAACTATACAAAAGAAAAGAGTGGTGGATTTTCATGTCTCTCGGAAATAAAAGACATACTATAAAACCCTTACCACTTTTGTAATGTTTTCAATTGTATTATCAATAAATAATAACATAAAATAATAAATTAAATATCATGAAAATGAGTATATTAATGAAATAAAACATCAAAGTAGAAGTATATACACCACACAAAATAAAGGATTTGGGTATTTTCATATGTCTCTTAGAAATAAAAGAGACTAGAAATACCTTACTTTGAGTCTCAATATCCTTTGTACACATTATAAACTCATTTATAATAAACAAAATTTTATTATAAATCTATTATAGATCAATAAATATATATATAATTCCTTATATTATTCACTTATGACCTTTTGCTGCCCGGTTATTACCAATTCATTTTTAAAATCATGCTTTGGTAAATAACCGCTTAATGTTTTTGTTTATTTTTTGGATTTGGTATTTTCGGTCCAAAAATATATAACATAGTTCCATCATATATTCAATAATAATAATGATTTAATTATTATATATAAAAATTAATTACTGTTTTAATACCAACCATGAATATTTTTTTTCAGAAATTATATAAGTTATTATAATAGATACGGTAGGTTGTATGTACACAAGAGTAACGTTTTGAGTATTCAAAAATCATAATGGAAAAGAGGTATGTAATATTTTTTAATTTTTTAATGATAATAATATTATATTATTTCATTAAATATTCTTGTACATATCATCCATGTGGTGTGTTCATTAAAAGAGAGTCACATCCCATAGGGAAGGGGGTAGTCCACACATACACAAATGACATTATCATATTTTAATAAGAGAAATATAATTAAATAAAATGATTATTATCCATTCATAATGATAAATATTTAATATATATCATATTTATGTAATTTATATCACATATATTTGTTAAAAATAACCTTATAATTTTCCATGTGAAACATTAGTGAAAATTAATAAGATCACTTCGCAAGGTAGTATACCCACATACAATCAAGTGACGTTATTGTATCCACTATGGAATGGAAATAAAAAATTGATATATGATATAATGATATTATAGGTATAATTATGTTGTAAATATCATATGTATACATCATGTCCATCATCATACTTGACTGTAATAGGTGGTAAAGGAAACAAATTACATTCGTTAGCAAGGTGGTAGTCCACCTTACACTCGAATGATGATTTTCTAACCCATTTGAAGGATGTGATTAGTGTTTCAGGTAATTCCACAAAAATTACAAAATACACCTATATTAATCATAAAAAGGTTATTTTATCATCATCAATTGATATTAATTGAAGGAGGGGGAGGAAGAAATAAACGAAACAAGCTTGTTAGAGAATATTACACCTTTTTTAGGTAACCACCATATTTATGCACAAAAATAATTCCTATGATGGATTTATGCCCAAAATAATGATTTTATGATGGGAGGAGTTTCTTTTTGAAGGGATTTAGATATGTATTGGATATTCCAAAAATGGTTTAATGTGTAATGAATAGAGGAAAGGGGGTTTCCTTTTATAATTGAGATGGGTGGCATTATTGTAGTGTTTTCAATAGATAAATATGTACCCATGATTGTCTCATGAAAAAAGTTCCAAAATGGATAATTTTACAGTATTAGTTATTATAGGATCCAAATAAGTCCAAATTTTAGAATGTAAAATTTTTTTCTAGTCATTTTATCCATTATATTTGTTAGTTAATCCCCCTAGTAAACCCATTTTTACATTTACCATTGTAATTAATTTTTATTGTTTTACTATTAAGATTTGTAAAAATTTAAGTTTAAAATATTAGATAATATAAATAATTTTGATTCCAAATATGAAATCATGTATTACAAATTCAATTCATATAACTCGAAAATTTTAATTTAAAATCAATTCCACATATGCGACGAGAAAGCGTGTTTTCAATAAATTGTCTTTGAAACATTTACACAATTTTTATATCTAAATTATACAGGAAAATGATTCCAATAAACATAATTAGATTAATAGATATATTCTTTACCTTATTAAAATATAAATCCAATTTAAAATTCAATTTTACTTTATAAATATTTTAAAACAAATTATATTTTTCAATTAAAATTCCGTATTTTTCTCTATTCATGATAAAAATTATTATTTTCATAAAATTATGAAATTCCACCCTAATATAATATTGACATGACGATTTCAAAAATTGAATTTATTTTTTCATAAAAATGTCGAGAAGTTTCATTAAATTGTTTTAAAATAATATCTCAATAGGCAAAAAAAATATTTTTAGAAAAATATTGTTTAGATCCATAAAATTTGATTTATACTAATCTATTTTCTAGAAAAGATATATGGTGAATGTTAATTAGTTAATCGAATTTTAAAGTATAAATTTAGTTAAAATAAATCACTCAAATTGATTATAATATTTTTTTAGGTATAACACATTTATACATATAAAAATATTTTTTCAGAGAAATATTTCCATTCTTTAAAAATTGTTCTTATTTTCATGTTTAATTAATTGGTCACCAATTAATTAATTTTATATTCATTTATAAACTAGTTATTTTAATAATTTATGTAATCATATTCATATTCTCTATTCCAATAGCTATGTGATTACTATCATGTATAATATTTTAATAATATGACACATTTTGTTTAATCTCAAGGTTACATGTAACATAAGATAAATTCAGCGTGTAGTGTGATGAAAAATATTGAAAAGATTAACATCATTTGGGAGAAAATAATTCAAAAAATATCAGGATGTTAAATTATAACCCCTTAAAAGGAATATTTCCATCAAAATTTATCATGATCATTGTTGTTCTAATATTTGAAAATTATTTCGTAGAAACCCACATCGTAAATAGGGTTAGTATAATATCCTCTTTAAAAAGAGACATTGATGAATGAAAGTCATATAAAATAACACCTATTATTTTTAGAAATACTATAACATATGTGGGATGTGATGATATGAACATGGAAAAAAAAGATTAAATAAGCATAGAGAGTGATAGAGACCATTGATCACAGGAAAGTGGGTTATCTCGAGAATGTTAATGACCAAAAAACTATGAACCAAAGAGGCATGAAAAATATCATCGATATCATCAAAAATGGTGATATTAGAACAAAATAATATTTCATGATTCTTTTCTTAATGTTAAGTAATTCATTTTCCATTTGAAATGACAACATATGAAAATGTACATACATGGAATATTTTTAGGAAAAATTTCATCATTTGGTTATAAGTTGATCGATTTTAAATTCACATCCTTCTATAAGAGATGCATTTTTTTACAGTATAAACAATAAATAAAATCCATAATATAATGATAATTAATTAATTCTATCTCTAGTCAATAAAAGGAAACACTAGTTATCCAATATGGATAAAAAAAATTAGTGAAATAATAAATTAATCTATATAACCTAATATAATGTTCTAGTAAAACCGTTCCATAAATTGATAACCTTATAACCCTTCTAATAATATAAAATCTATAAGTATGAAAATAAATTTCCCAAACTAAACATTAATCATATAAATATCATTAAGAATCTATTATGGGTCATATGCCAAATATTTGAATACCTTGGTCATATATTCTATTTATTCTTAGTAATAATAATAATAACCATTAAAACTCAATGAAAACATGCTTTATTACTTATTAATTTAATAAAACCAGATATTATTGAACATATTCCATATAACCAATATTGTTGTAAACTCAATCAATGATACCCTAAACTATTTTTTCATCAAATCCGTTATCATTTATGAAGTCATAAATACTCTTCAATTCACTTTATCCATATCAATCATCTCTTTTTCCAAACTAAAAACCATTTTATCATCCTTAGGAACATGTTAATTGTTATATTTCCTTCATCATGTGTTTTCGAAAAAAATATTACCTTTCCATTAAATCACATTTTTATGTCATTTGTAATAATCAACATATTCTTTCATATCTGGAATGAGAAACTTACACCGAAAAATAATAATTTAATACATTATTAACATAAAATAATTATATAATTCCAATACATAATCCATTCAATCATCCATCATCCTTCTTAAACAATTAAATAGGTTTTATAGCCTTATTCCATAACACTTCATTAATTTTATATTTCATTTTTAGTCTCTTCATCATCATCGTCATCAATACAACTGTTACTCATAAAACTGGGCTACTTATTTTCATATGGTTTCCCCTTATGACATCTATTTTCATAGTTCCCATTCTATCAACATTCAAAGTATTCAACAGTTGGTGATACCTTAAGTATACCATTGTTCTCATCCATTGTGTTAAATGAAATTTTCATTTTCCCTTTTTAAATACTTTGTGTCCATAATTTTCACACTAAAAACATCCTCGCATTCCAATTATAAATTCTCTTAAGTGTTTTTTTCAACATTCGGGACATATAAGAAAATGAGTCTTCATTCCTCCATGGTCTCCACTACCCAAATTCTCTACATACTCTATCCTTCCCTTCTTCAGTGAGTCTTATAGTTGGGTAAGTTACATGTTGTTAATCATGTTTTATTATAACTAATTAGGAATAATCACAACCTAATAAACTCTATTCGTCATACCTATTGAATTATCATCAGAAAATTATCCATCGAATTCTATGTGAACCCTATTTATTATGGTCCCTACCATTGAAAAAACCCAATTTTTTTTTTGAGAAATGCTAATCAGAAAGAAAAACCAAATAATCATTAAAATTACCTCCATGATCTCTAAATCATAACTCATTCTTTTTAATTTCAGAAACCATTGGTTTATCCAAGATAATTAACATAAATCTTTTATTTAAATCTTTCAAGATGTCACATAATGAATTTTTAAATTTAAAAGTATATCCCCTGGGATTTTCTGACCAAGTGTATAGAAAGGGTTGTTGTCAGGAACCAAGTGATGATTGAGTCCAGCTAAATGTCCCCTATTGGAGTTAAGACCTCTAGGTAACTCTATATTTGAGCCACGAAAACATGTAGTATCCATTCAGGGATGTAATTTCGTGAAAACTACTTCCTCTATACTTTACCAAATTTAGGCACATTTTCCTACACTTTGACCCATCCTTAGACTTATCCATCGATACATCCCAAAAAATATAGATAAAAATATTTGTAGTGATTACACTAAATTTTCTCATACATGTTTCCAAAGGGTGACTAAAAATATCCTTTGATACTAACAATAAAATCCCATGCTTCTCATATACGGATATTGAATATTTTTAGGATTAATGTTCATTACATTAACCAAACACACACCTCCGGACCACAATAGTATAATTCCTTCTTAAGCACTGGATATAATATTCTTAATTCACGAAAGTTATTCAAGGTCCCCCATAAATATCATACCTAATGTACTCATATTTTAAATCATTATTTTTTATGGGGGGAATGAAAACAAAACAATATTTGAGCCTAGTTTCTTTGTAATGGTAAACATGGGAGATATGTAATCATAAAAATATCATAAGGGTATGAGAGTATGAGAATAAAATTTAAAACCATACCATACATATCATATATCACATACATGATTCATTGAATAAGGATTAGTAGCTGATAAGACATGAGTCTTAAGATAATCAAAGAACATGATCTATGAGAGAATAATATTTTCATAATACAAGGAGTTTCATAATACAGATAAGCATAGAAAATATTATTTAAATTCTACCCACCAAGACATTCATAACATGTTAGACATGGTCAAATCATCTATTTACCTTCTTTGGGATTGGGATAACCTCTTGGGCACCCTATTTCGGGATGATATTATATCCCATGTACCCTCTTTTTGGATATGGATAATCTACCAATATACCCTTTGAGATCATATATAATTAATCATTAGCCAATTCATTGGAGATAGATATAGGTCCCACCTATCTTATAATGAAAATCATACATATGTGTGATAAAAGATCACAAAATATTCATCATATCATAGCCCATAAAATTAAATTTCTTTCATAAACATTTCATCATAACTCAACCTGTGGTAAAGAGACAGGTTTTTTAATCCTTTCATCCTTTCATCATTTTTCAACCCATGGAAATAGATGTGAACAGTTTAAGGATGTTATCATACTATAACCCATTGATTAGAATGAGGTTTCATAGATATCTTATCAAAATAAAAAATTCATATAGTGATTACAAATGGAATCTTGTTTTTATATCCCTAAGAAATCATAATCTATATCAAAGGATGTCATATTAAATGGATAATTATTTTGATAGATCACATGAAACATTTCATGAGGAAATTTTTTTTTCATTGAAAATATATTTTTTTTTAAAAATAATTTTTTTAAATATATTCCATTAAAAATATCCTTGAAAACTTATAAGGATTTCTTGAAATCTTTTAGAAATTATACTAGTTTGAAATACTATTAAGGTCGTGCATGTTAAAAAAATGTTTCTTTTAACATTTTAGGTAAATAAAAATGGGAATTATTTGAAAAAATACATGAATATTACATTAAAAACATTTTTAGAAATGTAATAATGGGTAAAAATGTTTTTAATAAACCATTTTAGAATATTAAAAATATTCAAACATTTTTAGAGAACATGGTTTTGGAAGAAAAAGTATTTTCGACCAAAAATATGATTTTTATTGTAAACATTACATTAAACTCACGAGTACATAATGAGAGACAAAATAAGGGAATACATGTATTATCAGGACATAACTATAGGATATGAAAATTAAATACTTTCATGTGATATGGATAACAATATTTCATCATCGGAAGCATAAACATAGACAATCACTATAAACAATGAGATTGTACCAAAAAAACATTATGAATTTTTTAACATTTAATATTATGAACCATGAAATAATAAAATTAAATTTAACATATAATACTATGATAATAAATAAATTAAAGATATTTCATGTCAATGGGTCGGTATATTCAACTCATAATAGTGTATAACATACCACTCTCTTGAAGAAGGTAAATTCTTAGAAAAATACATCGTCGCATTGGTATTTGTTATACTTATATACTCTTGAAAGAGAGGTTCTAAAATGGATATGTAGAACAATATATTTTTCTATAGAATAATTATAAAATAAAATAATTGTTAGTATAAAAAACAAAAAAGATAAAGAGGCGGTGAATATAACACGTGTCTCACATAAGTAAAAATGAGACGAAAATCCATTACCACTTTTGTATTCATTTGAATCGTAAGCCTTATAAAGTGTAAAATAAAATGAAATTATAAAAATTCTAAAAAAAGGGATTATAGATATAATATGTCAATGGGGAAGTATATGCAGCACAAAAAATAAAAGAGCCATGAATTTTCATAGGTATCGTAGAAATAAAATAGAGGCTAGAAATCCATTACATATTTAGTAATCGTTTAAATAATAAGACTAAAAAAATAACATCAAATGAAAATTTAAATATCATGGGAAGGAGGAGATTCATGATATAACATGTCAATGGGTCATTATATACACCACACAAAAGAAACAGGTGATTAATTTTCCTATGTCTTCTTGAAATAAAGGAGAGTCTATAAATCCATTACCTTGATTCTCGATGTCCTTTATTGAAATTAGAACCTCCATTATAATAAAAATATTTATATTATAATTATTTTATAAAACTATAATTTTCTATATTATATAATATATACTTGACATAGGACCATTTTTTCCTGTTTCATACCTTTTTTTTCTAAACTCATATTTTTGGTAATAACCTCTTTGTTTTTCATAAATGGTTTTAAGTGTTTTTTTAGAACTCATATTTTGATCATTGTTACATCATATCCCTATTACTAATCATGAAATAATTATAATATTTATACATCAATTATACATTTAATACCATTTATGAATCCTAGTTTTGAGAAATGAACATTATTATGATCATGGAGACAACAGACCATACGTATGCATGTGTAATGTGTCCATTTTTCACCAATTTTTTTGGAATGATGGTACATAATATTTTATCTTCATATAATGATAATAATATCATATTATTAAGTTATTTATAATTATAAATATTATCCAAGTGGTTTGATGATTAAAACAGAGTCACATCACTTTGTGAAGGCTATATTCCACATATATGTGAACGATGTTATCTTTATATAGTGAGTGAAAATGGTAAAAAATAAAATGAAATATTATAATATACAGATGATAAATATGTAATAAAAATACTCATTATGTTATTTACATTACCTTTTCTGGATGAAAACAAGATACATTAATGACTAAAATCAGTAGAAGTACATGTGCAAAGCCATGAAGGAAAATTGTTCAGCACGATCTGGTTGGAGTCGAATGGGCCTGAGGCTTATAGATGATAGGATGTGTTGTTACCTCCCATTTTGGTACAGGAGAAGGTTTTTAAAGAGAAGCATTGGAAATGTGATAGAATTCTCTTGATGATGATGCCAAAATATTGGAGCCCACCATCGTTGTGGTTACTAGCATCGATAATAGTGAGGTAGTCAGACTCAGCAATGATATCACTCCATCCACATTCCAAGGTGAGAAACATAATGTCAAGGATGGCCATGGCCTCAGAAACTACAGGTTCCCAGAAATCTTGATGTGGTTTGTATTTTTCCACAAAGATTTTCCCTAGATGATTTTGGGCCAGGAGGCCGAGGGCAATAAGCCCAACCTTTGGGAGGGACTCGTCCACGTTAATATTAAGAGTCCCTTCCATTGGGGGATTCCAATGAGGGGGGAAGGATAGGGTAACACCTAGAATAAAATTTCCATTGTTGTATTTCCGGCCCTCAATCCAAGAGGTGGCCCATTCAATCCAAAATTCGTTTGGTTTGTCAGCTTGATGAAAAACAGCATCGTTGCGCCGGACCCAAATAATCCATGCCGGAGTGCAAAGTCAACCTGAAGATGCAGAGGAAAGATAGGAGAACCAACATGTCAAAAGATTGATAAGGTCAGTGGTTGATGTCATTGAAGCGGCAGAAGTCATGCCCTATTTATTTAAAATATTCATAGCTCTCGGGTCGTGAATGATGGCGTGAAAAGAAGTTTCTCGAATGTTCGGGCAGAAGGGGAAAAAGAAAATATTGGACATATGTTGTTAAGCGAGGAGGCTCATGGTTGGGAGAGTACCCATGCAGACCTGCCACCAAAATTGCAATACCCTAGGGGGAACATTGAGCTTCCAAATCAAATTCCATGGTCCCTCATCCCGACCGACTGAGTAGCTACCAAGATCTAGTCTATAACCGGACCTCACCATGTATTCTCCTGAGATATCATTGATCCAAAAAATTTGTTCGGGGCCTCTATCCGGGAACCAGGGAATGCTAAGGATAATTCTTAGATCCCTTTCATTAAAACGATCAAGGACTTTTTTCCAGACACTACCCATGTCCCTGGTCGGAAAGGAGGCAGCTAATAGTGGCGTTTTCAAGACCTGGCTGGACATGGGATATAGCTCGCATCCCATCCTTATTGATAAGACAAGGATTATTCCAGATATTAACCGATGATCCAGACCCAATCCTCTAGACTAGTCCCTTTTCCAGGAGCTATTTGTCCCCCTAGATGCTTCTCTAGAGGAAGCTAGGACGGGGACCAAGTGAGGAATCATGATAGTCTGTGTGGGGAAAGTAGTTAGACCAGAGAACCCATTCACAAAGAGATTATGGATGGTTAAGAAGTTGCCATCCTTGCTTGTCCAATAGTTCATAATTGAAGAGATGCAGATTCTAGAATCACATCCCTCCCTCTGATTTGGATTTTCATAGTTTCCCCTGGCCTTCTAGTGGGGTCGATTCATTCCATCATTCTTCCCCCACCAGAAGATGGCAGTGCATGTGTGGATCTGGTCGATGATGAATGTCGGGAGCTTAAACAGGGGCATAAAGTAGCTGGGTATGGACTAGATGACATCTTTTATGAGGATCTCTTTTCCTGCTTTAGAAATTCCATTAGGAGACCAACCTAGAATTTTTCTCTCGATACTGTCCATAAGAGATAAGAATATTTCTTTTTTGGATGATCCAATCACCGTGGGAATCCCAAGGTACTTCTGATGTTTCACAACCATATTGATACCAGCTGATGCGCATAGCTCATCCCACTTAGATAAAGGCACCCCATCACAAAAATAAATTCCAGATTTTTTATGATTGATCGATTGGCCAGACGCCCTCTCATACTATTGCATCGCTTGGATAATCACCCAACATTCATTAATTGTTGCTCTGGAAAATAGGAGGCAGTCATCGGCGAAGAAAAGATGCGACACTGGTGGGAAAACATGGTAGACCTTTTCCCCATGAATAGATTTAGAGGATGCAGCTATAGAAATAATATTAGAAAACACATCAGCCACCAGTATTAAGAGAAAATGGGAGATGGGATCTCTCGGGCAAAGGCCTCAAAATGTGGAGAATCCTCTTGTGAGCTCCCCATTGACCTTGATTTTTAAGGTGACGATTGAGATGCATTCCATGGATATATCTATTCATTTAGCACAAAAACCCATTTTCTGCATGACTACACGAATGATGTGCCATTCCACTCTATCGTAGGTCATGGTCATATCCAGTTTCCAGTCCATGGTTCCTCTTTTAACGGTGGAACGTGATTTCAAATAATGGATCACTTCATGGGCCATAATCGCATTTTTAGTGATCAGTCTCTTGGCCAAAAGGTGCTCAAATTCTTAGATATAATATCAGGTAGCCAAGGTCGCAGCCGATTGAAAAAGAACTTTGAGAAGATATTGTCAGAGACATTGCAAAGGCTGATAGGTCTAAAATCAAGGATCTCCAGAGGATTCTTGATTTTGGGGATGAGGAAAATTATAGTTTCATTAATAGAAGTAATGCTACCATTCCCATCCTAGATATTTTTCATCATGTTTCAGATGTCAGGACCAATAAAATTGAAAGATTTAATGATTTTGTTGTCCGCTATTCAAATGCAATATTTAATCATATTCATAAAAGAATAGAAGGTAAAAAAATTTATACACGATATAATGAATATAAATTTATAGTTATGTTATAAATATCATATATATATATACTTTAGATGCATCAACATTCCCAGTCGTGAGAGGTGATAATGGTAAAAAGAATGAAATCAGTTCACAAGGTGAAATTCTACCATACACACAAATACTAATTTTATAACCCATTTTTATGAAAGTGATTTTTTTGTAGGTTATACACTTACTATATCAATATACTTTTATATTGATGATAATAGGGTTATTATATCAATTTTTTTAAAAAATAATTAAAGGTGTTCGAGAAAGAAAAAAAATAAAAATTCTCATTGGATAATGTTACATCTTCTTCGGGTATTCACCTTATGTTTGAACCAATATCCTTTCTAGGTTGGATTTATTCCCAAACTAATGCTTATAGGATGATAGTTTTGAATCAAAATATGTATATGAAGATGAAAAATACATGAGGGGTGTGACTGGTATGTTTAGAAACTTTAATTTTTAACCTTAATGAAATCATTGCTTAACAATGTTAAACGTATTGCATTTAGTAAAGCCTCTTTTATAAGGTTAATAAAACCCTTATAGGTCTAAAAAAGATGTCTAATGAGATATTTCCTTAAATAAGAATCTACAATAAATTATATCGAATTTTAAATCAAAGTATTACAATGAAGAATGATAATGAGTGTTACACATTCTAATTATAATAATATGTATCAGAGATTTAAAGTACAAGTAAAAGAGTACATTTCTATTAAACAAAAGAATTGGGTATCCAAACACCTTCAATGATGTTTCCTTGATTGATACTTCCACGAAATTATATCTTACCCACATTAGGGTAGGCCCTTGATTCGAGGATTGGTATCTATCTTGCTATCCCTAGAACCCTCAATTAAGAAAGAAATCGGCACCTCTGTCTTCATGTCACTCAAAGCCCTTGATCATTAAGGTGATCATTTCCTTATGTCTTGCTATCCATGGATTAACTTGATTTTTATGATTATTGGTTTCATTCAATGAAAATAAATCCTAGTGATGATTTCAAGTTTGTTGACAAGTTTTTCACAACGTGATTTCTTCAAGGCATTCACACAAACCAATTTTGGCAGAGCTCTCACAGAGCATCAATTCATTCAAAAATTCCACAATGAACTCATTAATGTGATTAGGATTTTATATGAAATTTCTCTAATGGTCATAATTTCCTACAGTTGTCAAAAAATTTCATGAAATATTTGAGGGACCTATACAACTGGCACTTACAATGTTCATATTTTAGCATATTAGGCGTCGACTATTAGAATAAGTAAAGATATCAATGAAATATTTATTATATAATATACAATGAAAAATAATGAGTTTGATTGTATTTAAATATTGTTAATGGAATCTAATAAATTTTTATTTTAAATAATGATATAAAAATTAGATTCTGATTTTCAAGAGAATTTGATTTATATTTTTGAGACAGTAGGATTTAGATTTTCAAGAGATTCTGATTCAGATTTTTAAGAGAATCATATTTTGTTGTTTGAGATAATTTAATTCTCATTTTTGACAGAATCATACTATGATTTTTGAGAGAATTAGATTTTAATTTTCAAGAAAATAAAATTCTGAAAATAGTAGGAATTGGATTCTTATTTTTGAGAGACTGGTATTCTAATTTTCAAGAGAATCAGATTCTAAAAAAAGTAGGAAATAGATTTGAGAAACATTGAAAATCATATTCAGAAATCTGTGAGAATCGGAATATAAAAAAATAGGAATCAAATTTAAGAAACATGTAGTGAAACATAACAGAAGGAAAACAACAGTATAAAGAGGAAACCAATTTTTTCAACTCTTCATAAGCCTAAGTAAAATTATTTAGATAATTAAACATTAATTAAGATAATTTTTTTTTGATTTCCGAAATGTTAAGGAATAAAAAAATCGTAAGGGAACTTTTGACTTAACAATATCCCCCATTTTAAAAAGAAAAGCAACATCATTCATTCATGTTTTTTAAACAATATTATGATCATTAAATTTGAACTTAAAAAATATGTATCTCAACTTGATTTTATCACACTAAAAGGAATGAATATGACTAACTTCCCCTTAGGCTATGAAATCCTTCTAAGAATTGTATTATTCCTTTTATGTAAATTTATTTATTTTGGAAGAAATAAATCCTCCTTACATAAACATCCACATTAAATATTCTAAACAATCTCTTACTTTTTGATTTTAAAAAAATAGAGGAAATAATGTACCATTGTGAATTAGTAAACAATCCAAAAAAGACATGATAGTTAAACAAAATTTAATATTTAAATGTATACAAAAAAAAAGAATTTGGTTTAAAAAGAATCAATTATTCCCTTTCCCCTTCTCACTGTCCTTATTCTTGTCCTTCTCTTTGACTCCTTCGGTATTTACTTTTTGACCAATGCTATCAACATCTTCAACTCATTGTCATCTTCTTGAAACTTTGGGAGAATATCTTCTTGATCTTGATTTTAATTTTCAAGACTCAAAATCTTCTCATTCTGACATTGAATCTTTTCTTAATGTTCCTTGACTTTTTCAAATGCATCATATTTAAGAGCCTTCATCCTTTTAATCTCAAGACTGAATAAATTCAACATCCCATTTGATTCTTTGACTTCTTTCATTCGAATAGCTTACTCTTCCTTTAGCTTCTCTGAAAGTCTTGTTGAAAAGTATTTGAGATTATTCTCAGAATCATTAAAGGACAATATGATTGTCTCAAACATTTTACTGAAAGAATTATGATCATAATTGATATTCATTGACCACTTTTTCATATCTTTGTATGATTTCTTATGAACATCATAATGTACCCCAAAGGATTTTTAATCAGCTTCTATCTTTAATGACTTCTACATCTGAAGAGATATAATGTCAAATTTTTGATATAAGGATTCCTGATGGCTTGGAATCTTGTCTCAGGATTTGAAAATTATGGGATGGTCTTAATCAACTTGTTTAATGATTTCATAAAAAAATATTTTACAATAGAAGAAGATGATTCTAAGTCAAATGAAACATGTTTATAATATTCAACTTCAATCTATTTCCCTTTGTGAATATTAAGAACCAATTTCATTATAAGACGATCAGTATACCTTTAATCGTAAATTCAGACTATTTTTTCTTAATTATTTGAATCGTCATCACATTCAACCTCACTATTAACATCTTCTCCACCAGAATCAATACCATCATCACCATCAGAAAAGATTTTAAGAAATTTAATTTTAACAATGCTTTCTTTCTGGACTAAGGGTGACTTATGAACTGATCATTATTTTGAAGAAAGCATGGATAAGGAAACATGAGTGGTTAAAATTGATAGTTTTTTATAATAACTCATCTCTCATATTCATTAACATCAGGAATCTTCTCATCAGTATGATCTTTCATACATCTAGGATATTCTTCTCTATAAGTTTCTTCTTCTACCTGAGTTGCTTTTTCAACACTCAGAACTGAGTTTGTTACAACTTATTTTTTATTGGTTGTTGGGAAAACCTCTACTATTGTAGCATGAGACTATTGAGGAGGTTCTAATTCATGGAGGAAGTATTTTGGTATTTTCTATTAAAATTTATCTTTATCTTTTAACAATGCCTAAAAAATCTCTTCTTCAAATAGCTTTTTATTAAGATTATTTTTATTTCCATTATTTTCTAACTCTTAGGTTTCATGAATATTTAATTCATTTTCCTCTTTCAGGTCTAATCCAAAAACTGGATCTCCGACTTTCCTTTTTTCTTTGACTTACCTCCATTTTTCTGGAACATCATCTGGGTGGGACTTTTGCTTCTTTTACTTTGGTTGATCAACAGTATGATCTTTTCATTTACTTGGTCTTGTTTTAGAACTTTCTCCTAATTGGCCAGATAGATTAATGAACCCTTAGTATTTTCATCGAAAGGGTACTTTATCCTTTTAAGAGTATCATCCCTCAAGAGAAGAATCATAATCTTCTTTCACTTCATATTGTAATCAATATTGATGGAGTTCATGAAATTGACTAAAAATATACAAATAGTTGATGGGTACTTAAAAATATAAGACTTGATTATTCCATTCATTATCTTACTAATCATCAAGAGGATATAGTTCAAAAAATTATCCTTTAGTAGACTAACAAGGAAATATATCATGGAGATATCTAATATCTTTAGGGTATCCATGTCCCCATTCCTTGGAATTAAGAGACCTTGCATCTACAATAAAATCATTCTATATTTAGCACTAAGATTTAAAAGCATAGGTTTCTCTATAATCTGAAGGTTTAGAGTTTCAATTTCCTTTATATTGTTGAAAAACAATTCTTCTTATTTTAGTTTATAAGCAGAGTAGAAAGCATCACCATCATATGGAACAACTAGGATATGAACAGTATTCTTATAATATATAGTATAGATCTTCCCATATCACCTGAACATAAAAATATATTTTTCTACTTTTATAAAGAATTATTATATTTCATAAAATTCAATTCCATGTTCCTGATACACATGATATTGATCTCCTATGTTCATTGCAATACAAACATTTTCCCAACCTTGAAATTTAATAATCCTTCTTAATAAAGAATAATATTGAATAAAGAATTCTTGGTCAACTGACCTTTCTCTATGAACAACCCAATCATTGAATTCGAATATCACATGCAATGAACTCTGAGGGGAGATGGGTAGAGAAATTTAGATCTTAAAGGAAGTGAAAATGAAATGAGGGTTTTGAAGAGAGGTTGCTGCTCTGCCAGAGATATTCTATGTAACGATGTTGGACAAAGGGGGGTGCCCTCCTTCACATTGGCATCGAGGATATTGTTCAACTTTTGGGATTGATCCAAGGGTTATAAATAAGATGATTTTATTTAACGGTCGAGATTAAGCAAAAAATATTTTATAGGTTCCTATCTTTAAAGGATTTAAGGAAATAAAACTAATTTAAGTAATGATGATTCTGATAATGTAAAATATCAATATATAGAAAAATTACCAAGTGAAAGGTAAGAATAAGTACCTTTAAGAATTCATAATAAATTTATTAGTATAAGGAAAATATTATTTGTTTCAAATTCTTTTCATAAATGCTAAAAATATTTCTTAAATAATGAAAACATTTCCTACATAGCATAAAAATTTCCTAAATTCTAAAACAATTTATTAGGTTTTGAAATAGAAGCTTATTAAATTCTAAAAACATTTCTTAATGAAAACATGAAACTAATGAGATTTGTGAATACCAAAAAAAAATTTTAGGAAAAAATAGAAACTATAAAATATATACTCCCCATGAGAGAAAGGAGTAACTTAATTTAAGGAGATCGTGTAAACAAAAAGTAAATACAGATGATAACCATACAGTTATCATTCATAAATTTTGTTTAATTTATTTAATTCTATTAGAAGGTAGTGGTTTTATAAATATATCTGCATTTTTTCTTGTGTTCTGATAAATTGTAAAATAATATCTCCTTTAAGTGTGTGATCCCTAAAATAATGAGGCCTTATATCTATTTTCTTTGCATAAGAGATATGTGTATGGTTTTAGATTAGGGAAATTGTAATAGTGTTATCACAAAGTATCAGAGTTTTAGTAAAACTAAATCCATAGTCGATGAGTGTGTGTTTCATCCACAATACTTGAGAACAATAACTTTTAGCTACCCCATATTTGGCTTTAGTAGGGGAAAGTGTTACAAATTGTTGTTTCTTTCAGGACCAAGAGTCTAATGAGACTCCTATGAAATGAAATGTTCAAGAAGTGCTTTTTTTATCAATTATACAACCACCAATGTTAGCATCTAAAAAAATTTAAATCAAAATCATTTCCAATAGATTAAAATATCCAGAAATCGATAGTTCCCTTTAAATAGTGAAAAATGAATTTCACTGCCATTAAATGTGATTATTTAGGATTTCCATGGTAAATCACACAAAAGCGTAATGAAAACATTATGTCTGGATGACTAGATATTAAGAATAGTAAACTTCTAATCATCCCACTAAAAAAGTATTGATCTACTGATTTTCCAGCTTCATCAAGATCAAGTGTGTTAGAGGTGTAGATTGGATTACTAATATTTTTATTGCTTTCATATCCAAAGTTTTTAAGAGTTTCTTTCATATAATTATTTTGAGATATGTATGTTCCTTCTTGGTTTTGAGAAATTTGAACACCAAGAAATAATTTTAACTCACCTATCATACTCATCTCAATCTCATATTTCATATGATTCTCAAATGAATAAGTTAAGGATTTTTGATTTGATCGAAATATAACGTCATCAACATAAATATGAACAATTAAAACATGTTTTTTTCTTTCATTATAAAAAGGATTTGATTAGCAGTTACTTTAACAAAAATATTTTATAACAAAAATCTTATTAATCTATCATACCTTCCACTAGGGCCTTGTTTAAGGCTTCATAAAGCATTGGTATGTTTGTAAATATGTTCAAGATGGATTTTATCTTCAAAAAATGGGGTCGTTGTAAAAAAACTTCATCCTGTACAAATCCATTATGGAAATCTCACTTTACATCCATTTGAAATAGTGAAAATTAAAGAATGTGGCAAAGGCCAATAGAATATAAATCAATTCATGTATAGCTATCAGAGAATAGTTTTTTTCATAATATATTCCTTCTTTTTGATTATAGACTTTGGGAACAAGTATTTTCTTTATTTCTAATGATTGTTCAATTTTCATCAAATTCATTTTTGAACACCCATTTTACTCCAATTATAGTAGTTTATTTATGTCTTTTAAACAAGGTCCAGGAATTGATCTATTCATATTCATTTAGTTCATCTTGCATACAATTTATCCAATATTCATCACATAAAGCGTCATTGGGACTTTTAGATTCAAATTTCAAAAGAAAATCATGTTTTTCAACATCATATATTAAAAAACATCTAGTCCTTACTGGTTTATTTACATCACTAATGATTTTATCACTGATATGATTCTTAAGAAACAACTGAATTGAGTTTCGTAAAACATGTTCACCAATATAAGGTAGAAAATCTTCATGAGGGAATACTTTAGAAATAACTTCTTGAGTATGTTTCCTTAAAAATGATTCTTCAATCAGAGGTTGATAATAAGTTTTTGAAAACACATAAAAATATATAGGCCTGTCTTGATTAAAAAAAGGATCAGTTTCATCAACATTAATATGTATTGTTTCCTCAACAATTCAAGATTTTTTTATAAAACTCTCTAAGACGTATAAGTATTGGAGTAACCTAAAAATATACATTAATTGAATTTGGCTAAAAACTTATGAAGACTATCGTTCATATTTGGAATGAATTCATTGAAAAAAACTCTGATGTATGAAATTTTTTGTTTTCACCCTATACATAGTTCATATGGATTTTTGTTAAAAATTGGTCTTGTTAAAACATGATTTATAGTATAACATGCAGTACTCACAGCTTGAACCCAAAGAAGTTTATTAATTGATTATTCACTCAACATGGTTCTTTTTATCTCCTAAGGAATATAATTTCATATTTCAATAACACTATTTTTCTGAGGAGTTCTAGGAGCTGAAAATTTGTGTGTAATGCCTTTTTTACTTCAAAAAGCTTCTAAATCTGAATTTACAAATTCTCCACCATGATCACTACAGATAGTTATCAAAGGTATGTTTTTCTCATTTTTATCTTTGGCTACAAATGTTTTAAAGAATCAAAAATCATCATATTTATTTGAGAGAAAATACACCCATGTATACCTACTATAATTATCAATTAGAAAAATAATAACTTCATCCAATGCTTCATGTTTTTGTAGGACAGAAAAAATCTATATGCACTAGACATAAGGTAGTAGTTGGTGAGACATCACAAATATATTTGAATCTTGACTAATTTTGGTTGTCATACTAAAAAGGGTCACATACTTTAGAAGAATCAAATCTATGTTCTGTTAGATCCTTAACAAGACTTTTCCTATTAAACTTACATACATTTCTATAGTTACAGTGTCCTAAAAATCTATTCCATAACCAAGATTGATCTTCTAGTCCACTATGGGAAGGTAAGTATTGTCTTCTAAGGGGTTATAGGTTAAATTTTTAAATATTCTCAAGCCTATGGTTAGAGATAACGAAATCATCATTGCGATTATGGACTATACATTTATCATTCCTAAAATTCAAAAGGTAACCTTTATCACATAATTGGCTTATGATTATAAGGTTGTGCTAAGAATTTTTATAAAAAGTAAATTTGAAAGAAAATATTTTCCATGAAGAACAATATTACTTATACCAAAAATGTTTCATTGAGTGTTATCTCAAAAGGTAACTCTTCCACCTTTCATTTCAACAATATTTTTGAAAAATTCATTATAACCAGTCATGTGGTGGGTGAAACCATTATCTATGTATCAGAAGTTCTTGTCATTTCTACATTCCTTATTTCCCTGAATATAAAAGATTTAGGTTTTCAGAGCCCAAACTATCCTAGGTATGGACATATCAGCAAGTAAAATCATAGGAATCAATATTTGTTTAGGGAAATGTGATTTATTAAATTGTATGGATTATACAATTTTTTAAGAGAATTATTTGTTCCAATGCCCTTGAATTTTATATTTAGTATAGAAAGGATAATTTTGAAGAACAAAATTGTTATTTTTAAAAACATGTTTTTGATGAGAATAACGCACTCTCGAACTACATGCCTGAGGTTGAATCAAAATATACATCTTATAAAAATTCTCATTTCCAGAGGTGAACATAGATGAGAGTTTATCTAATGAAAATATTACAGATTTAATTTTGTTAACTGGGTTTTTATTCTCATAAACATTATTTTTTGAGATGATCTTTGTCTCTAAAATATTTTTATTTGAAATGGTTTTTTCAAAATCCTTATAAAGTCAATCCTTCTCAGAATTTAATTCCTTAATGTTTTTGGAAATCTTCTAATTATAAATATTTTCCATCACGATATTTTGAGATATTTGATATTTATTTTTTCAACACATTTGTTCAAGCATTTTACTTCATATGTTTCTTCCTGATTTTGTAATTTTCATTTTCAAATAACATAGAAAATCTGCATACTTCTTCATAATAAGTTAAATAATTTTATTCTTATAAATAATGATCATCCTCTGAAGATGAATAACCATCCTTATCATCTAAAGACTCATCTTAGGAATCTTTTAAACTAGAAATCCAATTATCATTAGCCTTAAGTTCTTTTTTCCCTTTGATTTCCAAAACATATTTTTTACTTCTACTAGAATGTTTATACTTTCTTTATTTCTTGTTGAGCTTAGTACGACCAGGTTTAATATATCCTTCATTTTTTCACAAATATAAAGTAACATCAAAGTCATTCTTTTCATTTGTGTCTCTATTAATTTTATTATATCAATAGTGATAATAATTTTTTCCAAAAATCTTATACATTCTTCAATCGAAGTTGGATATATCATTCCTGGGTTGTTCATATTCACTATATTCTAATTGAATGACAACTTTATTCTTACTCGAGGAAAAAACTGCATTATCAGGAGTCTGATAAATATATTGACTTGAAGTAGTAGTAAAAGGAACAACTCAATTATTCTTCATTGCATTATCTGCATCTCTATTCAACCTATTCTAATATTTTTTAATGTTCCAAATAACACATAAAGAGTAACATTTGAAACTTTTCTTGATTCAACAACTACAAATCGCTGGGAATCCCATTCATTGGGAATAATGCCTATAGTCTTTTCCAAAAAACCACAACTTACAAGAATTTATCACACATGAATTGTAGGCTACATACAATAGTCATAAATCTATGTTGGATATTAACTACAGGTTCTCCATGTGGAAAAGAGAAATCATGATATTATGATCTAAGCATATCTCTTCTTGTGTCAATAAAATTAGAATTACCGAAATGAGTAACATCCAAATTCTTAGAAATATTATTTTTTTCTACAAATGGGGATATGTAGATATATATTAATGGAAATAGACACAAAAACATATTTTTTACCTTATAATTTAATTGATATTCTTGTTTCTCCGGGATTGTAAATAATCTGAATTCTTTGTCTAGGATATTGTAATCTCCAGTTAGCATGAAAACGTTGTCCACTCCAGTATAGATGACAAATGTTTTCCTTCTATATCTCTAATTATCATAGTAATTTCCATCAAAAATAGGTGGTCTTGTTTGATTATGAATTTCAATGGATCTAACATTAATTTCTCCCATCTTATAAAAAATTTATTTCTACTCTACACATGAGTGTAATATGTGTTTATAAAAAAAATACTTCATAGAAGAAATTGAATTATTACATTAAAATATAATAAAATAATGATTAGAAATTATGATAAGTAATGGAAATATACCTATGATTTAAAGTGTAGGTATCATTAAAATAGATACATTGTTAGGATACCAATTGTTGGATCAAAATATGTATATGGAGATGACAAATACAAGAGGCGGGGTGAATTTTAATTTTAAAATTGTTCATTTTTTGCCTTAGGTAAATATTTTTTTTATCAAAGATAAACATATAGAATTCACTACACCCTCTATTTTGAGGTTAATAAAAATCCATTAGTTCTAAACAAGATGTCTAATGATATATTCAATTAAAAAAGATTCTACTTTAAAGCATACAGAATCATAAATCTGAGTTGTTACAATGAAGAATATGTAAAAAACTTATAGTTTCTAATTTTAACAAAATGCAGTGGAAATTTAAAGTACAAGTAAAAGAGTACAATTATTTTAACGCAAAGAGTGGGGTATCCAAACACAATGGATAATGTTCCATTTATTTATACATTCATGAAAGTCTGTCTTACCCAGAAAAGGATAAGCCGTTGTTTCAAAAATCAGTATCAGTGTTTTTATCCACGCAAGTCCTCGATTACGTAGGTAATCGACACCTTTATCTTACTATCCCCATAATACCTTGATCTTTAAGGGGATCAGTTCCTTTAGTCTTCCTATCCCCCAAGACATCGATCATTAAGCTGATCAGTGTCGCACAATGTAAAACAGTCCAAGTTAAGATTTCAAGTGTGTTGAATAATGTGATCACAACTTGATTGCTTCAAGGCTTTCACACATAGAAATATTTGGCAGAGCTCCCATAGAGTATCTATTTATCCCAAAATTCCATGCTGATGTTTTCCATGTTACCGGGTATTCATAGGAAATTTCTCTGATGGTCTTAATTTCCTCCAACTGTTGAATTTTTTCTGAAATTTTAGAGGGACCTATATAGCTGGCACTTACAACAGTAATATTTTAACAGATTAGATTTCATCATTTAGAATATAGAAAATTTTCACAGAAATCATTATTATAAAATTTTTAATGAAAAATTATGAGTCTGATTATATGTAAAGATCACTATGTAAATATAATAACTAATTAGTTTAAAGAAATTTATAAAAATTGGATTCTTATTTTCAAGAGAATAATTTTTTGATTTTAAAGAGAATCGAAATATTATTTTCCATTGAATAATATTATGATTTTTTATTGGATTAGATTATAATTTTTTAGAGAATCTGATTCTGATTATTGACAGAATCATATTCTCATTTTCAAGAGAATCAGATTCCGAAAATAGTAGGAACCATATTCTGATATTTGAGAGAGTATGATTTTGATTTTAAGAGAATCAGATTCTGAAAATAGTAGGACTTCGAGTTAAGAAACATTAAAAGTCATATTAAAAAATATGTGAGAATGAGAATTTAAAAACAGAGGTACTGATATTAAAGAAACATTTAGTTAAATATAGTTATAGAGAAACATCCTGCTAAGGATGAAACCAATTATTTTGGCTTTGCATAAGAATAAGTAAAATCACATAATGAAAGAATCATTAATGAAGGTAATTTTTTTGTGATTTCCAAAACATAAAGGAATGAAAAAAATCATTTGAAAACTTTTGACTTAATATATAAAAGGGTTGTTTGAATGTGATTTTTGTAGGTCTTGGTCAAGAAAAATGGGAATAAATTTTGAAGAATAGAGGAGATGGGCTTCATTTTATAAGTGAGGTGATAAGAACACATGTTATTATTTGGAAATAAAAATGTGTAGACACGTTTTTCTAAGGATACAAGGCTCCAAAATAGTGTATTGAGTGGCCTTTAATAAGTTAGGATAATGGAACAGTTCTATGTTTTTTAAAATAAATAGTTGTACCAACATTTTTCTCAGGACACAAGGTTCCAATAAAGAGTATTAAAAATTATTAGACATGAAAGGGTCAAAATATATCTTGAATGTTTAGATATATTTTTAGGTGATTTTATCCCTTAGTGTTTTAATTTAATCCCAGGTAAACCCAATGTTACCTTAACAACAATAATTAATTTTTTCTATTTTCACCACTCATTGGGTCCAAAAATTAATTTGAAAATACTATATTATATATATTAATACCATTACAAATATGTAATCCATTGTTCCAATTTTAATTCATATAAGTGGAGAAAATTTATTTAAAATCAATTCTAGATATGTGATAAGAAATCTAGTTTTCAAAGAAAATTTTTTCAAAATTTTAGAACATTTTCATATCATAATTCAGTATTAAAATTATTCCAATGAACTAAATGGGATTAATAGTTATATAATTGAAATAATTTTAATTTTAAAAAATAAAATATAATAACTATTTATTAATTATTTAAATGAAAATGCAGTTTTCAATTAAAATTTAGTATTTTTCACTATTCAACAAAAAATTATTGTTTTTAGAAAATTCTCAAAATTTCAACCTAAGAAAGTTTTGACATCTTAATTTCGAAAATTATATTTATTTTTTCAAATAATCTTAGTAGAAGTTTCAAAATATAATTTCTAAATAAATATGATTAATCTGAGAAAACTTCTTTTTTGAAGAATACAATTTTTATTCATAAATTTGGATATACTATTGTTTCTTACCTAGAAAAAAATACGATTAATGTCAAATATTGTGTTGAATACATACTATATATATTTTATTAAAATCATTAAATTAAAGTTATTTTCTTATAATATTTAGGTAAAACATTTTTTTAAGTAGAAATAGTTTTTCAAAAATTGATTTCCTTTATTTTTAAATTAATTTAATCTTTTTGTTTGATTGATTAGTAATAAAATAAATAATTTTATATACAAATGTAGTCCATATATTTTAATAATTTAGTAAATCTCATTCCTACTCTATATTCCAAAATATAGGAAATATCTATCATATAATAATGTTTTAATTATATGACACATTTGTTTACACCTAGGGTTTCAGGTTACAAAAGCTAAACTTATTTCTACATTTAATGAAAAATATCAAAAAAATTATATTAATTTTTAACAATATTACATAAAATGTGATGATTCTATAAAGATATAGTCTTATTCAGGGCTTGGGGAATTATTGGATAGATCTAGAGAGAAAAGGGTATATTATAGTCATGCTCCAATGTTTTTTTGGGAATAGATATGGAAATTTGGGTGGGTTTGTATAGTAAAAGAGAGGGGAGTTATTTATTATGTTCAAAACATAGGTTTTGGACAATATATAATAGATTATTCAAAACTAGAAACCATCCCATGTTTTTTACATGTGGTTAATTCCAATGTGAATTGGTTTTTATTATTTAAGATGTTTACAAACTGAGCTCATTATAATATTACCCTTACAGATGAGGATGTGAATCATGTTTTAAAAAATGATTTTATAACCATAAAATTCTATATATGATTTGGATGATTCATCAATTGTTTATAAAATTAGTCAAATACCATAAAAAACATTGTTTTAATGTTTAAATGTTGATTTGGTCATGGATATATTTTATGGCATATATTTCCTCACATTTGGTTCATTATGATGTCACAATACATATCATATTACTTTTTTAACTGAAAATTCCACTATCAATGTAAATTATGAAAAATTAACCATTTGATGATTTAAACATGTTAACATCTAAAATAAAATTATTTTACCATGAAAAATATCCCTGTTTGAGAATTAACACATTTAAATCAAATTTATCATTTGTTGAGAAATACTGGTTTTTTTACGATAACCTTTTTGGGACATTTAGATAAATTATTTTTTCTTCATAAAATTATATAATAATATTTTATTAAAATATAAATTATTTCCAAATTCATTAATTAATGAATAAGATTATCTTCATTAAAACTATATATTACATAAAATAAGATTTCTATTTTGTAGTATAAAAATCTATTTTTTATCAAAATCCATATTTATTCATTTATAATGTAAAAAATAACGATTAAACATAATAATTAATATATTGAAATTGAAATAGACATATTCATTATGCCAGGGCTGAGCTATAGAACCTGCTATTACACTAGTGATTGCCTTAATTGTAAGGTGTGCAACTATGATAATTTCATAGGGTGGGTCGACAAACTTGGTTTGGTTTGTGATATCGATGACATAGAACTTCTCCCATAATGAGTTTAACCAATGATTTAGTAATTGAATATATTTTCAGTATTCGTCAAGGGAGGTTTTAGAGATTCTACCTCCATACAATACACCATTAAATGGTCTTTATAGGGTATGATCCAACTTTTCAAGGACATCAATATTTTTTCATATATCAATTGGATTTATCATACCCTTTCATTTATACAAAACATATGGTCATATTAAAAGGCTACATTATCAAAAATTATGATTACTAACAGAAATTTAAATCATATATAATATAATATTCCAAAATAATTAATGTAGTAAATGTTTTTTCTATATCTATATTACTTAATAATACATTTATAAAGTCAAAGAGTAATATTGTATGGGTTGTTACAAAAAATTATCCTTTTAATATTACTTAATGAGATCTCTACCATCTAAACTCAAATGGGTAGTCTTAGTCATCAATAATAACAACCAAACCATAAAAATAAATCCATGTACACAATATAGTTTACACATCCAAAAAAGCATTCAATATAGTGTGATGTTTTATTCCACAGTAAGGACAAAAAAACATTCATTATTTTATCTACAACCTATAGATACCTTTTCTGTGTGTACTATGTCATGAATTTTTGATAATTTAAATATTCCAAGTCCACTACAATACCACAACATTCTTTCATTATTCATATTACATCTTATATTGTGGTCTTCAAAATCAGTGACCTTTTTGTGTTGTGGTATTCTAATACATAGAGAAAGAATATGTAATCTTGGAAGAGCACATACTGAGTGATCCTCCATAAATTTATCCGGAATAGTGTAATCACTATATTGTGACATGGGATTCCTCCAAATTCATCCTATGGGGGTATAATATTCAATTGTGGCATGAGAATCTAATATCATCCAGAGTCAATGAATTTCATATAATCCTCTTTCTAGTGTTGAGTATGAATTTTGTAATGGAAAACTTCGTACGGGTATGTCCACTAATTATTGCTAATAAATAGTTTTGGTATCATTGTTTCCTCCATGGCATAGGAAATTCTTTAACATTATAAATAGAAAAACAATTATGCATCTTTTATGTTGTCGAAATATATAATGTCACATAGTTGTTTCCACATACTCCTTTGAAACATAGATTATTGGTTACTATTTTGCTTTATTCCATGGTATTTCACTATTACATCCCAAGCACCCTTGACTATCTCAAAACAAATTATATATATTTTATAAGAAAATATATCATTATTCAACAAAAAAATACTATAAAAAATTGAAACATTAGTATTTCCTCTACCTAAATTTCATATGATCCCATGTAAATCTCAATATTATATTGGAAAGTACTTGATATATATGTTTATAAAGTCTTATCATAATAATTATTGATAAGTGATTCCATGTGAACCACTTCTTCATTGATACTTCTATAATCCTATCACATTTCTATTTCCTCAATAACAGTATTCATAATTTTTTTATATGTAAAATTTTATAAAACACCATTCATAATCATATCTAACAAATTTTAATAGACATTATGAATCCTAATGTATCTCAATGATTATATAGAATAATCGATCCTAAACTATATAAATAAATCAAATACCACAATTATTATCAATAAATCCATGATAGAAATACCTTTCAAAAATATTACTTTTTGAAACTATGGAATTAATGGATCATGGAACAAATAGTCACTATATGCTATGATCAATGCAAAACCAATTATTGAGTTAGTATATATTGACAATAAAAATAACCCAATAACATTGATTTCATATTACACGGGATTTCTAGAACATGAATATAAAAAAATTCATTTTGGGTAAATAATATTTTCCATTATATATTGAAATAGATATAAGATTTGGTTTCCAATATCTTAGTGGTTATTCAGCCAATATGTGACTAATTTAATGATTTGTTGTGGACTTACAAATTTTGTTAAGAACATGATATTGTTGGTGGTTAGCGGGTTGGATTCAACAATTGGCCATAACTCTTCTTTAATTTATTCAATTCCATCAATAATTATATAACACAAAAAAAACTAAATTAAAAAAAAATTAAATAAACCTCAATATTGATAATATTTTAAATCATTAATAGGGTTTAATAATCTAGAATTTATTATAATCCTCATCATTATACGAATCCATGGGTGTATTTTAAATCAGAAAATTCATACAACTTTTTTTTAATATAAATTTAACTTATATATTGTGGTTCAACAGTGGGAAAACTAAATCTAATAAATGAAAACAAATACTCAAAAATGAATTATGTTCCCAAAGATAAAACTATATTATGGATTATTTTTTATTGATATCATATTTTCATGATATTTATAATTTTCTGTTTAATTGTATACAAAATAAAACGTTTCACCATTTAAAACATTTATTTTTTCAAATCTCAATGTTTTACCTCTTAATCCCTTGGGATTCATGATGATTGATATGGTAAAAAAAATTAATATTATTGAAAAAGAAATATATTCAATTTAAATTGTAACCCCCCAATCTTCCATGGTACACTTCCCTTTCAATAATAAATTAGCGTGTGTTGTACGCAACATCGAGTTCTAACACACAGACCAAAACAAATCAAACTAGCCATTATGAATAGTAATACCCACTTTTTGAAATTTTATAAAATTTATCTTTCAAAATGGACTTCGTTTTTTGATTCGGAATATAGATACTAGCCTAGGGTGAAATTTTGGTATTTTTATGAAAACTTTCATTTTTTGATGAATAGTGAAAAAAACACGGAGTTATAGTTTAAAACTGAATTTTTATTTAAACAACTATGTATTTTATTTAAATTTAATTAAGGTCAAAATAGATACATATTACCTATATAAGTTCAATGTAATTCATTGGAGTTAGTTTAGAATAATGTTAGATATATAAAAAATTTATTGAACTTTTCACCATCTTTTACCCACCTCCTAGGAGAATTTGGAAATTCACATAAAACATACACTTACCGCTTCTGTGAGTGGAATTTAGAAAATTTGAGAGACATGGTTAATATCAAGTAGTAAAATTTTGTTCAATGAGATGAATATAATTTTTAGTGAATAGTAACTTTTTACTTTTATTTACCATGGTTAAAAGTAAATAGGGTAATTAAAGGTAAAAATACTATTAATATTACCCTAACACATGTCCTAAATCTATTGGACATGTGTATCTCGACAAAAAAAATTAAGAATAGAATATTATCATTTAGGCCCACATGGATAAGATTAGGACATTTATTATTATTTAATTCAAAGGAGAGTTAAAAGAGTTAAAATCAATGTTTATTTAAGAAAACATTTTTAATATATGGTTATACACAAGATTAATTCGATTGTAAATATTCATTAGAAAGATAAAATTATTTCCTATAAAATGGTAATTTATTTATAAATTTTAGACATTAAATAATATAATTTATTAATGATAAAATGGTGATGTAGTAATTACATAATTACTGAAATATTAAAATAATTGATATTATAAATATCAAATTAAATGTAATTTGAGACTTTTTATGATTTAGAATAATTTTATAGGTTAATATGACATATTAGGATTGATTATATAAATTGTTTTCGAAGTAATAAAGCTGTTATGAATTTATCAAAAACAAAATATGCAATAGTGTCAAAATTGACATAAAAGAGTTTTTTAAACAAATATTATATTATTAATTCATATTCAATACCTAAAAATCTTAGGTTCGGCCAAGAGACTTATATCATGATAGGTGTATCATTAATGGACCACTTGGGGATCTCTTTAATGTATATAGTAAGTGTATTGACTATATAACATAAAAATAAAAAGTGACATGGTAAGTGTCAAACTAATTAGCAAAGAGTTAAAACTAAACGATAAGGTTAATATAATGACCCAAACCTGCCTAAATTCTTTTGGTTGAGTGGTTTTAGACCCATACCCACCTTAAACATTAAATAATACACTTTGGATCCATTAATAACCGAATATTAATTTATTATAAAATAGTATTTATAGCTTTTCCAAAGGTGCCACTCACCCCTCCTATAAAAGGGCACTCCCACTTCTCACTAATTCACACATTCAAATCCTTTGGGGTAGTCCAAACCCTACCCACATACTCTCTAATCTTCTATAACTTCAACCTGTAGGCCTTATTTTGATCATAAAGCCAACCAAAGGATCCCTTTTGATCAAATCAAAAGGAAGAACCCGAAAAAGAGGTAATGTTTTCACCACCCTCTTTCAAGTTCCTTTCTTCTTCAACTTCTTCTTTATTTGTTATTCCCATTCAAAAATAATAACTCCAATATCTTGTATATACGGTGATGTTATTATAAATATGGAAAAACCATATTTAGTATTCTATCCATCCTTTGAATGACATGTCACCATACGTGCGTAAGTACGGCTTACCGTCTCCACGTCGCGGTGTAATTGTTATTCAGTAAATTATTATTTGGATGGGTATAATAATGATTCATGTTAATAATAAATATAACATGATTATTATTCTGTATATATGATATAAAATCCAATTATATATTATTTTTATATCAAAAAATGATATTGTCGCTCGTGCGTATGTACGGACTACCGTCTCTATGAACGCGATGAGATTCATTCCCCATCGTATCCATTCAAAACCAATTCTCATTTGATGATTAAAAGTAATGTTTAAGAACATTATATTATTCTGGATATGAATAAGTTACAACCTATCCATAACAAACATGACTTATGTAACAAAACATATAAAATAAAACGAGTAAGTTAACACATGAAACAATAATAATAATAAGATATTATTTACAAATCAATGTTAACAGATCATATATGATACCATAATTATGTATATGGTTATTGTATAATTTAATAACAATGTTTTAACTATTATACATGAGGTTAACATGCCATAGACTAAGGATATGTACAAGATAAGGGTTTATTTCACAATCTCTTCATTATCCGAGGTTGTTTATACGTGATTATCTACTGGGACATCTTTATCATCCACATCCATAGTTCATAAAAATGAATTTCAAAACATTTTTACTATTTAATAGAAAATGGGTTACAGTCATTTATACCCTTATTTTAACTTATATGTTTTTGAAAGGAATCATTCCGTCATTTTCCATACAAGTTACTTTTTAACCATTTTGACAAAACTAAGGTAACAATGTTTTTTTTAATTATGCGAAAAGTGCGGTTATTCTTCACTATTCTTACAACTTTGAAGATTCCCTTACATGTTTATAAGGATATTTTCAAAATAAAGGTTTTCTTTTATAATTATTTTAATTTTAAATGATTTCAAAAAAGAGATATTTCTCTCAAATATATGAAAATCCAGTTCTAATGTATACGTATTTAACGCAAGCTTAAAAATGTTTTCTGAAAACCCGACTCCTGAGTGTGGTAGATAGGAAGGGATTGGGAGTGGACCCATCATGGCCTATAATTAGTCGAGTAGTCTTAGAAATAGTTTTTTTGTTTTCAGAAGCTTGCATAATGTTTTCAGAAAAAGACTGGTGTATATTTGAGCAAATTTTAAACGTAAGTATCTTCTAAAAAATTGCATCTGTATGTATCAAGCGACAAAATAGTGTCTTGGAATAAGTCCTTGACAAAATCTTATTTGTAGTTTTGGCACGACGCCTTGGATATGTGGTTATGATAGTATGGAATTATGCATTCAATCATTACGAAAGTGGTTATTGATATTTCATGTGATTATTCGACTAGTAGAATATCCATGTGAATAAGTAAATGGAATTATTTCATTTTATATTTTCCATTTTATACTGAAGTTCATGTTTAAAAGTCTTTTGTTTTAGCTATACATTGACTTGAATGTTTATGTTTATTTATGAATGTTTCCGCTATATTGTTATCCTTACTGAGAATCTGAGCTCACCCCTTTCAATGTTTTGTTTTTCCCAGGATGTGGAGAAGTAATATATGAATGACCTGTAGGGATAATATGAGGGGATATGAAGACAATATGTTTTTGTAGTAGTTTTCACTTTATGATATAATGTAAACTTTATGAATGTATCTAGTTATTCCAACGCTACTAAACTAATCGGTATTTAGAGATTTGATCTTTCTTGTGATCATGCCAATGTTATGTAATAATGCACCGACTCTAGGTAATTGGGGTCGGGGCATTATAGTTGGTATCAGAGTAAGTTTAGTAAAAACCTTGGAAGCTAGATTTAGATAAACTCTAAATAGAGAACATAGATTTAATATGGACTTTGAGGATTAGTATATAAGAACATCCTAGAATTTTGGTATTGTAGAGATTTTAAGAGTTTTTCGAGTAATAGATCCCTGTCTAGATACGACCAGGTGGAGGTGGCTCTGGCACAGATATACCTAGGGGTAAAACCCGAAAACACCACTTTGAGCTAGAATCGAACTGGAATAGGTGCACGACAACCGGCCTTGATACACTCTTGGTTACGGCACTCCCAGGTGATATGATTAGGATAACTCTCATTTTCATTAAAAATAATTATGATGGGTTTGTGAGTATATACATTCTCAATGAAAACATTTTTATGATTATGGAATATATACATAAATAGTTCAATTTATGTTAAGTGTTTTATATGTATGTAATTATGTATTTTGATTCATAAACTGATCTAGTTTATGCCATTGTTTAAAAATGGTTCCTAGTGGATGAAATTGAAACCGTATCAATGCACATACTACATGTAGGGATTTCCCACCTACTCAAGATAATTATAGTGGAGTTGGTGATGCAACTGGAGCTGATCAACTAATCACCATACTGGGACAACTCACTCAGGTTATGTATAATAACCTTACCCATATGGAGCACCCTGATCCACAGTGTGGAGTATCAATGTTAGATCACATCATGAGGCAGCAACCACCAACATTCAATGGGAGTACAAATCCATTAGTAGCTAAGCAATGGATAAATTCCCTAGAGAAAATATTTCATCCTTTGGGGAGTAGTGAAAGGGAAAACATTATTATCGAAGTTTTCTACCACACTGGAGATGATGAACAATGGTGGTCATTGATTCAAAACACTAAGGAAGATGATGAAGTATCAAATATGGAACGGTGGGAGTTCAAAGATCTATTTTTAAAAAAATACTTTCATTGTGACCATCGAGCAGATATGGAAAGGCAATTTCTGAGTCTGAGACAAAAGGAGGATGAGAATGTCGCAAAGTATGAGGATAACTTTACAAGGTTATCAATGTATTCTAGAGATTATATACATAACCCAATAATTAATATTGATCATTTCTTTGATGGGTTAAAATCATTTCTCTGTCAATCATTAGTCTCACAGTCCTTCTCATCATACGAAAACATTGTCTCATGTGCTATCATGATAAACAAGAAATTCTCTATGTCTTATGACTTTAAAGAAAAGAAAGAAAAGAAGAGATCTACTGATAAATCTGGGAATGGAAATAATGGGATGAAGGGAAAGGTTTAATATCCATCCTATGGTAAATGTGGGAAGAAACACCCCGGTACTTTCATAAAATGAATGGGATTCTGTTACAAGTGTGGTGAAAAAGGCCACCAAGCTCGTGATTGCAAGGGGAATAAGGAAGATACCGATGTCCAATGCTACAATTGAAGGGATATGGGACATTATGCCAAATAATGTCGTAAGTGTCAGGGGAACTTAGCTCAGAAAAGGACAAGGTATCAAGGAAAACCTTATTCTATCACTACTACTGAGGTAGAAGCTTCGAAAGACGTGGTGGCGGGTAATTTAATGGTTTCCACAAGTTTAGAAAATGCATTATTTGATTCTGGGTGACCTCATTTTTTCATATCTTCCCAGTTTTCTAAGAAAATTATATATTTCCAATTTGATTTAACAAGGGAGTTGTTAGTTAAAACCCTTAAGGGAAGTATCATTGCAACAATGTTTTGTGAATCAGTCCCCATTAGAGCACATAAATGTTCGTTATCCACTGATCTCATTGTCATACCTATGATTGAGTTTGATATAATCCTTGGTATGGATTGGCTTCTGGACCATGATGTGAATATTTATTTTAAGAAGAAAGAGATTATGATTTTTGATGATGATGATAAGGAACACCTTATCTTTAGAGAAGAACTGTCACCACCTAATTCTTATCTAGATACACCCCCAGTAGCTCAACTAAATTCAATTATTGGGGAGGAATAGAATTAAATGATTGTGTGTTAGAAAAAGAATCTTCAAATAGAGGATGTACCTATTTTGAAATAATATGTTGATGTGTTTTTGGAATATTTACCTGGACATCCTCCAGAACGAGAAGTTGAGTTTTCCATTGATTTAATTCCTTGATCAGGGCCTATATCGAAGACCCCTTATAGAATGGCTAATGTGGAATTTGTTGAACTAAAGAAAAAACTAGAGGAATTGAGTAATAATATATTAATTCCCCCAAGTTTTTCTCCATGGGGATCCCCTATTCTTTTTTTTAAAAAGAAAGATGGATCTATAAGTTTATGTATCGACTAGAGGGAGATCAATGATATAACAATAAAGAAAAAGTATCAACTACCTCGAATTGATGATTTATTTGGCCAACTGCATGGATATAAATACTTTTCAATGATTGACCTTCGATCTGGATACCATTAGTTGTGTGTGAAGAAGGAAGACATTCCGAAGACAACATTTCGAACAAGGTACGGGCATTACAAGTTTACGGTAATGCCTTTTGGGATGAATAATGCACCCTCTGTATCCATGGATCTAATGAATAGAGTTTTCAAGGAATATCTCGATGATTTTGTGGTGGTATTTATTGATGATATCTTGGTATACTCAAAAATCTACAAAGATCATGAAAATCACTTGTGCATTATCCTGAAGACTCTGAGAAGACATGAATTATATGGGTAGTTTAGCAAGTGTGAATTATGGATTCAAGAGATTTCTTTTCTTGGCTGTATTGTCTTTAAAGATGAAATCTCTGTTGAACCTTCTAATACCAAGGCAATCCAAGAATGGCCAGCACCTACGAGTATAACTGAGGCACACAGTTTTATGGGTTTATCTGGTTATTATAGACGTTTTGTCCAGAATTTTGCTCGATTGGCTAACCCATTAACAAAGCTCACACATAAGGGGGTTAAATTTGTTTGGAAAAAAGAGTGTGAAGAATTTTTTGAAGAAATTATGAGAAGATTAGTCAATGATCCTATATTGACTCTACCATCGAGGAATGATCGGTTCGTTTTTTATAGTGATGCATTGAAGAAAGTACTTGGTTGTTTCCATATGCAGAATGATAGGGTTATTGCCAATGCATCACGACAGTTGAAAATTAATGAGAAAAACTATCCTACACATGATTTCAAGTTAGAAGGTGTGATCTTTGATTTGATGATATGGAGGAACTACCTCTATGGTGAAAAAATGAGAGATTTATACTGATCACAACAGTTTGAAATATATTTTCTAACAAAAAGAACTCAACATGAGGCAAAGGAGATGGCTTGAATTACTCAAGGATTATGATTATACGATACAATAACTCCCAGGGAAGGCAAATAAGGTGGTAGATTCTTTGAGCAGAAAAGATCATGGAGTTTTGAACAATATGAGAATTAAAAGGGATCCAATTTTCATGGATCCAGTGAAGATGGACATGGGAATAACCATGGAAGGTGAAACATCAGTACTTTTTCAAATGGTTTCCAAACGTTATTTACTAGAAAGGAATAAGATTTCTTAGACCAATGATGAAGAATTTTAAAAGAAGATTAAGGCTGTGAATGATGGGAGATTGAATGAATTTGGGTATGAATATGGAATTTTGAAATTTTGGAAGAGACATTGTATTCCCAATATACCTGATCAAAAAAGGGGATTGTTGGACGATGATCATAGTTCTAATTTCTCAATACACCCTGGGAGAACCAAAATGTAAAGATACTTAATGGAAAATTTTGGGTGGGACAACATGAAGTGGGAGATTTCTGATTTTGTGTCAAGATGTATGGTTTGTTAACAAGTGAAAGCTGGAAGGAAACAACCTGGAGGAGTCATGCAACCTCTTCCCATACCGATGTAGAAATGGGTCTATATTACGATGGAATTTGTCATAGGACTACCAAATACTCCTAGAAGGAACAATTAAATATGGGTTATTATTGATCGCCTTACCAAGTCAGCACATTTTCTTGCTATAAGGGAAGATTTACCACTTGAACATCTCGCAAGGCTATATATTAATGAAGTGGTGAAACTTCATGGAGTACCCCTATAGACTGTTTCTAATCATTATCCTTGTTTTACTTCAAATTTCTGGAAGATTCTTCAGAAGGCCTTGGATATTGAACTTCATTTAAGCACTGTATACCACCCTCAAATAGATGGACAATCAGAAAAAACTATTCAAACCTTAGAAGACATGTTGAGATAATGCTCACTTGACTTTCAGGGTATGTGGGATCAATATTTACCTTTGGTAGAATTTTCCTATAATAATAGCTTCCATTAAATTATTCGAATGGCACCATATAAAGCGTTATACGGATAGAGATGTCGCACACCAACCTTTTGGGATGAAGTAGGTGAATGAAAACTTGTAGGCCGAGAATGGGTGGAGGAAACGATGGAAAAGGTGAAGGTAATCCAAAACCACATCAAAGCTGCTCAAAGTAGGAATAAGAGCTATGCTGACAACCAAAGAAAGGATTTGGAATTTCAGGTGGGAGATCATGTATTCTTTGAAGATATCTCCATGGAAGGGAGTTACACGTTTTGGCATGAAATTTAAATTGAGTTCCAGGTACATCGGTTCTTTCAAAATTCTAGAACGAATTGGGGTTGTAGCTTACCATTTGGAAATGCCGCCAAATCTCTCCAAGGTTCATGATGTGTTCCACGTATCACTGTTAAGAAAATACATGCCTGACCCAACGCATGTACTCACCTATGAGGAATCAGAACAGTAACCCGATATTTCTTATTGCGAAGAGCCCGTCAGGATTCTTGATAAAAGAGAACAAGTGTTGGGAAACTGAATGACTCTTCTGGTAAAAGTTCAATGGTGAAACCATAAAATCAAAGAGGAAATGTGGGAACCCGAGGAACTTATGATGAAGAATCACCCGAGTCTTTTTATACAGTAATTTTCTAGAAATTTCGAAGATGAAATTATTTTAAGGAGGAGAGAATGTAACAACACAATATTCCACGGTACACTTCCCTTTCAATAATACAGTAGCGTGTGTTATACGCAACTTCGAGTTCTAACGCACACACCACAACCAATCAAACTAGCCATTATGAATATTATTACCCACTTTTTGAAATTTTATAAATTTTATCTCTCAAAATGGACTTCATTTTTGGATTCAGAATATTGAAATTAGCCTAGGGTGAAATATTGGTATTTTTCCTGAAAACATTCAATTTTTGATGAATAGTGAAAAATAACTGAGTTATAGTTTAAAACCGAATTTCTATTTAAATAAATATTTATTTTTTTTAAATTTATTTAAGGGAAAAATAGATACATAATATCTATATATGTTCAATGTAATTCATTGGAGTTAGTTTAGAATAATTTAAGATATATAAATAATTTATTGAACTTTTCAACGTCTTTTACCCACCTCTTAGGAGAATTTGGAAATTCACACAAAACTTAATTTTTCCACTTCTATGAGTGGAATTTCGAAAATCCGATAGACATGGTTAATATCAAGGAGTAAAATGTTGTTCAATGAGATGAAAATAATTTTTTTTGAATAGTAACTTTTTACTTTAATTTACCACGGTTAAAAGAAAAAAGGCTAATTAATGGTAAAAATGATATTAATATTACCCTAACACATGTCCTAATTATATTGGACCAGTTTATCTCGACCAAAAACAACCTTAGGAATAAAATAATGTCAATTAGTCTTACTTGGAATAGATTAGGACATTTATTATTATTTAATTCAAAGAAGAGTTAAAAGAGTTAAAATAAAAGTTTATTTACTAAAAAATTTAATATAGGGTTATACATAAGATAAATTCAATTGTAAAAATTAATTATAAAGTTAAAATGATTTCCTACATAATTTTATCTTATTTAAAATTTTTAGACATTAAATAATTTAATATATTTATGACACAATGGTGATGCAGTAATATCCTAATTAATGAAATATTAACATAATTGATATTATAAATATCAAAATAAATGTAATATGAGAATTTTTATGACATACAATACTTTAATTGGTTAATATGACATATTATCATTGATTATATAAATTTTTTTCGAAGTAATAATGATGTTATGAATTTATCAAAAAAAATACCCAATAGTGTCAAAATTGACATAAAAGAGTTTTTAAAACAAATATTATATTATTAATTTATATTCAATTTCTAAAAATCTAATGATCATCTAGGAGACTTATATCATGATAGTTGTATCATTAATGGACCACTTGGGGGTCTATTGGAGGTATATAGTAAGTTTATTAAATATATAATATAAAAATACAAAGTGACATGGTATGTGTCAAACTAATTAACTAAGAGTTAAAACTAAAGGATAAGGTAAATATAATGAACCAAACCTATCTAACTTCTATTGGTTGAGTTGTTTTCAACCCATACCCATCTTAAACTTTAAATAATTCACTTTCAAGCAACTAAAAACCGAATATGAATTTATTATAAAATAATATTTCTAGATTTTCCAAAGGTGCCCCTCACCCCTCTTAAAAAAGGGCCCTCCCCCTTCTCACTAATTCCCACATTAAAAGCCTTTTGGATCGGACAAACCCAACCCAAATAATCTCTCAACATCCCTCACTTCAACCTAGAGGCATTAGTTTGATCAGAAATCCAACCCAAGGATCCCTTTTGATCAAATCAAAATGAAGAACTCAAAGAAGAGGTAATGTTTTCACCACCCTCTTTCAAGTTCCTTTCTTCTTCAACTTATTCATTCTTTGTTATTCCCATTCTAAAATAATAACTCCAATAACTTATATATACTGTTATGTTATAATAAATATGGTACAAGCATATTCAGTATTCTATCCATCCTTTGAATGACATGTCACAATACATGCGTATGTACGGCTTACCCTCTCCACGTCAAGGTGTAATTGTTATTCAATAAATTATAATTTGGATGGGTATAATAATGATGTTAAATTCATGTAAATAATAAATATAACATGATAATGGTTATGCATATATGATATACTATCCAATTATATATTATTTTAATATCAAAAGATTGATATTGCCGCTCGTGCGTATGTACGGACTACCATTTCCACGAACGCGATGAGATTCAATCCCCATCATATCCTTTTGAGACCAATTCTAAATTGAAGATTAAAAGTAATGTATAAGAACTTTATATCATTCTAGATATGAATAAGGTACAACCTATCCATAACAAACATGACATATGTGACAAAACATATAAAAGAAAACGAGTAAGTTAACACCCAAAATAATAATAATACTAAGATATTATTAAAAAAATAAATGTTAAAAGATTATATATGACATCGTAATTATGTATATGGTTCTTGTATAATTTAATAACAACGATTTAAATATTATACAGGTGGTTAACATACCATCGACTAAGGAAAAGTACAAGGTAAGGGTTTATTTCACAATCTCTTCATTATCCGAGGTTATTTATACAGGATTACCTACTGGGACATCTTTATCATCCACATCCATGGTTCTTAAAAATGTATTTCAAAACTTTTTTACTATTTAATAGAAAATGGGTTAAAGTCATTTATACCCTTATTTTACCTTATACGTTTTTGAAAGGAATCTTTCTGTCGTTTTCCAAAAAAGTTACTTTTTGACCTTTTCGAAAAAACTAAGGTAAGAATGTTTTTTTAACTTATACGGCAGGTGTGGTTATTCTCCCCCGTTATTACTCCTTTGAACCATCCCTTACATTATTATAAGGATATATTCAAAATAAAGGTTTTCTTTTATAATTATTTTATTTTTAAATGATTTAAAAAAAGATATATTTATCTCAAATATATGAAAATCCAATGCAAAGGTATACGTATTTAACGCAGGATTAAAAATGTTTTCAGAAAACCCGACTCTTGAGTGTGGTAGACATGAAGGGATTGGGCGTGGATCCATTATGGCTGGTAATTAGTCGAACAATCTAAGAATTAGTTTTATTTGTTTTTAGAAGCTTGCATAATGTTTTCAGAAAAACAATGGAGAATATTTTAGCAAATTTTAAACGTAAGTATCATCTAAAAAAATTGCATTAGTAGGTCTCATAAGACAAACTAGTGTTTTGGAACAAGGCCATGACAAAATCTTATTTGTAGTCTTGGCACGAGGCCTCGACTATGTGGTTACGATAGTCTGTCATTATGCATTCCATCATTATGAAAGTGGTTATTGATATTGCAGGTGATTATTAGACTATTATAATATCCATGTGAATAATTAAATGGAATTATTTCATTTTATCTTTTCCATTTTATACTGAAGTTCAAGTTTAAAAGGATTTTGTTTTAGCTAGACATTTACTTAAATGTTTATGTTTATTTATGAATGTTTCCGCTACATTGTTATCTTTACTGAGCTTCTGATCTCACCCCTTCCAATGTTTTATTTTTCCTAGGATGTGAAGAAGTAAATTATGAATGACCTGCAGGGACAATATGAGGGGATATGAATACAACATGTTTTTGTAGTAGTTTTCACATAATTATGTAATGTAAACTTTATGAATGTATCTAGTTATTCCAAGGATAGTAAACTAATCGGTCTTTCAGGAGTTGATCTTTATTGTGATCATGCCAATGTTTTGTAATAATGCTACGACTCTGGGTAATTGGGGTCAGGGCATTACATAAATCAAAAAATACAAAGTTTATTAGGTTCTCCATTATATTACCGATTTTTTAGGAAAAAATAAATAATTAATTAAAAATTGTGGAGTCATTTGGAAATTTTTTAGTTCTATCTATATAAGGTAATTTCTTAACACTGATATGTCTCCAATGTTAGTAATGTGAGAAACATTCCACATAAAGTGGGATTTCTCTAATTAATACTGCATCATAACAATCATTTCGATATTTTCTTATCATTATGGAAATATATCTCTTCCTAATTGATCACATGAAAATTATAATAAATGATCCATTGAAGTTGTGACACATGAAAAACACAATAAACCTTCTCTGTCATTAATGGTCATAAACCTGTGTACAAAGTTCTAATGATAAAAGATTTATCTTTACATTTTTGGATTTGACATAAAAAAATGATCAAATTTTATCCACATGAAATATTGAACATGTGACAAAAAAATAGTATTCTGTATATACTAAAGGACTATATGGATTAGAATTTTAGGGAATTAGGAAGAACACTTTAAATGTAGAAATTTCTACAGAACATCATTTTTTTAGAAACAAAAAGTTTCCCTATGAAGATATGATTTCTTAATTTAAGGTTACTTCCATATCTATAAGCCTGAATTTATTAAATTTATTATTATTCCTTAAATCTTTTGAATAATAATTCTAATGAATGGGATGAACAAAAAATGATCAGTAAGAGACATAAATATATGAATTCCATCATTCAAGTGAAAAACATGAGACCCCATGAATTGATTGCCTTCGTTCATGTTATTCCTTGAGAATATAAAATAAATCATATCCACGTGAGAAAACATTTATCACATAAGAAATACAGAAAAAATTAAAAGAAAAAAGAAACCATATTTTCCAACATAAATAATTACATTCAATACCTATGTAAGATATAATGCGTATTCAGTTAAATGTAGGATCTAAATAATGATGTAGATTCTCAATATACAAGAGGGGGGGGGGGTGAATTGTACACATTAAAAATTTCCTTAAAAATGGAAAGATCGTAGTTTAAAAAGGCTCAACTAAGAAAATTCACAACACTTATAACACTAATGAAAGATTAGAACAAAGTATGAAGTTAAAAACTTCTTGTTCTATGCACATTCTTAAATCTGGAAACTGATTCTAAAAGACAGGTTCCGGAAATATGGATCATGAAAATGAAACATAACCAAAGTTTAAAATATGAGATTCCTCCTTAAGCAATATAGAATCTAAATGAATCAAAGTATAAGTGTAAGGAATTATAAGAAGGTTATACTTTCCTTACAATACACAATGCAGCGGAAAAACAAGTAGTAAAACCACAAGTAACAAACAATAAATCTTTTAACTCAAAGATAAGGGTATCTATCAACCTTGGATAAAGGTACCTTGATTTATACTTTCAAGAAAGTATTTCTTTACCACACCAGGGAAATCCCTCGATACGAAGATTAGAGTCTCTGTCTTTCTATCCCCACAAGCTCTCAACATCAAGGTAGTTGGAACCTCTGTCTTCCTCAGCAAGGAACCCCACAACTTCAACATGTTGGAACCTCTATCTTTCTATCCCCGGAAACCCTCAACGCTATGGTGTTGGAACCTCTATCTTCCTATCCCCGAAAGCCCTCGAATGTAATCACCAACATTCGGAGTCTCACGAAGAAATCTGAACGAGCAGTTCAGTACGGATAAGTCATGGAAAGCTTCTCTCTCTAGAAATCACCTTAACAATGTGTGGTATCTAGAGTGATAAACTTCAGTATTGAGCTCTTTCAAATGAGGTCATATTTATAGGCTCAGTTGGAACAGTCATCTCCCTCCTCCAATGGTCATATTTTCCATAAATTTCGGAGGGACCTGTACACGTTTCACTAAATCAACGGTTAGTTAGAAACAGAATGGATGACATCATTTTATAAAGAAACATGTGTAACTAAAATCATGACATCATTTCATAATGAAACAAGTATAAGTATAAGAAAAACAGAAGTTTGGAATGTAAGAAAATAAAATTTAGGAGTCTAACTAAAAGTAATTCGGATTCTGTAATAATGAGATATTCCGATTCTGTTTTAGAGGAATTTGAAACCTGAATTCTTATGAAAATTCGGAGTCTGAATTTATAGGGAAATAAGGATTCTGGTTTCATTAAAATTCAGAATCTGAACATACAATGTTTGGAGTCGAACTGATAGTAGTTCGAAGTCAAACTCTTAGAAGATCAGAGTCGAGCTAGAAAAAGTTTTGAGTCCAACTAGTAAAAGTACGAAGTCTAAATAGTAAGAGTTTGGAGTCGAACTAGTAAGAGTTCGGAGTCGAACTAGTAGGAGTTCGAAGTCCAGAATTCGAAGTGGAACTATATGAGAGTTCATATCCAGAATTCGGATTTGAACTATATGAGAGTTCGTATCCAGAATTCGGAGTAGAACTTCATTAGAGTTTGTATCCAGAATTCGGAATAGAACTTCTTTAGTGTTCATATCCAGAATTCGGAATGGAACTTCATTACAGTTCTTATTCAGAATTCGGAGTAGAACTTCATTATAGTTCATATCAAGAATTTGGATCCTAAAATAGAATGCTTCATATCTAAGTATTATATGATTCTGAGTTTTTAGGTATGAATCCTATTTTTATACTTAACAAAAAATATTGATATGTATAAGGAAATCTAGGTTAGGGTAAATTTTCTTAAAGAAGGAATTTTCCTTAGAGATGTAAAATATTGATTTGCTTAGGTATAGGATGTTTGTTATTTTCAAAATAAGAATGAATAGAAAAGTCATAAGGAAAACCCTATTGACTCAACAATCTTCCCCTTTTTGGAAAGCACAAACAACCTTTAGAAAAAGATTATAAGAATTTCAAAAAATTTCTTTTGACATTGAAATTAAAACTTATCTCCATTTGTTCATGGATGATGATGAATACAACTAACTCCCCTTAGGCATTAAAACTTAAAGGATTGTATTCCAAATTTCTAAAATTGATTTTTCATTATCATCGGTATGAAAAACATTGTAATGAGGAACTCCCCTTACTTTAAGGATATCTTCACATAGAATGTTTTCCTAATCTATTTTAAATTTTTCTTTCTCCCCTTTTGAGTAGTTCTTTTTCCTTGTCCCCCTTTGTGATTTTCAAAAAGAATTTAAGGGAATGAAAAAGAAATAAGGTACCTGAAACATTAGTATATTACAACAAATGATGCAACCAACAAAAATTTCATTAGAGTTGAAAGGATTTTTTTACAAGGAAAACCAAATGCAACAAAAGATCAGATATGTCTATTTGTCCTCCTTTTCTTTTGGAATAATCTTATTCAACAATATTTTCAGCTTCTTCAAGTATTTTGATCCTCCTCAGCTTGCTTCTTCAAAGCTATGATCCTTTCTTGTTGAGCATTCAACACATCTTCTTGAGACTTCATGGCCTCCTCATGCATCTTTACTAACTCATCTTACTTTACAAGTTTTTCTTGGAGCTCAATCCGGAGATCTCTTTCCATTTTAAAATTTTGAGCAAGAGAGTTAACCTTATCATTCAAGTCCTTCACATGATGATTCTGAGAACTTTTCTCAATGATTAGCTCATCCTAAAGATTCTTAATCTTGGAAGCCTCGGTGTTAAAGGAATATTTAACATCATTACGAAAATGATAAAACTCATCCATGTCTTCTTCAACTTTCTTAGAACACAAAGTGATTTTCCAGCATGATTTCCAGTGAAAATCATAGTTGATAAGGAAATTTCTATGATCAGAATCAATCTTCACACATGTATCCATCACCATAGATAAGGATTATGGCTTCTGATTCAAGCTATGTTAGAGCATCTGGCATCCGGAGTCTATAGTGGGGAAAATCGGAATGGTGTCCACCAACTTTTTCAAAGACTCAACAACAATTTCATGGACGTGCGTTGATGACTCCGAATCTGATCACTTGCATGGAGATTGTTCTTCTTCAACTTGCACTAACTTCCTTTTAGAATAACCACCAACCTATTTCTTCCTGATGATATCTTTTGTTGGTTTATCAATGAGAACTTTCATTCCTTTAGCATTTTTTGGAATGGGTTCCTCATTAGGATATTCTTCCTCGGATTCAGATTCTTGAACAATCTTGTCTTCATCTGGTTTCTCCTTCACTATTCCTTACGAATTAAAATTATTCTCATAGGTTTATTCCTCATCGGATAACTAATTTCCTCTTCATAAACATCATCTTCCTTAGGATCATTCTCAACTCTCTTTCTTGGAGTGAATAACTTTGAATATTTAGCCTTTTCTTGAAATTATTCCACTTGTTTGATCAAGTCATCCAGATCAGCACTTCCTTCTTCTTCTTCTTTTTCCTCTACTACTTCTTCTTCTACATCTTCAGCAGCTGTTTTCTCTACTTCCTCAACAACTTCTTTACTCTTAGACTTTTCCGTAGTGGAGTACTTCCTCCCAAGAGTCTCTGGTAATGTTTTGACATCAAAAGTTTCTGGAATGGGAATATTCTTAGAAGCTATTTTAGTATCTCCCAATAGAGATTGAACAACTTCAGCTTCAGAGATCTTGTTTTTCATTTTCTTCTCTTTTTCTTGTTATTCTAACTCATCCACATATTTTTCTCTTAAGTACATAGCCTCATAAGGGTCCAATCCGAACTGTGGATCCCCTTCATGACATTTCTCCTTGTCTTCTCTCCACTTAGAAGCTACCTCATCTGGATATGCTTTCTATTTTTTTGGCATGGGAGGTGCAGACTGGGATTCTTTAGCTTTGGGAGTTTTGTATTCCACAACCACTTCATTACGCTTCCTATTCTTAGTAACTTTCTTCACTGGCTCACCTTTTTCCACAATTTCCGAAAGGACTTTTTCCTCTTCCTCTGGGAAAATAAAAAACTCTCTTGTTTCCTTAGAAAAATCCATATTCATTATTTTTAGCATATCATCACTAATAAGCATAAGATTGCAATTCCTAACTTTAGACTTACATGAAACCTTGAAAGTATCTAAGAACTGAACTATCATCTTTGATAGTAGGGTAGGGTACATGATGATTTGTGCTCTCAAGATTCCTTCCATGATATACTTGATCGTTACAAGGACATGCCTCATCAGATTTATTTTTCTTAGATTCACCAAGAAGTATAAGAAATATATGCCACTTTTCTTCAGGGTATCTTTATCACCCTTTCTCGGATCCACGAATCCTTATACCCAGAGCTGAAGAATCCAATTATTAGGAGACAGGTGAGAAATATTTACTGTCTTGACATCATCAAGTCCCAAACATTGTAAGGCATTAACCTTAACAAAACTACCTTGAGTATCCAGGAGATTGTGTGAACAAAATTCAGTTTCTCCTTCATATTCTAGCCCCACCAAGCTTGCCGGCATGGTGTAAGTAAGTTTTTAAGCCTTTCCATAACACTTGAAAGAAAACTTTTCTCTTCCATCATCCTCATAAAAGGCTTGTTGACTCATATAATTATACAAGTATCTTCGGATAGACAGCATCTTGATCACCTGTCCTAAATAAACATGCATCTTCCCAATCATTCAGCTTGATCTTCTTAGAGATGATAGAATCATACATGTAGAAGTTTCGATGGACCAGTCTTTCTCTGTACACTTTCCATTTTGAAATTGGCTTTGAGGTAGACATATCTTGGGAAGTTGCTTCAACAGAAATTCGGAATGGAGAGTTCTAGAAGATTTAGAACGGGCTTAACCAAGATCAGAATGGCCTTATGAATATATACAGGGCTTCGAGATGTGGGAGCTTTGAAAAACCGATGTGGGATGACCCTCGGGGTCCCCTTTATATAGGTGATGGAGTTGACCTTTGAACTTTAAAAACCATCTAACAGTTGAAAAACTCTTTGATCTGATCTGACGGTCAAAAACATACCTTCAAGGAAATATTGAATTTGATATTTTGAGGCTTTTTAAGAAAAACAATCAGATATAAGAAATCTAGAATCTTATAAAATTTAAATGAAAAGAAACTACCAGAAAAAAAAATTGACTACAAAAACATTAATAAGGAAGTCATACCTTTTGGACTTGCTAGGAATTTTATTCGTAATAGGTAATATTCAACTTGATGAAAAAAAATTTACAAAGAAAAAGTAACCTATGAAAAACTCGCTACGAAAAATATGAGTATGAAAATTCTCATTACAAAAAATTCTATTACAAAACTTTTCATTAAAAAAATTTTCATTACGAAAATTCTAGTTACAAAAATTCCAGTATGAAGCCTTCATTACGAAAATTTCCAGTACAAAAAGATTATTATGAAAATTTCAGTATGAAAATTTCATTGTGGAAAATCTCAGCATGAAAACTTCATTACATAAATTCTGAGTAAAAAATTTTTGAATACATATAATTTCAGTTTAAAAATTCTCATTATGAATGTTTCAGTTCCGAAAACATTATTATGAAATATTTAGCAACAAAAGTTTGAAAACTGACCACAAAAATTTTGATTAACTCATTACGAAAATGTTTGAGAAACTGTCAAAACAATGTACTCACCCTATGAAAATGAGTTTATTACTGTAATGAGAATTGTTCAAAATGAAGTTAATGAAGAAGTATTACCTCACAGTTATCATTCCTAACTTATGTTTAATGTATTAAAATATATCAGAGGGTAAATATTTTGTGAAAATATCAGCAAGTTGATCTTGTGTTCCGATAAATTGAAGAAAGATATCTCCTTTTCAAACAAAACATTTGAAATCAAAGTTTTACCAAGAAGAACAATATTACCTATACCAACAACTTCTCCCTGATCATTATCTCCGAATATTACTTTTCCTCCTTTCGTCTTGATAATCTCTTAGAAATAGTATTTGTTACCAATCATGTGTCGGGAACAACCACTATCCATGTACCAAGTATTATTGTTGGTACATTCCTTATTTTCCTGAAAATAAAAAAGGAATTAGACTATCGGAATCCAAAATTGTTTGGATCCGAGATTTTCATATAGAAATATTTTGGTTATCCACATTTTTTTAAAGAAATATGATTTATTAAACCCAAGAGATTGAACTCTATTCAATGAAAACATTTCTTCCAATGCCCACCACTTTGACACTTTGTGAAAAAAGGAGATTTAGAAGGAAGAAAATAGTTTTTTTTAAAACTTGTTTTTAATGAGTATAACCTACCCCAGTAGTGTTTCCATGAGGTTTAATTTGAGAATACATCTTGTCAAAGTTTTCCTTCCCAGAAGTAAAGTTTTCAAAATGTTTCTTAAGAGAAAAAATTTCTGATTTTAGTCTAATGACTAAATTATTATCTTCAGGAATCATTTCCTTAGAGTTAGATTTTTCCAAAAAAAAAATTCATCTTTAAAATAGAATTCTTAAGATCTTTAGAAAGTTCTTCTTTATCAAAATTTTCTTTCTCAAGGTATTTAAAATGTTTTTCTAAAAGCTCTTCTTTATCTTTAAGATCTGAAGAAAGATCCGAAATCTCTTTTGTAAGAATTTCTTCCCTAGTATTTTCCTTGTCTAATTTCCTAGAAATTTTACAATTTTTTTCATAAAGTAAATTGGAAAATCTAAATAATTCTTCATATGAATATTCGTCATTTTTTGAGGATGAAGTATCTTCATTAGAAGTGCTATTTTTGAAATAGTAATTCTTATAAAGAGATAAATTTGTTAAATCCTCGGCAGGGCATACCTTGGCCATAAGACATGTATGTGGAAAAGAAGTATTAGAAATGAATCATATATTCTTCTGAGCTGATGAATCATATTCTGAGGATTGACTTTTTGAAGATTCTCCCACAGGTAACAATCCAAGTAGTATTAGCTTTCAGACTTTTCTTAGCTTTAGCTTTATATAACTTCTTCTTATTTCTTTCAGAATTCCTCTCTTTTCTTTCCTTCTTTTTAACCATAGGGAAATCAGGTCTTATGTGTCCACTTCTCTTGCATTCATATCATGTGACCTTTGAATATTTTTTACCTTTCCTTTCCTTCTTTGTATAACTGGATTGGAAATTTCTTTGACCAATTATCTTGATCATCCATCGAGCAAGATTTGCTAAATAATTTTCTAAGACTTCACTCTCACTAGATTAGGATTTGATAATAAGCTTCTTAGACTTGGATCTAGTTACTCTCTCAGGAGTCTTAGCTTTCATGTGATTTTATGTTGTAGTAAAAGAAAGTGTACCATTTTCATTATTTTTTTGACGTTGTCAGCATCTCCCTTCATCATAGTTTCATGTTGAAGAAGAGATCTAAATATGTCATCAAGAGAAATTTGAGTTACCTTTCTGTTCTCTTCAATAGCGGTTCTCTTTGATTCCCACTCATTGGACATAATATCTATAATCATATCCACAAGAGCTTCATCATACATACCTTTCTCTCCCATAGATTGTAAACTATTCATGATAGTTATAAATCATTGTCGTACCATAAAAATGGGTTCTCCATAAGGAAAATTAAAACTATGATAATCAACTCTCAACATAGCTCTTCTAGTCTCAATCACTTTGGTTGTACCAAAATGTGTAACTTCAAGTTTCTTCCATATACAATTAGCTATTTCACAAGAAAAAATTTGTCTATATATGTTCCTAGTAATTGAACATAGTAGAGTATTGCATACTTTATAGTTGAGTTGATAATAATGCTTCTCTTAGTTAGTGAAAGTACTAACATCTTTGTCAGGAATTTGATAACCTCTAGTAAAAAAATCAATGTTATCTACTCAAGTATTGATAATGAATGTCTTCATAAGATATCTCCAATACTCATAATCATTACCATAAAAAATTGGTGGTCTTGTAGGATTTAGGTTATTGATGGAACCAACATTGATTCCTGCCATCTTAAAAATCATTCTACACAAAAACATGTTAAAAAAAGTTCAGATTCATGGAAAATATTCCTAAGAAACGAAAATATAGAAGAATGAAAAACTGATCAAGAAAAACTTATATGTGAGTACAAGTATTTCAGAGACCTGCTCTGATACCAAATATATGATTAGTATAGAGTATGAGGTTTTCTAACCTTTGATAAAAATTGTTGGATGGAAATAAAGATGTAGATGCTAAATATACAAAGGGGGGGGGGGGGGGGGGTGAATTTTACACGTTAAAAATTTCCTTAAACAAGGAATGATTTATGTTTAACAAAGTTAAACTAAGAAAATTCAAAAACACTATAACACCAATGAAATATTGGAACAATGTATGATGTTACAATATTCTTGTTCTATGCACTTGCTTAAATATGGAAAGTGATTCCGAAAGACAGGTTCCAGAAATATGGATCTGGAAAATGAAACTTAACCAATGTTTACAATATGAGATTCTACCTAAAATCATATAGAATCAAAATGAATTAGAGTTCAAGTGTAAGGAAATTTAAGAAGGTTATACTTTCCATACAATACACAATGCAGCAGACATACAAGTAGTAAACTATAATAAACAAACAATAACTCTTTTAACCCAAAGAGAAGGGTATCCAACAACGTCTCTGTCTTGCTATCCCCACAAGACCTCAACTTCAAGGTAGTTGGAACCTCTGTCTTCCTCAACAAGGATGCCCTCAACTTCAAGGTGTTGGAACCTCTGTCTTTCTATCCCCGTAATCACTCAACTTCAAGGTGTTGGAACCTCTGTCTTCCTCACCAATGAAGCCCTCAACTTCAAGGTGTTGGAACCTCTGTCTTCCTATCCCTGTAAGCCCTTGAATGTAACCACCAACATTCGGAGTCGCACAAATCAATTTGAATGAGCAGTTCAGTATGCACAATGCATGAAAATCTTCTCTATCTAGAAATCACCTTAACAGCGTGTGGTATCTAGAGTGATCAACATCACTATTGATCTCTTTCAAATGATATTCTATTTATAGGCTCCGTTGGAACGGTCGTCTCCCTCCTCCAATGGTCATATTTTCCTTAAATTTCAGAGTGACCTGTACACGTGTCACTAAATCAACGGTTAGTTAGAAACAGAATGGACGACATCGTTTTATAACAAAACATGTGTAAATGAAAGCATGACATCGTTTTGTAATGAAACATGTATAAGTATTAGAAAAATAGAAGTTTGGAATGTAAGAAAATAAAATTTCGGAGTCAAACCAAAATGAAATTAGTTGTCTATAATAAAGAGATATTTAGATACTGTTTTATAGGAATTTGGAACCTGAATTCTTGTGGAAATCCGGAGTCTGTATTTCTAGGGAAATTCGGATTCTGGTTTCATTAAAATTCAGAATCTGAACTTACAATGTTCATAGTCGAACTGATAGAATTTCGGAGTCGAACTCTTATAAGTTCAGAGTCTATCCAGTAAACGTTCGGAGTCGAACTAGAAATAGTTCTGAGTCGAACTAGTAAGAGTTTGGATTCAAACTAGAAAGAGTTCGGAGTTGAACTAGTTGAGTTTGAAGTTCAGAATTCAGAGTGGAACTATATGAGAGTTCGTATCCAGAATTCAAAGTCGAACTATATGAGAGTTCGTATGCAGAATTCAGAAAAGAACATCATTAGAGTTCGTATCAAGAATTCAGAATGGAACTTCTTTAGAGTTCATATCCAGAATTCGGAATGGAACTTCATTACAGTTCTTATCCAGAATTCGGATCCTAAAACATAATGCTTCATATCTAAGTATTATATGATTCCACGTTTTTAGGTATGAATCTAATTTTTATACTTAAGAAAAAATATTGATATGTATAAGGAAATCTAGGTTAGGGTAAATGTCCTTAAAGAAGGAAATTTTCCTTAGCGAAGTAAAATAACGATTTTCTTAGGTATAGGGTGTTAGAGAATTTCAAAATAAGAATGAATGGAAAAGTCATAAGGACAACCTTATTGACTCAACATTAAATCCATAACATAATCCTCTTTGATTAATACCCTCCTTCCTGCCTTTGAAGAAATGTATCATTACCCAATGAATTGGATAGGTATATCAGGATCACCCTTCATTAATCTATATTGAGACCATGTGTTCATATAAGATGTATTGGGAACATACATTCATATAAGATATATTTGGATCAACTATTCATATTATCTATATCCGGCTCACTCATGATCAACTATAATATTTTGGTACCATATCATGAAATAAAATGTCTATATTGAAAATTTTAATCATATAAACCAAAAAAAACATTTTTGAACCGAAATCAATTTTTTTTGGATATCTAAATACCCTTTCCTTTGAAAATTCAAATATCAAAAATAAAATACCAATTATTTTAAAAATAGTGGGTTTTCATTAAAATAATTGTGAAATAATTTAAAGGAATAAACACATAAAATAATGGATGCATTAACCAAAAAATCCATTGAAGATGTATATGTTAAAATAAAACATTAATTTTCCCTTTTGTGAACAAAGTTAAAACATTCAAAAAACTATGTAAAAGCTTCATCCAGGAAAAAGTTTTATGAAATTTAATAAATACATAAAATTTAATTTCTAATTCATTTATATTCATATAAATACATACATAAAATAATTTTATGAAAAAGGATATGGAAGAAGAAATTCTAGATTGTGAATATTTATATAATTTAAAATTATATTTTAAGTTAATATGTCCCTTATCTCAAGTCAGAGTCATCATATACATTCTTTATCGTACTGAATTTTATTTGTTAATTTTAAAAATGAGTAATAAACATTTTCATGTTTATTTCATAATTATAATCTCATTTATATAATTTATGAAAATATTTTTATTTAGATACTTTATTTGTTACGTTTACAGTGGATGTTTTGAGGTTGTTCGGTTCTTACTCCCAAAACAAATTTGGTTGGATAAATGAGGTCACATTGTTAAGTATTTAATAATATATTGAAAATAATCAGGAAATAATAATCCTTTCTTAGATTATTTATGCTTTTAAATACAACCATGAATTATGGTTCTCAAAATTGAACTACATTACTGTCATGGATATAATATTATATACATATTAAAATGTGATGTTTCCTCATTTCAATGCACATTAAAGAAAGAATATAAGCATTATTTTTTTTATAGAATTTTGATAATTTAATAAATATCAAATTTTCTAATTAAATACACTTATATATTCAATAAATTTGATGTGGGGTAAAAAATTAATCACATCACCCCAAGTATGTTGTAATGTACACATACATACAAATGAAACTATCATTTTTCAGTTGAAAAAAAGGTATAAAAATAGATGATATATTATCATTACAGAATAATAATAATGTTTTTAATTTCATATATGTAAATTAAATCCATGATTATATCCATTCATGATTATAGGTGATGAAAAAGGAATTACAGTAGTTCCTGAGGCTATAGTCCACCTTATGGCTACATTAATAAAAAAACGAAGGTTTTAGAATAATCTGTTTTTTTTTTCAATATTCACTATAAGGCCCCATCCTTAAACCTTACTTAATCTTAAGTTAATACAAGATTACACATTGAGGATCTTTTCAGGTTTAGAGTTTTAGAGAATTATATCATAAACTTACATTACATTCCACATTTAAACAAAGTGGTTACATAAAAGACAGTATTCATTTTTTCCCATCAATAGAAACATATTTAAAATAAAACATGGATTCTTTCTTGCCACTTCCTTGACACTATCATCATATCATGTACCTTTCCCTTGACATGTGGAAAACATTTCAAAAACTTGGGATGGGCATAAAATGCTTAGTAAGGCATGTAAAAATATGGAAAAGAAACATGAGTTCATATATACATAAGAATGAAATCATACTTTACCCATAAAACATAGGAACATTAATATACCTCATAAAATCATGAATAAATCATCGAAATCATAAGACATAAATGTAACTTGAGGCATTCATAACATTCTTACGTAGGGAGTAACCCTCTTGGTTATGTTTGGAATACCCACCACAGTATATTCCCTAAATCTCTTCGGAGAAACCTTAACATTTGACTCCTTCACATTACCCAATGCATTGGAGAGCTATATCGGGCTCACTCGCCCTTTGTTTATCACAGAACCACCCGTCTTCATAATAATGCCCAAGAACCATAACATAATCGCATCACATAAAACATACATAAAGGAAACATAGAATTTCCACATTTCAATCACAAGATATCAATAAAATACATTGATATAATAAAAACATTATGAAAACCATTTTCAATACCAAAATCGAAGAAAATTAAACCAGGGTATTTATTTTTCTTTAAAAAAACGGTATGGCTTTTAGAGGAATCCGAAACACAAATAATGGTCACGGCGGCGGAGAAGTCGTTGTCGCCACATACGTATGACAAAAACATTCCCTTTTGTTTTTTAGTAAACACTACGTATAAAAAGATTCATTTTGAATAAACATAAATGTTAAAGGGGTTTATACACTGTATAAAAGAAATTTTTGAATAAAACAAAATATGTCTCAATGAATGGAGATTGAGACGAAGTCCCATACAAAGAAAGTATCCTTAGATTAAGGATAAATCAATTACATAATTATGTATGACAAATGAATACATGAAATATAAGTGGATATTAAGTGTAAAACAATTAGAGGTTATTCAAACATATTCATAGAATGACAAAATCAAGGAGTACATGTTTAACCCAAAGAATCAAATTTGTGTTAAGAAGTTCCCTTGCAAAAATTTGACAGCCTAACGGCGTCACTACAAAATTCAGAAAATGAGTTGATGAGAGATAAAAAGGGTATCTCATTACATGGACATAAAATTTAAATCAATAAGGATATAGAAGAACATATCCCAAAATAATATTATGTGAATTAAAAGACATAACAAAAGAAGTCTTTGAAAAAGAGGAGGGTGAAAGTTTCCCTCACCGACATGGGTATCTTTCGATACATACACCCCGTGAAAGAAGGACCATAAAACATTGATGTAAATACTCATAAATGATAGTATATTACAAAACGAGTAAAATAATGGGCAGTACATACACCACTCAAAGAAAATTGTGGCATATGTAGCATAAATCTCACGGGAATAAAAGTGAGATGAAAAATCCCTTATGAAAACTTGGCAGCCTAACGGCGCCACTTAAATATTACAAAAATGGATTGATGAGATCAAATAGGGTCTCTCATAAAATTAACAAAAAGTTTCCAGAAAGTGGAATATAAAAGAACATCCCCCAACATAACAAAGAAGAGCTTAAAAGAAGTGACAAAAAGGAGAGTACTTAAAAAGAAAGAGAGAGGTTAGATCTCTTAAGAAAATTCGAAAGCCTAAAAGTGCCACTCAAAACATCCAAAATGTATTGATGAGAGATAATAGGGTGTCTCATCACATGAACACAAAAATTATGGTAAGATTAATATAAAAGAACATCCCAATAACAACAAAGATGATCTTTAAAAGGAATGACATAAAAGAGTGTACTTAAAAAGAAAGAGAGGAGTAGGATCCCTTACCTCAGGTCCGACTTGACTCGATCGTTCATTAACGTCCTGAATAATAAATTTGAGTTAATTTATACTTGATTAAGAACCTTTTTCAAGTTCATTATTCATTTTTATCACTTATTGCCAGGTTATAAACATTATGTAATCATTTAGGTTAATAATTTTTGATTTGTCGATATTTTTTCTTAAGTCGAAAGTGGACTTCTTACAATTACATGTTGTTCATGTGGTCAAAGGTTCATTATATCCATAATGATATTCATGATTTGGATATCATATATATAATATATATCCAGAATGTATATGTATTTATAATATTACATAATCATTTAGAGGTAAGAAATGAAATGCACCGTTCATGGAGACGGTAAGTCGTACGTTCGCATGAATGCTACTTTCATTTCAATGTCATGTTAATGGAATTAAAACTAAATGAGAGGTATGTATATTTTAATTAAAGAATTATATTCATCATTTATATGTGACATACATCATATATAATAACTTTAAAGACACCCTTTATACATCCCACATATGGAATTAACGAATCAAATCACTTTGAGGGGGTGGTAGTCCGCACTTCCTAAAATGAAATTATTATGTTTACCCACAATGGAAACCATAAAGGTATGCCAAAAAAGAAAAATACAGAAGCTTAAGTAAAACATAAAAATATTATATATCATATATAAATATAGTGACATCTTAATGGCCACCTTTTAAGGTGTTATATTAGTGTTGAACAATCATCGTTTCGTGAGGCAGAACTTTTCCATCCACAGAAACAGTATGTTCTTTAACCATTTGATGTAGGTGTGTGTAAGTGTAGCTCTAATTATTCTTATAACAAAATCTTAGTATATTGAAGATACTGTAGTTGTTACAAAAGAATTGAATAATAGGATTTTAGGGGGTTGTAGAAGCAAAATAAAACAAAATAACACAATTGAAGACATTACCTTAAAATTGGGTAACTCTTTTTGATTTGAGCTCAATGGCTTCCTTGGGAAGACTTAGTTGTTAAGTCAAAAGTCTTCTTTTGACTTCTATATCATGTTTTGGAAATCACAAATGTATTCTATTATATGTTTGTATATTACAATTGTCTTTTATCATGTTTATCGTATCGTACGATGTTGATCGTACCGACCAAATTGTATCGTACTGACTCTGTCAAACATATCGTACTGACTCTGTCAATCGTATCGTACTGACTCTGTCAATCGTATCGTACTGACTCTGCTATTCAGATGATCATTATTTGTTTTGGTACTTTGTCAAAAACTCTCTCTGCATATGAATCGTACTCATGTTTTACATTTCTATATATCTCTTGTCCTAACAAAACGATGTCGTTGAGTTAGTTACAAACTAATCAAAACGATGTCGTGCTTTATGTTTCAATATGACCGTTGGAGGCAATATGACCGTTGGAACCCGAGGCCTATAAATAGGAGGTCATTTGAAGCTGAGAGCACAACGATGAACAAAGAGAACAAATGAAGAGACTCTGTGAACTACGAAGATTCTAGAGAGAGACACTGTGACTTCTCTCATCAGCTTTGTGCGTCCGATCATCGTATCGAGGGATTTCAAGTAATTGAAAGACAGAGGTGCCGATTACCTGCAAAATCGAGGGCTGCCGGGGATAGGCAGACAGACGTGCCGATCATCGTATCGAGGGCTGCCGGGGATAGGCAGACAGACGTGCCGATCATCGTATCGAGGGCTGCCGGGGATAGGCAGACAGACGTGCCGATCATCGTATCGAGGGCTCGCCAAGGTGTTGGTGAGACAGATCATTTATCCTAGGTGAAAGGATAACCCTTCTCTTTGGGTTAAAAGAATTGTATTACTTTTACATTTCCGCTGTTGTATTAGAAAGGGATTTGTATTGTTTCCTTTCTTCTTTACATATTCAATTGTAATTGTTTCAATTACAATCATTCTATTACATATTGTATTGATTGGTTCTATACGCTTTAAGGTAGAATCATTCACATTTGTATTACTCTGATTATTGTGTTCATCTTGAATACAATTGTTTTGTTTTACAATAGTATTACAATACATCATATCTTTTACATTCAATACAATTGTGGGTGTTTGTATTTGTATTAGTTTAAGATCATTTAAACTAATCTCTTTGTTACTTAAACTCAAAGGTTTTTAAACCTACAATTCACCCCCCCTCTTGTATTGTTCCATCTAATAGACTTTTATATCTACTATTCGATCCAACAATTGGTATCAAAGGAGGTTTTCCACTGATTTGTATTATTAGCTTTATTTCTTATTACTATCTTGAATACTTACTACACTAACGTGTGGAGTGGAAAAGTTGTTTTTGTTATATTAGATGGCAGGAATGAATATCGGATCAATAGATAATCTGAATCCTTCTAGACCACCAATCTTTGATGGGAATGATTATGAGTATTGGAGAGATCGTATGAAGACTTTCGTCATCAATACTGGTGTAGACAATTTTATTATGCTTACTGGGGGTTACAAAATTCCTGACAAAGAAGTTAGCACTTTCACCAATCAAGAGAAGCAAGAATATCAACTGAATTACAAGGTACAAAATACTTTATTATGCTCTATGACCAGGAATATATATAGTCATATATCTTCATGTGAAGCAGCCAACTGTATTTGGAAGAAATTATAAGTCACTCATTTTGGTACATCCAAAGTTATCGAAACAAGGAGAGCAATGCTTCGAGCAGAGTATCATGGATTTGTTTTTCCTTATGGAGAGCCAGTATGTAAAGTGCAATAAAGATTTATGACAATTGTCAACATCTTACAATCTATGGGAGAAAAAGGTCTTGATGATGAAGCTCTTGTTGATAAGATTATAGATATTATGCCAAATGAATGGGAGTCAAAAAGAACAGCTATTGATGAAAATAGAAAAGTTTCCCAGATTACTCTTGATGAACTCTTTGGAACTCTTCTACAGCACGAGACAAGAATGAAGAGAGATGCTGATTTCAATAAGAAGAAGAATGGGAATGGAAGTGTAGCCTTTGCATCTAAAGCTAAAACACCTGAAAGAATCACAAGGTCAAAATCCAAGAAAGTTGTTATATCTGATTCAAGTGATTGTAATCTTTCAGACAATGAGTTAGCTAATCTTGCTCGGAGGATGAACAAGATTGTGGGAAAGAAATATTTTCAATATAGATTCAAAAAGAAAGACAGGAAAGATCGGAAAGATTCAGAGGTAACTTGTTATGAATGCAAGAAAGCAGGACATATAAGGCCTGATTGTCCTTTACTGAAGAGGAAAGATAGAAAAGAGAAACACTCTGAAAGAAACAAGAAAAGGTTTTATAAGACAAAGAAAGGCTTGAAAGAAAATGATACATGGAGTGCAAGTGGTAGTGATTCCTCAGATGATTCTTCAGAATATGAGACGTCAGGACAAAGGAATATTGGACTTCTAGCCAGACTACCAATTGAAGATCATTGTCTCATGGCTAAGGTACATAATGCTGAAGCTGTTACAAATGTCTCTTTAAATTCAAATTATGTTGATAATAGATATTATGAATCTTCAAATGATGAAACCTCATCATCAGAAGATGATACTTTACCTTCTTTTGAAGAAGTCTCTAGATTTGCTAAATTACTTGAAAATGAAAATTCTAAACTCAAAAAGAGATTTGAAAAAGCAAATTCTAGAATTTCTATTTTGACTAAAGAAGTATCAGATCTTTCTAAAGATCTTGATGGGAAAACTTCTGATTTTGAAAGTATTTTGAAAACCCTTGAGAAAGTCAAATCTGAAAAGGATAAACTTTCTAAGGATCTTGAAACTGCTATTTCAAAGAAAAACATTTTAGAGTCTAACTCTAGTTCTAATTCAAATGTTTTAGAAAACAAGAATTTGGTTTTAAAACTAAAGTCAGAGATTTTATCCTTGAAAAAGTGTTTGTCAAACTTTACTCATGGAAAAGAAAACTTTGATAGGATGTATTCTCAAATAAGACCTTTGAGAAATCGTTCTGGTCTTGGTTATACTTATTCCAAACCTGTTTTTAGTAATAACTATTTTGTTCCTCAAAAAACCATTTTCTGTTCCAAGTGTCAATGTGGTGGACATTGGAGAAGAGATTGTTCTCTTAACAAAACTCAATCCTTAGGATTTCATAAAGCTCATTTTGCTAAACAAATGTGGATTCCTAAAATTCTTTTATCTAACCCTTCTGGATCCAAACAAGTTTGGATTCCAAAAATCTAATTGTTTCTTTTTCAGGGAAACGAGAAGTGTATCAATAAGAACATTTGGTACATGGATAGTGGTTGTTCTCGACATATGACTGGAAACAAAGATTTCTTTGAAAAAGTTATCAAAACAAAAGGTGGAAAAGTTACCTTCAGAGATAATGCTCAAGGAATGATTGTTGGTATATGTAATATTGTTTCAAATGTTTTTTTTGTAAAAGGAGATATTGTTTTACAATTCATCGGAACGCAAGAACAACTTGCTGATATTTTTACAAAACCTTTACCTTCCGATAGATTTGAATTTATAAAACAGAAGCTAGGAATGATTACATTAAAATAATCATTCATATCTACTTCCTGTTTTACATCTCTCCTAATAGTAAGAAACTCCTCGTAGAAAGGGGGAGGACATTTCTTTATGTCTTTATGTTTCTGATCTTTAACTATTTACTCTATTTATATATGTTTCTTTTTCTGTTTATCGTATTGACAGTTTTATCGTTTCTTTTTAGTTTTCTTGTTTATCGTATTGACCATTTCAATTTTTTCTGTTTATCGTATTGAAATTCTTTTCCATCGTACCATTCAATTTTTTTTTTGAATCGACCGATGATGGTATTGAAATTCTTTTCCATCGTATCATTCGATAGTTTTGTATCGACCGATGATAGTATTGAGATTGTTTTCCATCGTACTGTCAGTTAATGGTAACAACTACTTTCCATCGTACGGTCCGATCATAGTAATGACTTTGTTTTCCATCGGCATCATGATTTTTTTTCTTCTTACGATTGTGTTTACTTTTGATTCATACCAAAACCAGCAATCACCTTATGTTCTCCGACAGGTTTCTTTTCAATTTTTTTTAAATTTTTTTTTGCTTTAATCCTAACCATTGATCAGGTATTATCTAATCTTGACCGTAGAATATCAACGGTCATCTCTTCATTGCCTATAAATACCCCCCCTCCCCTCCCCAAACCCACATTGATTGTCCAGGAATTGAGGCGAAGCTCTGCTCCACCAGCTATAAAAAATTGTACGATCTTCTCATCGGCAGAACCTATATGTCTCAATCTTCTGCTAATACTCCTGCCGAAATGTCTTCAAAGACTTTTACAGAGAAAGACTTTCACAGAGAAAGGTTATTATCCCGAGAATTTTTCGATACATACGATTCTACAATCAAGAGGATTATTTTGTTTCAAGGATGGGAACATCTCTGTGTGGAAAAGCCTGATATTCAAGATCCAGTTCTTTTTGATGAAGTTTGTCAATTTTACAAAACCGTTTCTTTCGACAAAGATATGACTATAAACTTCGCTGTGTACGATAGAAAATTATCTATGTCTGTGAAACAAGCGGCACATTTTCTGAATGTTTCTATAGAAGGCGATGCATTCTGTCCATCTCACAAACTACCAGAGGAAGTTGGTACGTTTAATAGAGAAAGTGCTGAAAAAACTTTGTTTGTTATTAATGAGGAAAAGAGGAAAGTTTCTCATCTTTCACCCGACAATCGGTTTGTCACTTTATGGATGCAAGTTTTTCTTATCCCAAGGAAAGGGGATAGAGAAACCCTTAAAGTTTCTGATGTCTTTATGCTCGACTATCTTGTGAATATGAGGAAAGTAAATCTCATGGGATATGTTTTTGAAACCATCAAGAATGTCAAGAAAGGAGGGATTTAATCCCAGATAATAATGTATCCAGCCATCCTTACGAAATTCATTCTTGAGAGTATGAAGTTTTGTAACATTCCTTTGAAAGGAGAACCTATGGATTTGAGGCCATCTTTGATTAATAAGAGTACGATGAAAAAGCTGAATGTTTGTTTTGATTCAAATTCAAAACTTTTTGTCAGAGATGTAGAAGCTGAATTGGCTCAAAATCAATCGGCACCTATGCCAGCCAAGGACAATCAATCCACCGGTGTTACTCGAAAGTCTGATCCTCAAACTAGTTCAAAACCAAAGAAGAAGCCAAGGTACAGTAAGGAAGTTGTAGCCAAATGGAGAAAGGACAAGGAACAGAGAAAGGAAGGTGATCCAAAGTTTGGTCTTGACCCTGCTGAGGCCTTTGCAGAAAGAATAAGGGTAGAAGAAACCCTTCAAGATGAAAAGAAAAAGAAGACTCTTTTGAAAAGAAAGGCTCAGGACTTTGATATCTCTAAAGTCTTGAAAGAAGTTGAAGATGCTAGTGCTCAACTAACTGTGGAAGTGCATCAAGAGCCCATCGTACAGAGTCTGCCTGAGAAAGAAAAAGGAAAACAAGTGATAGAAGAAGTGGAAGTAGAAGAATGAGATTTTCTGTTAGAATTTCTTCACAGTTCAAAGAAAAGTAGAGAGGAATCACTTCAAAAGCTGAGCGAAGGTGTTCAACAAACTCCTCATGCTGATCAGGAAAGATCTCCGGACAGAATGCCATCTCGAGAAAAGCAAGATGCTCAATCTTCTCAGTCTGATAAAGTAGTTGTCATTAGTGACAAAGTGGAAGATGAAAGAAAGCAGAAAGAAAAAGAAAAAGGGAAACAGCCAGTTGTTGATTCAAGCAGATCGTATGAACTAGCATCGTACGATGAAGATACTGATTCAGAGCATACAATCTCTCTCAAGAAGAGTGATTACATTGTTCATGTTTTGATAAGGATGGAGAAAACCATTCCTTATTTCCCGAGGCTGGAAGGGAAGATTGATTTTATTACTGAAAATCAAAGGAAAAAGTTCGGCTCTGTAAAAGAATTGAGAAAGAAAGTTTTGTCAGTAGAAGCCGATCTGAAAGTTCTTTCAGAAAGCTCAGTTGCTCATAAGAAGGCTTGCAATAAGATGACCAAATGGTCCTACAAAACAGAGAGCTCAATCAATGATCATGAAATAGCTATTGAAGATATAAGGAGGTTATCAAATGAGCTAGCAATTGCTTTCAACAAGCTTGATAAAGAAACGGTTGAAAGGCTGAACCTTTTATCTTCTCAAAGAGCCGATGTTCCTTCAGTGAAAGACTTGCAAGATAGGATGAATGCTTTCCAATATGAATTCTCGAAGGTTTCATCTTTCAAAGATGAAATGGTTTTACTGAAGAATCAAAATTCTGAGTTGTCCAAGGATAACAAGACTCTGCAAAACAGAATTGATACTCTTGAAGAAGTAATCAGAGTACAGGAGGAGACCATCAGAAATCAGGATCAGATTTTTGCGGATCAACAAGAGCTTCTCAAAACTCAGGGTGAATCAATTTCTCAAGACAAGAAGGAGATCAAGAAGATGAAAGCTGTGCTTCATGAGCTTATAAAGAAAGAGAAGGAAAGAGAAAACAAATGATTATTGTATTTGTTTCTTTTGGAACTTGTTTGTTTTGTAATAACTCTTATAATCCTTTCTCTTTTATCCATTGTCTTGTATTACTTCAATAACTCTTTCAGACAATTCGAGATTACTCCTTTCTTTTTGTAAATCACAAAGGGGGAGAATATTTACAAAGCAAAGATTGTTTTACAAAGGGGGAGAATGCATTACAATGCTCTTAAGGAAAATCTACGAATACAATCCTTAGTAAAGTCAATACCTAAGGGGGAGTTAGTTGTATTCAATTTTCTTATTCAGAAGAGTTTTTAAACTCAGGGGGAGATAAGTATTTCTTGTTTCATTTACTTTGTGTATTTGTGCTTTCCAAAAAGGGGGAGATTGTTAAGTCAAAAGTCTTCTTTTGACTTCTATATCATGTTTTGGAAATCACAAATGTATTCTATTATATGTTTGTATATTAAAATTGTCTTTTATCATGTTTATCGTATCGTACGATGTTGGTCATACCGACCAAATCGTATCGTACTGACTCTGTCAAACATATCGTACTGACTCTGTCAATCGTATCGTACTGACTCTGTCAATCGTATCGTACTGACTCTGCTATTCAGATGATCATTATTTGTTTTGGTACTTTGTCAAAAACTCTATCTGCATATGAATCGTACTCATGTTTTACATTTCTATATATCTCTTGTCCTAACAAAACGATGTCGTTGAGTTAGTTACAAACTAATCAAAACGATGTCGTGCTTTATGTTTCAATATGACCGTTGGAGGCAATATGACCGTTGGAACCCGAGGCCTATAAATAGGAGGTCATTTGAAGCTGAGAACACAACGATGAACAAAGAGAACGAATGAAGAGACTCTGTGAACTACGAAGATTCTAGAGAGAGACACTGTGACTTCTCTCATCAGCTTTGTGCGTCCGATCATCGTATCGAGGGATTTCAAGTAATTGAAAGACAGAGGTGCCGATTACCTGCAAAATCGAGGGCTGCCGGGGATAGGCAGACAGACGTGCCGATCATCGTATCGAGGGCTGCCGGGGATAGGCAGACAGACGTGCCGATCATCGTATCGAGGGCTCGCCAAGGTGTTGGTGAGACAGATCTTTTATCCTAGGTGAAAGGATAACCCTTATCTTTGGGTTAAAAGAATTGTATTACTTTTACATTTCCGCTGTTGTATTAGAAAGGGATTTGTATTGTTTCCTTTCTTCTTTTCATATTCAATTGTAATTGTTTCAATTACAATCATTCTATTACATATTGTATTGATTGGTTCTATACGCTTTAAGGTAGAATCATTCACATTTGTATTACTCTGATTATTGTGTTCATCTTGAATACAATTGTTTTGTTTTACAATAGTATTACAATACATCATATCTTTTACATTCAATACAATTGTGGGTGTTTGTATTTGTATTAGTTTAAGATCATTTAAACTAATCTCTTTGTTACTTAAACTCAAAGGTTTTTAAACCTACAATTCACCCCCCCTCTTGTATTGTTCCATCTAATAGACTTTTATATCTACTATTCGATCCAACATTAGTCCCACAGTGAGGCTTCTAGAAGTAATATAGGGATGTGGAGAGGAAAAATGATAAGGGGTTGTCTGAGCCAAAGGCTTTAGAGGTGTGGGTAAGGTGGTAGAGGTGGTGGCCTTTTATAAGAGGAGAGGAGGGGCACTCTTGGAATGTAAAGATGTGTTACTTTATTTGAGAATGTGTTTAGGATTTTAATGGTCCCACATTGATTTGTTTCTAGGATAAGGTGATACGGGTTCAAAATACACCCATACAATAGTTTTTGGACAACTGTATGTTATAGTTTTAACATTATCATTTCATTTTATTTAAATCCTTTATTAATGAGGTAATCGCTGCATCATCATGATGTCAAAAATAATTTAATTTATTTAATGTCTAACAATTATAAAAAAATATCATGATGTAGGAAGTATTTTTAGATTTATAATGAATATTTATACTCAAAAATATTACCTGTATAACCCCATTTAAATTTTTTTATTGAAACATCTCATGCTTTTGACATTTTTATTTTAACATTAAATAAAACGTTATTTATGTCATTTTCCAACCAAAGTGGTTCCATGGGGTCCCCAAGTTGACCCATGGATTGTATTGGTCGTCCATGACACATACAATGAGGGTAGGACATGTATCCAGGTCATTTCACATTATTAAAACATTATTTTTACCTTAAATTACACTAATTACCTCTAATCGCGATTAAAAACATAATAAGTTACTATTCACCAAAAAAATTATTTTAATCCCATTGAACCACATTTTACATCTTAATGACAACCATGTATGTCAGAGTTTTGAAATTCAAAACACAAAGATGGAAAATTTTAATTTAAACAGAAAATCAGTTTTTATAATTACCACTTAGTGGTTTCACTATTCATCAAAAATTGATGTTTTTCTAGAAAATTACAAAAAATTCACCCTAAGCTATATTTGATATTCCAAATTCAAAAATTATGTCTATTTTAAAAAATTCAACACATATAAGTTGAGTTAATTAATTTAATAATTAATTTCTGCTGTCAAAACAAATACCGTGTTTTTATGATACAAAATGTATCAAAAGATTGACACTAGTTTAAGTCCGATTTCAAAGTGAAATTAATTTCAAAGACCACTATTGGATTAAATGGAAAAAATATATTATAATTTCACTTTAAAACCAATTCAATTGATAATCTAATCATATAAATAAATTAGATTAAAAATAGGTTTTGAATTAAAATACAACATTTTTCACTATTCATTAAAAATTGAATTTTTTCGGAAAAATACCAAAAATTTACACAAAGTAAATTTTGATTTCCCGATTCTAAAGAAGAATTTTATTTTGTCAAATATAACACATTAAATTGTCAAAAAGTGGATTTAAAAGAGGATTGCAATCAAAAGGCGGTTAATCAACCTTTTAAAGTATATTAGAATGTTTACACTTAAAATTGGATTCATTCGCATTTTTAATCCTCTAACATTTTTTGAAAAGAGTAAAAATATTTGACAAACATATATAATCATTTTTTAGTTAGTTCTGTTCATTCGCACCATTACAATGGCTAGGCGTTAACTACTATTTAAAATAATATTATTGTATTATTAGAGTGCAACGTAAGATTTCCAAGAAACTCATTGTTGCATGTTGGGTACGGTATCAAGCATAGAGTCCCCTTTAAAGTCATATTAATATTTTATTCACAAATATGAAAAAATGTGAAAATGTAATTTTATTTATTTACCTAGGGTGTTACATCCATCCCCCCTTTTGGGAATTGTTTCCTCGCAATTTCAAAATTGGGCTTGGAATCTTTATTGAAAATCCCACATCTGAACAAGATTCAGTAAAACAATCACTTTAATATAAAGAAAGATAAGTATAGAGGTCACCTGAGTTAACCCATACTATGAATCCATGTAGTAAAACATGGACATGGAGGAGAAAACATAGGGTCATGTTCTGATGGAGAGTGACATAAAACATGTTTAGGAGAAAGCTAACCACACGAAAATCACAATATTGTGATGGGTTAAACGGTATTCGATTCCCTAGTAGGAAAAGTTAATATACAACATTTTTGTTTTAAGATACTTTTTATTGAGGAATTTATTCATAAGGAAACATAATCACTTACCATGTTGTCTTTCAACTTTTATTAGATTCCTTACACAAACTCATATTTTCTCCAAAAGACGAGTATTTAGGAAGACTTGTTCACATTAAGAGTATTATAATCAAATTATAGAGAATCACCTAAGACAAAAAAGAGAACTATATACTTCCCATGTCTTTATACTTTAACCAAAACCAAAACCAAAAATGTTAGTACAAGATCAGATAATCCAGAAAAGGATAACCCTTTATAAAAATAAAATCTCTTCTTAATCTCCAAAATTTGTCCAACAAAACCCAAAGTTCAATGGGGACAATTCGACAAACAATTTGTCCATAAAATTCTTCAAAATAAACCAAACTAAGATTGAAACCCAAATATTTGAAGGATTTAGTCACATAGTCATCCAAGTTAAATCGTAACATTTATCTCCAAACAACATCAGTTGCTCTTAATGTCTCGTATTGAAAAGTAATTAACCTAATCACATATCCTCCATGATAGGTTACTAAATTTACATAGATAACCCAATATCAACTTACTCTTAATTCATAAAATCATCTAACTAAAAAGAAACAGTCAAACTAACCAGGGAATTCACGTAGTCTAGTGGTAGATGATAAATACCAGTCGCACATTGGTTGGGGGTTCGATGCCCGTAGCTTTGTCCAACGTGACGGGTTGTCACACGGTCTGCGTGTTGTCCTTTTTCCAAAACTATATAATTCTTAAAACATTCCCCAAAACGAGATAAAATCATCAAAAATAATCATAACATATTTTAAACTCAAGTTTATCTCATGCCTTTCATTTTCCATCATAACATATAAAAACCCATAATTACCTCAAAAGTAAGGATCATATATAAACTCTAATGGTTACCTTTATAATTATTACCTAAAATTCCACATAGATTGGTCATCTCGTACATGATGCATTACTGAACATACCAAGGTTCAAGTGGTTGATAATGACTCCTTCATAGTTGGTTTAGAATAACCACAAGTTTCCTCATTTAGTCCCCCATTTTATCTAGTATCCTAATCAGAGAACCACCACAGTTTCCTTCACACCAGTTGTCTCTTTGGTGCTTGCTAGATCCATCCTTTCACTAAAAATAGAAATGTCAATTTGAGTATATCAACAAAACCATCATGTTCTAATGAGGAAGGAAAACACTAAGATATACTTACTCATTCACTTTATCTTAAATTAGGACTCTTTCTGAAATTCTATCCATTATGGTACTGTCACTTATGCTTAGAGAATACCCTAACCTCTAAAGTTATCTAAACCGACCTCTAATACCAACTATAAGGCCCCAACCTTAAACCTTACTTAATCATGAGTTAATACAAGACCACACATTGAGGATCTTTTCAGGTTTAGAGTTTTAGAGAATTAGATCATAAACTTGCATTACATTCCACATTTAAACAAAATGGTTACATAAAAGATAGTATTCATTTTTTCCCATCAACGGAAACATATTTAAAATAAAACATGGATTCTTTCTTAACACTTCCTTGACACTGTCATCATATCATCTACCTTTCCCTTGACCTGTGGAAAACATTTCAAAAACTTGGGATGAGCATAACAATCTCAGTAAGGGATATAAAAATATAGAAAAGAAACATGAGTTCATATATACATTAGAATGAAATCATACTTTACCCATAAAACATAGGAACTTTAACATACCTCATAAAATCATGAATAAATCATAAAAATCATAAGACATAAAGGTAACTTGAGGCATTAATAACATTCTTACCTAGGGAGTAACCCTCTTGGTTACGTTTGGAATACCCACCACAGTATATTCCCTAAATCTCTTCGAAGAAACCCTAAAGTTTCACTCCTTCTTGTTACCCAATGAATTGGAGAGCTAGATCGAGCTCACCCACCCTTAGTTTATCACAAAACCACCTATCTTCATAATAATTCCCAAGAACCATAACATAATCATATCACATAAAACATACATAAAAGAAACATAGAATTTCCACATTTCAATCACATGATATCAATAAAACACATTGATATAATAAAAACACTATGAAATTCATTTTCAATACCAAAACAAAAGACAAGTACAAAATGGTGTTTATTGTTCTTTTAAAAAAACGGTATGGCTTGTAGAGGAAGCCGAAACTCAAATAATAGTCAAGGCGGCGGAGAAGTCGGTGTGGCTGCTTACATATGACAAAAACATTCCCTTTTGTCATTTAGTAACGCTACATATAAAAAGATTAATTTTGAATAAACGTAAATGTCAAAGGAATTTATACACCGTATAAAAGAAAGTTGTGTATAAAACAAAATATTCCTCAATGAATGGATATTGAGACTAAGTCCCATACAAAGACAATATCCTTGGATTAAGGATAAATCAATTACATAATTATGTGTTAAAATTAATACCCTAAATATAAGTGGACATTACATGTAAAAAAATCAGAGGTTATTCACACATATTAATAGAATGACATATTCAAGGAGTACAAGTTTATTCCAAAGAATCAAATTTTGTTTAAGAAGTTCCCTTGCAAAAATTTGTCAGCCTAACGGCGTCACTACAAAATTAAGAAAATGAGTTGATAAGAGATTAAAAGGGTATCTCATCACATGGATATAAAATTTAAATCAATAAGGATATAGAAGAACATATCCCATCATAATAGTATGTGAATTAAAAGAAATAACAAAAGAAGTCTTTTAAAAAGAGGAGGGTGAAAGGTTCCCTTACCGACATGGGTATCTTTTGAAACATACGCCCCGTGAAAGAAAGACAATACAACATTGATGTAAATACTCATAAATGAAAGTATATTACACAATGAGTAAAATAATGGGCAGTACATACATCACTCATAGGAAATTCTAGCATATGTAGCATAAATCTCACGGAAATAAAAGTGAGAAGAAAAATCCCTTACGAAAACTCGGCAGCCTAATGGCGCCACTTAAAACTTACAAAAATGGATTGATGAGATCAAATATGGTTTCTCATCATATTATAATAAAGTTTGAAGAAAGAGTAATATAAAATAAAATCCCCCAACATAACAAATAGGAGCTTAAAATAAGTGACATAAAGGAGAGTACTTAAAAAGAAATAGAGAGGTAAGATCTCTTACGATAATTCGGCAGCCTAACGGCGCCACTCAAAACATCCAACATGGATTGATGAGAGAGATTGGGGTCTCTCATCACATGAACAAAAAAATTACAGTAAGAGTAATATAAAATAACATCCCAATAACAAGAAAGATGGGATTTAAAAGGAATGACATAAAAGAGTGTACTTAAAAATAAAGAGAGGAGTAGGATCCCTTACCTTAGGTCCGACTTGACTCGATCGTTCATTAACGTCCTGAATAATAAACCTGAGTTAGTTTATACATTCTTAAGAACCTTTTTTGAGTTCATTATTCTATTTATATCATTATTTCCATGTTATAAATAATATGTAATCATTTAAGTTAATAATGTTTGTTTTGTCGATATTTGGTTCTTAAGTTGAAAGTGGACTTCTTAGAATTACATGTTGTTCGTGTTGTCAAAGGTTCATTATATCCAGAATGATATTCATTATATTGATATCATATATATCATATATATCCAGAATATATAGGTATTTATAATATTACATAATTATTTAGAGGTAAGAAATTAAATGCACCGTTCATGGAGACGGTAAGCCGTACGTACGCATGAACGCTACTTTCATTTCTATGTCATATTAATGGAATTAAAACTAAATGTAAGGCATGTATATTTTAATTCAATAATTATATTCATCATTTATATGTAACATAAATCATATATAATAACTTTAAATACATCCTTTATACATACCACATATGACATTAACGAATCAAATCACTTTGAGGGGGTGGTAGTCCGCACTTTCTAAAATGAAATTATCATGTTTACCCACAATGGAAACCATAAAGGTATGCCAAAAAAGAAAAATACAGAAGGTTAAGTAAAACATAAACATATTATATATCATATATAAATATAGTTTCATCTTAATGGAAACCTTTTAAGGTGTTATATGAGTTTCGAACAATCATCGTTTCGTGAGGTAGAAATTCGCCATCCACAGAAATAGTATGTTCTTTAACCATTTGATGTAGGTGTGTGTATGTGTATCTCGAATTATTCTTATAAAAACATCCTATTATATTGAAGATATTTCATTTGTTACAAAAGAAATGAATAAAAAGAGTTTAGGGGGTTGGAGAAGCAAAATGAAACAAAAGAACACAAGTGAAGACATTACCTTAAAATTGGATAACTCTTTTTTATTTGATCTCAAAGGCTTCCTTGGGAAGCCTTCTGCCCAAAGTGAGGCTCCTAGGAGTAAGAGAGGGACGTGTAGAGGAAATGGTAGAAGGGGTTGGCCGAGCCAAAGGCTTGAGAGGTGTGGGTAAGTTGGTAGAGGTGGGGGCCTTTTATAAGAGGAGACGAGGGGCACTCTTGGAAAGTAAAGAAATGTTACTTTATTTTAGAATGCTTTTTGGATTTCAATGGTCCCATATTGATGTGTTTCGAGGATAATGTGATAAGGGTTCTAAGTCCACCCATCCAATAGGTTTTTGATGAGTTTAAGTTATATTTTTAACATTATCTTTTCATTTTATTAAAATCCTTTATTAATGAGGTAATCGCGACATCATCATGATGTCATAAATAAATTATTTTATATAATGTCTAAAAATTATAAAACAATTATGATGATGTAGTAAATAGTTTTATATTTCTAATGAATATTTATAGTCAAAACTATGGCTTGTATAACCCAATTTAAAAATTATTTTAGTGAAACATCTCATTCTTGTGACATTTTTATTTTAACATTAAATAAAAAGTTATTTATATCATTTTCCAACCAAAGTGGATCCATGGGGTCCCCAAGTTGACCCATGGATTTTCTTAGAAGGCCATGACACATCCAATGAGGGTAGGACATGTGTCTAGGTCATTTCACATTATTAAAATATTATTTTTACCTTAAATTACACTAATTACCTCAAATCGCGATTAAAAACATAATAAGTTACTATTCACCAAAAAATTATTTTAATCGCATTGAACAACATTTTACTTCTTAATGACATCCATGTATGTCAGATTTTTGAAATTCAAAACAAAAAGATGGAAAAATTTCATTTAAATGGAAAATCAGTTTTTATAAGTACCACTTAGTGGTTTCACTATTCATCAAAATTTGAAGTTTTTCAGAAAATTACAAAAAATTCACCCTAAGCTATATTTGATGTTCCGAATTCAAAAATGATGTCTATTTTAAAAAATTCAAAACATCTAAGTTTCATTAATTAATTTAATAATTAATTCCCGCTGTCAAAACAAATAGCGTGTTTTTATGAAACAAAATTTATCAAAATATTGACACTAGTTTAAGTCCGATTTCAAAGTGAAATTAATTCCAACGACCAAAATTGGATTAAATAGTAAAAATATATTCTTATTTCACTTTAAAACCAATTCAATAGATAATCTAATCATTTAAATAAATTAGATTAAAAATAGGTTTTGAATTAAAATACAACATTTTTCACTATTCATTAAAAATTGAGCTTTTTCGGAAAAATTCCAAAAATTTACACAATGTAAATTTTGATGCCCGGATTCTAAAGAATAATTTTATTTTTTCAAATATTACACATAAAATTGTCAAAAAGTGGATTTAAAAGAGGTTCTCCATCAAAAGGCATTTAATCGACCTTTTAAAGAATATTAGAATGTTGATGCTTAAAATTGGATTCATTCGTATTTTTAATCCTCTAACATTTATTGTAAAGATTAAAAATATTTGAGAAACATATATAATCATTTTTTAGTTAGTTCTGTTCATTCCCGCCATTACAACGGCTAGGCATTAACTACTATTTAAAATAATATTATTTTATTATTAGAGTGCAACGTAAGATTCCCAAGAAACTCGTTGTTGCGTGTTGGGTACGCCATCGAGCATAGCGTCCCCTTTAAAGTCATATTAACATCTTATTCAAAAATAGGGATAAATGTGAAAATGTTATATTCTTTATTTACCTGGGGTGTTACATTCACCATATCATCAATCTTATCAAAAATATCACAAAAATTACAACTATTAAAATTTTGATATTATGATTGAAATAATGATATCCATTTTTAAAAAATACATTTTCTCAAAGTGAATGAAATAATGTATCACTGTTTCTCATAAAACAATTGTCAAAATGTTTTTGTAAGAAAAATATTTTTGAAGAAAGAAAGTATTTATGATAACATCATTGATTAATTCCAATGAATTAGAAAAATTATTGAGATTGAATTATATATATATCTTATAATTTCCATAATTATATGTATAACTATCAATTTAATATCTTCTTTATAACTCTAACTTTCAAATAATAATATTTTGTAGTTCATTTAAGATTGTTGTTGTGTGTTCTATAGGCTATCAAACATTGTGTTCCTTTACAATATAGGGGTGTTCCATTCTCCCTCACATTAATAAATTAAAATATCATTTTATGAACTTCATATTGGTATTCATGGGTCTTAAAATTTAAAAAGTACATTTCCGGACATCATACATGAAAACAAGAGTTAATAAAACATTCTCTTGAAAAGAGGGACATGGAAATATAAAGGTTATCTAGAATAAAACATAACTATGATTCTAAATATGAGAACATTAATGGGAATTAAAAATTTGACCATTAATGAAAAAAGTAATTAAAAATAATGATGTAGAGTGATAGAGAAAATTGAACAATATAATGTAAAATATCACGAGAAAGAGAATGAGAGAAAAACCATATACCAATGATGAGTATGAAAAACCATTGATTCATCTAAAGTGACTGCAATATGATAACAATTTAGATTCATGATCCATTTTAACTAGTTGAGAAAATTCTTTACCATCATCCCAGTGATATTAAAGAAATATACATACATTATTTTTGTCAAATCCATAACTACAATTTCATAATTTGGTTGTGGGTTTCAAAAAGATTCCAAATATATCTCATATTTTTTTCTAAATGATGACTATGAATATTTATCTCATAATATAATATAATCATTTATTTATTTAACATTATTTATAAAAATGTAGGAAATTAATTTCTTCTAATCGTCCCCAAAAAATTAACGTATGATAATATAATATTCAAATTGAATAAACCTTCATATGAAGAAATAATACATTAATCTACCAAATTCCCACAATAATATAAATGTTCAACATAGATCATTCAATAAATAAATATCTTTATAATTATTTAAAATATTCTAAACTATGTTTTAAAGCCAACGATTACAATATTTTGATCATATATTCTTCCGAAATAAACAAAATATATATCTCCAAATAAAATCAATTACTCTTAGAGTATCATACCAAAGAATGGAAATTATTTTATATTCTACAAATTATACAAATCATTTCCCACTAGAAAGAGACAAAAAAATTGTATACTCATCCGTAAGATAAATCATCTTCTATTCCCTAAATAAAAACATATCATAGACAAATGTATCTCTATTTACCTTAATCATATAAATCTTCCAAAATAGTATAACTATATAAAAATAACATTAATCACATAGTCAGTAAATAAAATTTTATTACATTGGTATTCTATATGATTAATCATATGTTATCGACATATAATTACCCTATTATCATAATTACCTATAATTTAATAATTATCAAATAACGTTTTAACCTCAATGGATTTCTCATAACTTTCAGTTTAAATCCATGAAAAGATAATCAAATTCTTATGAAATAATCATTCATGTTAAACCCAATGGTTATAATAACCCATAAAAATATAAAATCTCCAAACAAAAATTAATCAATTAAGAATAACATCACATAAAACATTTACAGGGGATTAATTTCCTTTGAACAGATGATTACCCTTAAACATAAAATCCCAATATGGTGTCTATAACTCAAAAGTTAAATTGCATGAAAATATCGTAATATCCATTGTCATTTAGGACCTCCTCTGATACTAACTGTAACACCCTTGAACCTGTACTTCAGAATCGGGTGGTAATAATTTTATCTTTACATTTATGGAATTGAAATTCTTAAACATGAACCAATTTTACCCATCTAAAAAATGTAAAATCTAACTCAAATATTGTATTGATTATATATCTAATGACCTTTTTCAAGTAGAGTTTTAGAAAATTTGGAAAAACACTTTCAAATTGGACATTTACACAAAGTATGTGTTTTGAGATTAAAATTTGTTCTTTATAAATATATTCTTTCATCATTCATTATAACAAACACATATAGAAGTCTAAATTTATTAACTTCTCTGATCATCCGTAATCCCTCTAATAAATAATTTGAAAATGTTTGATGGAATCAAAATATCAACAGACATAAAAGTAAGCAATATGTTAGACCAGTGAAAACATGAAAACCCATAAAAGGTTTACCATTTCAATATTACACTTTTATAATATTAAAAAATCTTATCAACATAGATAGAACATGTTTTTATTAACTAAAATATTTTAAAACCATAGTATTAAAATAGAAACCCTTTTAGGAATCATAGAGTATTATATCCATAACCAATGTTAGAAATAACTGGAGCCTAACTAATTCCATTGGAGAATCCTCCATAGGTAACACCCCCATTTATACCATTGATGTCACATAACACTACGTATTTAATTCTAAGCCATATCGGGATCACCCACTGTATAATTTGTATCAGTTTCACAAATTTCTAAATGATCTATCTATCTCAGTAATTCATATAATCTATATCGGGCTCACCCATTTGTATATATTGTATTGGGATCACCTATCATCATCTATAATTCTCAATTACCATATCAAGAATAAATAATTTTAATATTTCTCTTTTTAATCTTAAAACCCTTGAAAAAATATTTTTAATAGATATTAAAAATATTTTTGGATAGAAGAATATCATTTGATATTTCAAACCCATTTCCCAAAAAAACAATACACTAAAAATTTTAAAAAAGGGTTTTTATATAATTAAATCCTAGATGATTATAAATAAATAAAAAAAACATAATTAAATTTGGTTGTTTTATGAGGATATTTTGACACCACATGCATTAAAATAGAAGATTCATTTTTTCTTTTATAATGAAAGTGAAAACGTTCCATATAGAAGATGTAAAATATTCATCTTGAAATTTTTTTAATGAAATGAAAAATAAAAACAATGAAATTTATAATTAATATATCCATATAAATAAATCAATGAAAAAATTTTAACTATATAAATTTGGAATAAAAATATTCAAAATACGAATCTCTAAAATAGGTAATATTTAATTTTATGTTAAAATTTCCATTACTTTGAGTCTGACTCATCACATATCTTCTTTATTTTCCTTAATAATGAATTTATTTTATTTCTTAATTTCACTAATAACAATTCTCATGTTCATTCCATTACCATTATCCCTATTATATCATTTATGAACTTTTTTTATTCAAATACATCATCTGTTATGTTAATATGGGACGTTTTGATGATGTATGGTTCATAATTGCAAAACAACATTGGTAGGTTGAACATGGTTAATGGAGCCATTATTCCATAATCTCCATAATAAAAATAATAACATAATTATATTTTTTAGACATTAGTTATTATCTGTAATAACCATGATTGATGGTTTTGATAAATGAATTATGTCACAATCATAGAGATGGTAGTTCATTCATTTTCATGTGTGAAGTGTCAATTTGTCAACTAAAATGAGGTATATAAGGTATGTATTATTAATTATTCAGATAAATATTATTAAATTATAAATATAATATTCAATATTTAAATAATCTTATATATTCAAACCATGTGATTGGGTGATGAAAAATGAATCGCATCATTATATAGAGGTGGTAATTCACGTGTGTGCATGACTGAAATTATCATTTTTAAATGGACATAAAGGTAAGATAACAAACGATATATTATATTTTCGTAATTATAATTATATCATATATATCATAAATACATATATATACATACATTAAATCCATCATTATAACCATCCATGAGAGGTGATGATGGAAAATTAATTATATTGGTTCATGAGGCAGTAGTTCATTGTACAAATGAAAGAAGGTTTCATTTCCCATTTGATGGAAGAGGATATGGATATAATTTATTAAATTAACATAATAAAATCTAAAAATATGGAATAAACTAATGAAATTTTTTATCTTTCTTTATTAAGATTTTAAGGATGTATATGAAGATATAAAACCAAAACATACAGTAAAAATATGTAAATCTTTTTAGACAACCTTCCTTTCATTACATCTTAATCCTTCTAAGGTTTGTATTATTCCAAAAATATTGATTATAGAACATTTTTAGGGTTTTTATAGAGTTATTTATGTAGGTATTTTCCGGGACATAGTGCTGAAATTATACGAAGAATAGATGGGGAGTTTCCCTTTTATAATAAGGGGGTACACATTGAATTACTTATTGTATTTAATTAATATAAATTAATTTTATTGGAAAAAAATACCAAATTTATAAATTTAGAAAATATTAATATAATTAATCTATATATTCTCATTCAATAATATTTTAAAAAAATTAGATAATGTTTTTTTCCTAATTATTCTATTTTAACACTCGGTTGACCCTTTTGATAATTACATCAATATCAAAGTTTTTTACTCTTTAGGGAGAAATAATGTTTCAATAAAATGAAAAGTCTCCCTTAACTGCTACATGGTTCTTACTTTAAACCATATCTCATTAAATTGGCTGAATATACTTTTTTTATTAATTTGTATCATTAATTAAAATATTGTTTATTACAAAATATCAATTATTTTATTTTTGGAACTACCCTTTTAATTTGAATTTAAAGTCATCAAGATATAAATAGAACAATAATATAAATCTATAAAAAATAAAACATAATTAATATTTATATATAAAATCCATGGTACATTATAACTCAACCAAAAAAGTTACTTTTATCATTTTAAATGCCAATTACATAATTTTTCTACTACGTGCAGAAGCACTATGTTAGTGTAATGTAAACATTTACGGTAAATATGTCATCCATAAAATTTATAAATAAATTACCACAATAAAAAATTTCATAATCATTAATATATCATTTATAATTCTTCACAACATATTTATATCCCTATGTGAACATATAATAAAGTATAAAAAACATGAGAGTAACATTTTGTATTTTTCATTACATAAAACAAATATTTTCAATTTCCAAAGACAGTTGCCCAAAATTTCCATAACATATAATATATGATTATTACGGTCTATAATCACCCATAAAACATATTTATCTCATGTTTTATGGTTATTTTTTTGTTTTATCATATTACTTTTAACATTAATTATTTGATTTACCCCTGTTGTGGTGACCAATATTTAATATGGTTGTGATTCATAAATAACAAAATTAAAAGAAAAATACTTATAAAATTTTAATATATTAACTACAAATTTGGGTTATATTTTTCAACATTCAATTACTAGAAGTGAAAGGATTCATTTTTAATATAAATTCATATTACGCAATGAAATCCAGTTTTTTACAAAATGTGTTTTAATCCCAAAAATTAACGTTTACCAAAATTAGTTATAATAATGACTCAATTATAATTAAATATATTATGTCAAATTAAATAATATATATCATAGTTTTAGAATAAATTAAATTCATAATGGGAATAATTAATGAAAATAAATGACACTTAAAAAATCCGTATTTTTAATTATTCATTCAATGATCTATATTTTCATAAAATTCACATAAAATTCACCCTAAAGTAATTTTAATTGGTCTATTAAAAATATGATATAATTATTATCATATAAATTTGTAACTATGTAATAAATGTAATATAATATTCAATCATAGAAGTAAACAAAAAACATATTTAATGAAAATTTATTTTTAAAGAATAAAATGACTAAAACAATTGAGTATTTATTTAAAAATAATTAGCCAATAAAATTTTTTAAGTAGGAAAATTATATATATATATATATATATTATAATATAGTTAATATTATTCATAACTATTAATTTAATTACTTGGTTATAACTATGTAATTTAAATAATTATATTTTCTTGGTTTTTTAAGATCAGTGATGTGTATCGTATTGTATATCGAACATAGTGTTATATTAAAATAATGAGATGTTACACCAAACATGATGAAATAATATACAATTTCAGAAATCCAAAATGAAAATTAAGAACATGAATAACTTAATAAACACTAGGGGAAAACACACTTAATCAAGAAAAAATCGTTGATTGAAGTGAGTTGAGACACTTAAAGCATGAATGCTATATTAAACTACATGTAACTCAAATGATTTTCATTGGATTTATGGATACTTAATAATTTTTAGTTAATTTAGAATCACTTATATTTAATTTATGGTTTATTGTTCTATCTCTATCCTTTTTATAATAATATATCATAATATAATTTTGCAATGGGGTGGTCATCATAATTTTCTATACATCACCTGTAATTGTTATATAATAATGGTTAAATGATAAATTTAATTATACATGGATTCAACCAATGAATTATAATCATCCCAATATGTGATGATGTCCAACATGCATCCTTACTAGATGTCTTCTAACATAATATTTCTCAACTTTATTTATCTAACCTTCTAATTATAGAACCAAGATCCTAAAAATATAAAGATCCTAAATGGATCCATCACGCATTGTTTCATACAACAAGTGATCTTAGAATCATATTTGGAAAAAAAATCAATGAAACCTAATGCACCTGGATAACATCACCCATGATTTGGAATTATTTTTCACATGGGTATGGATGAAGTTTCTCCACATTGACACCCCATAAATGATCACTCTACTGGTGTCATGGAAAATAACATATTATGGAAATACTATCATCAAATAAATAAAAAAATCATCATAATTTATCTATGTAATACTATGTGACATACAATGAAAATTTGATACATGGGGTCTAGTCTTTTATTAATGTAACATAAAAAATAAGTCATGAACCAACCCATGCCGGGGCTCAATCCGCAGCTACCCCAAGCCCACCTCCAGAGTGTATGGGGGTGAGAAGAATTGAAGGAATAAAAAACTAAAATAGGCTTTTAACTATGTACCTATACACACGCACACAACCAATTTATTTCAATATTTCATATGAAAAGTAGCAAAAGATTCTACACTACTAATAGTAAATCAAACATGCATGAACTTATAAATAGTACAAGTACGATAAAGTAAACAAAATGAAAAGGGGGAAAATATACTCCCAACAAGAAAAGTGTCCCATACTCACAGAAATTAGAAAAGTAAAATAGTTGAGATATCCTTGCTCATGGATTCCAAGTGATGACCATGGTATATAGTCCATGTACCTATATCCCTAAGTTTATATAATTTCTTCACCAACCTATTTGTCATCTACATAAGGAATGATATGATCAGGTAAATCCCATACATGGGTGAGTATAAATATACCCAGTAGGATGCCCCAAAAGATGCAGGGGGAGTAGTAAGAGATACATTGAAGAGGAGAGTAGTAGATCAAACAAGGTAGAGTGAAATAGTGTATCTCAACGCAAAAAGAGAGTGAAGTTAACTCATCCAAATGCAAAGAGAAATAAAAAGTGAGAGGATGAACTTCCTATCGAGAATTTGATACATATAGTAGGATGGTAAACCCTTCCAACCACGAGAAGCTAGACACAAAAAGAATGTGGCATACCCTACATGACATCACCTTTCCTGGAAGGAGATTAAATAAAACCCAATGAGTGTGCACTAAAATAAGATATATAAATGTTTAGTAAAAAAAACACAGAAGGGAGAGTATGGGGATCTCTATCTCATAGCTCAACCCAAGAATAAGAGATGCCAAGAGATCCAAGGTATCCAACAATGCCCATCATCCCTCAAATCTTCCCCAAACATGTAGTTAAAAGGGAATCAAACACTAAACTCTAATATTATACAATTTGGACAGCACTGACTCACCCACATGGTTTTAGGTCTCTTTATAAGGACATGTCTTAGTGGGGAATGTGTCCCTCTTACTTGTGTGTCCAAAGGTAAATAATGTCATTTCTCAACACCAATCCGTGTAGCTAAATGTTTCAAACTCAGAGTATGGTATCCATTCCTTAGTGCTTTAGGGGGGTTCCAATATATGGTTGAGGACATCCACCTTGGTGTGACATGGGGGTTCCACTCTGATAGTAGTCGTTGAGGACACACTCCCTAGTGCATTATGGGGGTTCCATTCTAATGTTAGAGAACATGCACCATGGTATCACAAGGGGGTTCCACTCTATGTCTTAATGGGCACACACGCTACAATGTAAGGGGGTTTCACATAGAATTAACTATAGAGGACCCATTTCCATGTTGATGGGGAGTTACATTCAAAAATCACTGATATCCTTGCCTGGCCACTGATGTTGTCGTACACCACGTGAAGATGTTTCCTTCTTAGGAAACCGCACATAGTATCCTAAATTTTGAAATGGTGGTTACCATCATGTTCTATATATAAAAACATGTAGTATTGGATATTTACTTCCCCTAAATGGACAACCTATAAAAAGGGCGCTTCTTCACTACCACACTCCCGAACAGGACCTCCTAGGGCCCATTCCTTGGTGTGATACTTTAAATTCCAAAATTGGTCTCAAAAGGTCCATCCTAAAATGAGGATCATTATACCACAGATGACATATAAATTGGAAACTCCATTTAGAATTTATCACAGTGTGAAACTGTTGCATGAAAAACTGCCTGAACCCGCACATGATCGGCCGTGGACTGACAACCATGGTAAGTCTACATACCACTGTTTATGACCGTGACCTTGCAGTCAATAGCCCCATAGTATCTTGAGATATCAGGGCCTCATGGTCGACCTCCATCGTCGACCCTGACCACCCTTTCTCCCAGCAGCCCGTGTCCATCCTAGGTCCCACCTAGTTCGACCCACCTGGTTTTCCCAGGCCCACATCGTGTGTGGGCCGCCTAGCCCACCATTGCCAGTCCCACGTGGAATTCCTTGGCATGGCACACGATTTCCACTGATGAGGTGCTGCTATCAACACAGCCTCCAACAGTGTTTCGTGGATGCCTACCTCTGCACGGGTCATACACTAGGTCACCGATGCTGATCCTTCCACTCCGGCCACCTACGACCCACTTCCACTACCTCATGGATCAACATTACTGCCTCCCCGCAACATCATAGATGCTACTACTCTCATGCCCCTGGCCACCCGCAGGCTGCAATGCGTTCCCCACTCGCTGTCAGCCGCCGATGCACTGGTGGTCCCATCAATGGACCACCGCGCCTCCTCTGGTTCTCAAAAATGTGAAACAAAACTAGATATAGAGATTTTGGGTCCTGATCCACATAGATATGTGCCCCCTTGATGTTTGGGTTCTAATTCAATGTGATGAATGTTTTAAGTTGAAAACCAAAAATAACGGATGAAGAACATGATGATTATGTTCTCCAAAAATAGATCAGTTGATGGCCATGTTAGTATGGACATAGAAAAAGATATTAAATGTCACAAAAATTCCAAAAGATTATTTATTATTCAAGAATTTGAAATCAGGGATTCCATAATTTTTGAATCCATCATTTTTGGATCCATTCATCATTTATGAACGCAACCGCCAACACTTCGTCGTTGGTTCTGCATTGATCCACCGAAGGAGGAAGGGAAAGATCTCTGCATCAGTGGTGTGAGGATTAGGTGGCATCCCTAATCTAGAACCTATAATCACTTATTTATAACAAGTGATTAGGTTAAGGGTATTATCTTAACTGCACCTGCCAACCATTGTGGGATCCAAATATTTTGTGCCCTCTCACTTGATGTTTCACTTATGTAAAATGCTAAATTATGAACATATCAGTGGTCTCATATTTCTAATCTATGTCCAATTGCAGGAGTTATTTAGTTCAACATCAAAAATAAATTAATTTTATTTAATTATTTCATTCACGGTTATGTCCTCAACAACGTTTCCTATAGAACACCCACGAAAAAAAATTTATCTTCTGCCTAAGGTTAATTCCATGTTTGGGACTCAATTGTTCCCATAGATTTCTAATATTTACTAACATTTTAGAGTTATCGAATTTCCTTCATCTTCATAGAATAAAATATACTTAATATTTTTATAATATAAATTATGGGGACACCTGGTCTCAAAATCTCATGCCATATTAGCGCCTAGCACTAAATATATATATAGAGAAATCTTTCAATGTCTTACAAGGAAAAAAATGGGTCTCTACATCATTGACACCATCAATATTTTCTTCCTGAAAATGTAAAACTATGAATAAAACTTGGGATTCTAAGTCCTCATCTAGCTCTCTCATTACCAAGAAATATTCTAAATATTATTGTGCTACCACAACACGCAAACCAAAGGAATTTCCATCCACATAAGGAACACTCTAGTAGATCCTCGATAGCCACAGGGTGTTCATCAAAGGTAGCTTTATCTTCAATGTCTATCTTTCCCCAATTGATGATGTTCATAGGATTATTAATGTATCTACTCAGTTGTGGTTGGTGGAAGACTCCTTTCTCCCACTCCAGCTATGGGAATAGGGAAAGGTGGTAGGTAACCTCGCCAAATATTTTGACGATCTCAAACAGCCTGATGAACCTCGGGGATGGCTTTCCTACCCAGTAAAACCTCTGCATTCCATGACAAGGGGAGACTCTAAAAAAGACATAGCCTCCCTGCTCAAATTCCAAGAGCCTACGAAGGTAATATGCATATGTTTTTTGTATTCTATAGGCCATATTCATCTATAAATGGATGAACTTTCCATTCCCCATTGTCACCTACACAAACTTTGGATCCATTAGGGAAGACTCTCCAACATCCGTCTAACATAAAGGTGACATGCAAGGTCTGCCGTATCGGGCAAAAAATGATGTCATGATAATATTAGAGCGGTAGATAGTTTTTTGCGCAAACTCTACCAAAGATAGGTGATCCTCTCAACTCTAGCTGAAATCCAACACGCAAGCCCTCATACTATCCTCGAGCACCAAGATAGTGTGCTCATTCTTCCCATCAGTCAAGTGGGGAAGTCTTTACTCATTCAAATCTGGGCCTGGACTTCATATCGAGGTCCTCTCCATAATCATGACACAAACCGAGTGTCACAAATGGAGACAATCATCAAGGGTGCCCTGTGAAGGTGCACGATCTCCAACACATAAAACAGCCCCAAAATCATCACCGAAAATGGATCCTTGATAGCAAGGAAGTGCATTATATTCATGATTTGGTCTACGATCATATAAATCGTCCCATGACCCTTCACATTGTGTATAAGTACTATAATGATGTCCAAGGATATGTCATCCCATTTCTACTCCTGAATATCAAGAGCCTTCAATAGACCCACCAGAACCTGATGCTCAGCCTTCACCTACTAACAGAAGCGACATCATGAGTTAAACTCAGCGAAACATCATCTCATACTGGACCACAATATTTTTCACTGAATAACCCTGTAAAACTTCCTCACACCAAGTTTTATAGCTAACGGAGAAGTGTGGAACTCCCACATCACCTCATCCCACATCATGACTGGAACCACCATTTTCCCCTAGAACAAGATCTCATGATTACCTCCTAAAAAATATCTGTCCGATGCATCACCTATGGATATCTGAACACACATAATTTTGTATTAAATGTCTCAAAATTGGGACTCATTCACATGATCATGGATTGAATGAGTCAGCACCAGTGACTATAGAAAAATTGTACCCTCCTACTTCACCAGGGTCAGTTGTAGGGATGATAACTGCTTTGAAGCTTCCTGAAATGGGAAAGCCTGGGATCTCCTGCTAATGGAATCTACTAAGTTTTTTCCCTTTCCTAGGTTATAGACTATTTCAATGTATTACTCCTTCTGAAACTCCAACCAACATCGCTACCTCAGATTCAGATCACTCTGGGTGAAGATGTACCTGAGGATCTTGTGGTCTGAGTAAACCACAATACACTCTCCCATAATGTAGTGCATCCACATCCTTTGTGAAAAGACCACTACTGATATCTCTAAATCATGAGTCACAAAGATCTTCTCATGGAGTCTCAACTTCCTTGACTGGTATGTGATGATTGTCTACCGTTGCATCAACATGAAACTGAGTTCATCTCTTGAGTCATCACAATACACTATGAATTGAACACCTTCCATTGGTAATCTAAAAACATGTACACTTCTCAGCATTTGTCTCAACTCCTCAAAATCCTTCTAGTACTACTCAGACTAGGTAAATGGATGTCCCTTTTCCATCAGAACAGTCAAAGGGGTCATGATCCTGGAGAAGAATTCCTAAAATCTATTGTAGTACATAGCCAAACCAAGAAAGCTTCACACCTATGACACATTCTTGGAAGGATACCATGAAAGAACACATTTGATCATTATTGGTCCCATGACTAAAACATGATTAGAAATGTCATCCCCAAAATGTGGACCTCATGTATCCAGAACTAGAACTTTTAGAGTTTTTTGTAATGATGGTGCTCTTGAAGAAAATAAAGAACCATACTCAAGTGCATTGTGTGATCCTCCTATGCTACTGAGTAAACGAGAATGTAATTAATTAATAAAACAACAAATCAATCTATGTATGGATGGGTAATTTGGTTCATCAAATATATAATGTTTTTGGGATCATGTTTTCCACCAAACAGAATCAATAAGAACTCAAAGTGCCCATAGGAACATCGGAGATCAAATTTTAGAACATCAGCCTTACACAACCACAACTGATTGTAACTATACCTGAGTTCAATTTTGGTGAACCATATCGCACCTCAAAAATGGTCAAAGAGGTCATTGACCATTTTCAAGGGGTGATTGTTCTTTATCGTGGAACTGTTCTGGAGATGATAATCCACGCAAAGATGTAAGCTCTCATCTACCTTCTTCACGAACAGAACTGGAGCTTCCAAGTGGGACACACTATGTCTAATGAAGCCTTTCTCATGAAGGTCCTCCAGATACAACTAGAGCTCATGGTGCTCGGTGGGTTCCATCTGATTTTTCATAGAAGATATTAGGGCTATCTCTAACTGAAATTCAATGTAAACCCCAACTCTCTCCTTAGATGTAGTCCCAGAACATCTTCAGAGATGATTTCCATATAATCCTCCACATCTGAAGGATCCCAGATCCCCAATGAGTCTTCTTCACCAAGGGTTACACTCTCAAATTGATGGGTGATATGCTATAGCCTCCTAAACATAGAAACTTACTTCCCTGATATGAGGTGTCTTTCATTTAGATAATAGAACTATCTCCCATCAGAATATAGGCATATGACTAGTCTACTATGACAGTCAACCTGGGTTAAAAAAATGGTAATCCAATCCATTCCCAAGATAAAATCATAGGCTTCCAGCTGGACAACCAAATAAGTCCCACGTGAAACCCTCTCATCCATGTGATATTTAACACTTTAAGAAGATGAAATACATTGAAGAAGCGCTCCCTATAGGATCCTCAAGACAAAGCAGTTATTATAGTGCCTCTATTGGTAGATAAATCTCATTTACTAGGAGTAAAGAGATACAATAATGACTATATCCTATGTATACTAGTACTAAAGAAAGATTAAAACATACAAATATTATACCTCAGATTATGTCGTGCGCTGCGGGATCACGGACATCCACTGCATGCAGTTGTCTGTGACCCCAGTTGCTAGCTCCCTAATCCTGATGTGGTTCACCTGGTGGTGGTGGTGGAAGAACATCATAGAATCTTTCCCCACCTGTAGATCCTCTTACTCCTCTTCAAGCACCTTCTTCTTGTAGACTACCTTATCCCAGCATGGGGGAATCCTATTCAGGATGTTGTCTCTTCCATGGTCGTCCACCAATTATCTTCCTAGGATGGTAAGCATGTTTTGTCAGGCGGTCTAATGCCATGTGACATTTCTCATCACAAGCATAGAATTGGTCCTCCCTTGGATGACTTGGTGCTCTGCGCTACCATGGTGTTGCCTGAACACATGGCTGAGTCTAATATCGGTGAGGCCTCATGTGTGAAGGTCCTATCGAATGACATCTACCAACATCCATAGACATATCAACTATTTAGCATCCACTAATAGATCCATCAAACTAGTGACCCTCGAATATAAAGTGCTCTATCAAAATTGACCGCTCCAACACCCCGACATAGGTGGGGATTCACAAGGGTACTATGCTGGCATGAATCTCTCTGTAAAGTCCCTGGTCAATCATCAATGCTCAGAAGTATACATCATGGATTATCTCCAGATATTACCATGTCAGGTCTATGAACCTACCCCATTACTCTGCCACTATCATTCATCAATGTTGAAGCTTCTGATGCTTTTAAATCTTAATGGTGCATTAGTAGGAGGGTTAGTACTCCTCATCGAACAGCTGGTGGAAGTAATCACATGAGAGTCTTGACGCAACGTGCATCTAAGTATCCAAGATCCCCCAATGTCCAACCATTCCTTGGAAAATAATGGCTGCCAAAGCCACCGTTTGATCTGTCAGGGTCCTAAAAATCCAGAAGATGATGACCACTGACTCCAGCTAATCCTCTAGTGCCTGAGAATTTGGCTCAATCTAGAACCTGAGTGGTCACTAGTGATGGAACTCATGGAGTTTGCTTAGCCTACACATATCCTTAGCCTACTCTACTGGGAATATATAGTTTAAAACGGTGGAGGTGATACTACATAGACATATGGTGGAAGGGGATCACATGATGGACCATGAGCTAAGGCCTCATCGCTCATAGGGTCATCATCATGAACTGAAGTAGGAATCTTGGTTGTCTGTTATCGTAGAGGTATCCTAAAAGTTTTCAAGAAGTATCACAGTTAGATGGGCACACACACACACATACACAAACACACACACACACACACACACACACACATATATATATCAACAAAAATGGGGATCTGACTCAAAATTTGTATTCCAAGACTCAATCATATATGATGCATGTACAGGTGATCCTTGCAACAAATGTCTCAGCATATAGAGTCAACAAGAGGGTAATCAGGGACCTGGTGAATAGATATATTGGTCGCCCGCACCATCACTAGACTCCTGGAACTAAGATGCAATCTTGATATACTTCAACATTGTAGCCCTAATCCCAAACATTAATTTTAAGGTAAAATTTCAGAACAACATTCTAAAGAATGAACTTTCTCTGATACCAATTTGTCATCTCCCAACCCATGATGGGGCTCGAGTTGCAACTACCCCAAGCCCACCTCCATAGGCCAGGGGGTTGCCACAAGTGCCGAAGGCACAAAAAACATGGGGAAGCATGTTCCTAAGTAACTATACACAAACATAGCTAACTCAAAGAAAAAGTGAAGATGAAAAGGATTAAACAATGAAAGACATCAAAAATTAAACCAAATATGCATGAACTTATGAACAGTACCAATACGGTAATGTAAAATAAAAGAAAAAGGGGGAAAATACATGAAAATTGAGAAATGTATCCCACCTAAAGATGTGTCATTCTCAAGTCACCTCACATCATATCGCAAATTCATAAATGAAGGTCACAATCATGTTCAATCTGACAAAACATGTAGGAAAGGATATTTGTTACCCAATATGGCCAGCCTATAAAATGGGTGTTTTTCACCATAACACGCATGAATGGGACCTCATAAGGCATGTGCCTTGGTATCAAACATTAAATTCAAAAAATGTCTTAAATTGTAGGTCTCGAGAAGAGGGTCATGTTTCCATAGATGACACATAAATTGGATGTTGCATTTAGATTTTATGGCTGTTTGAATCCACTCCCCAAAAAACAAACTGAACCTGTGCTTGACCGGCCTCCATGGTTTTTATACCTACCACAGCGGTCAACTTATGTGGATGACCATGGACTCACAATTATTATCCCTATGTTATCTTGGCCATCGTGGCCTCACAGTCAATCATCGCATCTCAGTAGGTGGCCTCAAATAAGCTTGAGCTGTCACAGCCTCGTGGTCGACCACCATGGTCAACTGCGGCCACCCTTTGTCCCAGGAACCCATTTCCAACCTTGTCTGACCCAGTCCGGCCCACCTGGTTAGAATCGACACACCTGGTCAGCCTCGGCCAAGAACGCCACTACTGCAAGCCCACAGCACCACAGTTGTTGTTGCACGCACGCCCCTGGCCTCCCAGCAGCCACATCACACGCCCTTCACATCATTGGCTACTAGGCCTCTAGGTGACACCATCGGACATTGCTACATCAGTGGTCCCTTATTCGTAACATCACACCTCCTCCAACACTCAAAAACATGAAATAAAACCATATCGGGAATCCTCAAGTTCTGATCCACACAATTTCATTCCCCACATGACATTTGGGTGCTAATTTGATGTAGAGAAATGTTGACAACGAAAACCACAATGAACGAATAATGTAGATGAAGGGCATGGGCTATAAAAATAGATTGGTCAATGTCTATGTTAGTATGTCCATCGGAAAGTATATTCAACATAAAAAAACACAAAGGACAAATTATAATTGATGAATTTGAAATCGGGGATGCCAAAATTTAATAACCCTACCTCATTAGATCAATTTGTCCTTGATGAAAACACCCACCAATGATTCTCCTTTGGTTCACCGTTGACTTACCAAATGAGGAAGGGAGAGAGTTTCTTCCTTATTGGAGGGACGATTAGGAGGAAACCGTAATATAGAACCTACAATAACATATTTATAACAAGTGATTAGTTAAAGGGTATCTAGTTAACCAAACCCCCCAAAAGCCGTGGGATTCGAACATCCATCTCCCGCTCAATTTAAGTCATGCTTAGGTAAGATGGTATAGTATGAACTCATCAGTGGTCTTGGAATTATAATCTGAGTCCCTGTTTAGGAGTTATTTTGATCAGCATCAAAAATAAAAAAGAAATTGTTTACTTATTTTATTGACGGTTACATCCCCAATGACTTGTTCTACAGAAGATCCATGTTGAAAAATGTTATGTCCCGCCTAGGGTAAAATCCACATTTCAGAATCAACCATGCTCTCATATTTCTAATCCTATCTAACATTTAACTGTTTTCATATATCCTTCATGTGTGTAGTATAAAATATACTTAATATTGTTAAAAAATTATTTCTGGGCACATGGGGCCACATAATGACACTTTATCTTAGTGCCTAGATCTGGAAACATATAGAGAAATATTTAAAAGTATTACAATGAGAAAACCAGGTCTCTACAATATAACACAAGTAATATCCATTCAAAGGGTTGTATAAATGTTTTTTTAAATTAAAATTCCTTCATGATTTACATAATGGTTCTTATAAAATATATATAATTTCCATTAATCATTTGAGAGTTGTCATTAGAAAAGAAACAATTATGAAAATAGTCATTTCTATATTGGGTAAAATTACTTCATACATTTATGTAATTATATCTTTAGTGTTATGGGTACATGGTTTTCTTTTCTTCCCCATTCCTATTTGAGATATATGTTAAGCCTAGGAAGTCCTAAATTCTTCCATTTTGATTCATTGATGAAATAAATTGAACGTTATATTCAATATTGGGAAAACAGATTTTTATATAGGTGTTAACATTTAATCATTTTGGAAAATTACCTTATTACACCCCTATCAGTTTTTAGGAAATTGGATATGGTCAATATAGGATACATAACCAAATCATTTTACTAGTACATTCCCACCAAGTATAACTACTTTTAGCTTCATGGGTTAGAGTGTATTTCTCTATTTATATGAGAAAACTATGTAAACATACTTAGAACTACTCTAATCCAATGATTTTATCAGCAAGTGGTATTTAAATGATCTTGGAGATAATCCTTTTTATTCATGGAAATACATTTTGTATTTCCATGTTTTCATTGGGCCTATTTTTTGTACTATGATAAAATATTATTTACTGGCCTATAACATCATAATATAATTTAGGAAAATGTCACCATTTCATTTTACATAAAATATATTTAGAACTCCTAGATTTCCCCGAACATCATTACTTTTCTAGAGGTATGTCATCAATAAAAGGTTATCTTTTATAGATGAAATTTTAAAAATGATTTCTTTCAAAATAGAGATATTAGTATTGAGTTTTTTATTATAAATTATGGAGGCGTTGAATTGAATTCAATGATATATGAACACACTGATTATTAATAAGATTTTCTAAATAATGCAATTTTAAATTTATATATAATGATAGTTTATGTGCATAAATAAAATAAATAAATTAATAATAACTTTATATTAACACAAGATAAGTTATATGATGATTTACATGGAATGAAAGAAGGTGTTGAGTGAATAAATATTTCAATATTCCTTATTGATAAACCCTTAAACTCTTTTACTATTGTGATTTTATTTAAATAAAAATGATTTTTATCTAAAAATTTTAAATTTTTGATTTCATAGATATAATAACATAAGATATTATTTTAATAAAAATAATATAAAACAAAAAATTGATGTACTATTTCCAAAAAATATAATATTAATATAAATTGAATTAAGTAGAAAATACAATATATATATATATATATATCATTATATCATTATAAACATGATTTTGGGAAATTCACATTATTTAAATAATGAATGGAGAATTTTGAATCTTTCATGATTAATCTCATTTTATATTTACCTTCTTAATTCAAATATTTTATTTTTAATAATTTGTATAAATATAATTAGCAAAATATTTATTTTTATGATTGTTTATCATTATAATTCCAAATAGATGTAAAATTTAATTTCAAAAATAAATTATTTCTCCCTAGAAGAATGAAAAAAATATAAAAAATAAAAAGTGAGGAAGAATAAAATAAGGAAGAGAAGAAAATGGTGATACGAGGTTAAGGGATATTTGATTTATACCTGACTGGGAGATAATGGTTATTTTGTTGCATTGGCTGAAAATGTTGTTTGTAAAACAAAATCCCACATCAGTTTTATTGGGGTTGGTTATCTAAAAACTACTTTTAATACATTGGAGTATATATATATTTGAAGATTTGAATATTAATAAAACAACTCATTACATATTATTCATTGTTCTTCATGAAATTAATGTAATAATGTCTTAGAGTATTTATTGCATTTATATGGTCATAAAGGGTTCCCTCTATGATGCGATCCAGGAAAATATATGATGATATTCTTAAATATAGTTCTAAGGCCGGACAACACATATTGATAGGGAACATAGTATGTTTACTATCATGTTATAGTAATCATAAGTATACATGACTTCATATCATTTGGTTCACACTGGGTAATCAACATGATGGGAGATAATGAGAACAAACATGCCAGTTCAAATTATACATGTTTATATCTCATTAGATATTTCTATATATGAACATTTGTAATGGAACTTAGACATTAAGGTTACCACTAACCGATTTCATGACTCACACATAATGACTTAATTATAAATCATTGACTACAAATGTATGAAGGATGTATAGAATGTTGGGTGAATCATGAATGACATGATTTTAAGGGAAATGTTAAGGAAGGATTTTTCATTTCCATCATTTTATAAGTTGATCTCTTAGCCCACTGACTGAAATTTAAAATTTTCATTAAATTACATTGCTATTTTGTAATGATGAGTTTATTTCATATTGTCAAAAAATTATCTACCAAGCATATTTGTTGATGACATGGGTGTGAAACATGATTGATGAATGATTATAAAAATGATATTATATTAAAATGTGAATTATAGGTTGATGTTAATGAAATTTTTATATTCACTTCTTTCACATGGGTTCCTTAACCCCATAATAGATAGTATTATTATACTTTAGGTAAGCCCCCAAAACAACAACAATAAAGAATCCAAGAGGGTTACAAACTATGGGTTTTAATCTATCTCTATTAAATACCATTTTAATATATTTATTAAAATAAATATTATTATAAATACTGAGAGTTAATTTTATTTTTGTTTTCTGGATCAAAAAATATTAAGAAAATATTAATTCACTATACCGTGAATGTAATTTTTTGAATATTTAATAAATATATATTTTTTGCATTGTGAAGAGTAAATTTATTTATTAATAAATATTTAATTAAATATTTATTCAGGTGTAAGATAAATATGGAAGAAGTTGAGAATAAAAAAATCTTGCATGGGGATAAATATCAATTTACAAGACCGTGAAACAATATTTATCATTTAAACAGCTAGGGAAAGCCATAAAAATATTATTTGCAATATTATATGAAATGAAGTAAGAAATTAATTATTCTATTATTTATGGGATGTTATGAAATTAAATAATATTTTAATATAAACCAAAAATATATAAATATATGTATATGTATGTTATATAGGGTGAATCGATAATTGATATTTATTCCTTATAATGGATTGGTCTCTATAATTTTTCATCCTTATATCATCTTCCCAAGAATGGGAAGATATTTTTCAAGGCGAATGAAACGTGTAAGATCCACACTAACACAAAAATAATATTGAACCAACTTTCTAGAACTCAGTTATCAATCAAAATTGATTGGAGAACAAATTAGAACATTGGGATCACAAATAGAGGGATTGTACAGTTATATCCTCCTTAAACAATGAATGTAATATGAGAAGGGTTTTGGATGATCAGCTATATCATTAAAGAATGATCCAAAGATGAGGTAATATTTTGATAAAATATAATGTAAAATAATTATAATGATAGCATGAAATAGTTAATCTCTAGTTCTAAGTATATTATTTGTCAATGTTGAGACAAAACATGTAATTGTACAGAACATTTTTGTCTTGTACAATTTTTAAATGATACACTAAATTGAAAAAAAACATTATGGTTATTCATCGAGAAAAAGATTATTCTATTCCTGGAACTATCAATTTCTTTCAGAGTAGTAATTTTTAAAATTTAGAATTATTTATTTGATTGTTGATATATTATGCACAATAGTGGTCAGATCATTCATTTCTAGAATGTGCATTCGTTAATCAGATGTGTAAATCACAATATTTTTAAACAATAATTTCATTTTTCATGATTCAAATTTTCAAAAATGACTCTAAGAAGATAGATAATGATCGAAGATTCTATCACAAGGCCCCAATTCTTTTTGGATGATAGATTGGGTTACATTGCGTGTAGTTGGAGTACACTTCATATACTAATTTTCAATAAACATGTATGTGTCACAGGAAATACAATGCAATAAGTAATCATTTCATATGGTGTCTTTTTTTAACACCATTTATAGAATGGGACAACCTATAACATGGTTTATTAGATTACATGGAATGTAGCTAACATATGTTAGGTTGGATTAAAAAATGACTACACAAGAGCATGGTGAATTATGTCTTTTCAAAAATATTCACCAATTATGTTGTTTGATTCTCTGTCTAGTTTATGCAGATATGTATTGTTTTGTTCTATATGAAATATGATAAAAGATACACAGAGAAAATTAAAAAACAAATTTTATAGTGGTTTGTGGCACAATGATAGCCTAGTCCACACCACCCATGTTCTCTCTATGAGCTTGCAGAATTTCACCAGTAAGGTTCTTTTATCCATAGAATATCATATAAAAAACTAACTGCCGGAAATTGACACCATTATAATAATTCTAAAATCAAAAGCCTTCTTGTTCTTTTATAGGTAACCAAAAAAACCATAACCTAGATCGAGCAGGTGATACTCCACCATGACTAAATCTGAGCAGTTGAAACTCCAAAAAGAAAAAGAGATTTTTTTTATGATGGTTCGAGTTCAACATCATAGTTGTAGCAGAAGCGACTAACAATATGATCTTCTTATATAGAAATTAATGTCTTCAAGAAGGAATAATTTTAATGTAATCCTTGATTAAATTTATCTTCAATTTTAATATTAATACATAGTAGTTGTAATCTCACTGTAGTATGATGTTAGATAAGTATGAATTCAAAGTATAACCACATTCATATATCAATAGAGTCTATCATTTTTGATGCATATCGGTATATAAAGAATATAAAAAAGTATATAATATTTTTTTTACAAAAATAACCCATGTATCACGTCCATAATTCAAAAATACTCCATTTATATAAATAGAATTATTTTTTTTGAAGAAAACTAAGAAAAAAAAGCTCGATAGATAATGAATAGTCAAATTCGAAATATTCATGGGCGGGATAAATTTCAGTAATAAATAAAATGATTATCTCTCATGAATATGGTTCTTTACATAAATAAAAATGAGCCTTCAATAAATCCTAAGAATATTTTATCATATCTTTAATTTTGTTAGGACCATTGCAAAAATATTAGATAAAATCATGAATTTAAATCACCATTGTTGAAAATTAAAATGTATGGTTCCTTCATAAAATAAAAAAAAACCAGACGTAGGGTTCCATAAAAAACAAAAAAAAGGAAAAATGTAGCATTATACTATGTAGCATTCATTATTAGAAATTATGGTTAACAATATAAGGATGATTATAAATGTAAGGTTGATGATACATACATTTTTTTCTCAAATGCAGGGTTTCTTAACCATTATTTCTTTAAGACATAGGGTTGATGATCTATATGTACTATGATAAACATATATTTTATTCATTACGTTATGATTACCAATATAGTGTATGAATAGTTTTTCTAGAAAACACAAATATGAATTCCAAAAGCATTGATGAATAATTCATAAGGATTAATACATTTAATATAATTACAAAATAAATATTATAAAGACTTTTAATTTACTAAAATATGCATAAAGTAATATCATTAGTAAAATAAACAAGGTTATTTGTGAGTATCAAAATAAATAATATTTACTAAGTATTTTTGAGAAAATACATGCCCTACAATGTACCCCCTTTTTATTATCACATCACCCATAATTTAAAACAAATTTTGTAAACAATGATTTAATACTATCTCATTAAAAACAATGGTTGCTATAAATATTAATTTTATCAAATAAATATTTCAATTTTATAAAACTATTTTTAATATAAACATTTGATCATGGAGTTAGAATATTGTGTTTACCCAATTTCCTCCCCCTTTTTATGATATCAAATATAATGTATAAAAAATAGGTGTCTAACACAATTAATTTTTCAATGAACAATAAATTAATGTTTATATTATACTTTTTCCAAGATAATACATGTATTATTGAAGTGGAGATAAACATAATATATTTGAAAGATACATAGAAAAAAATTATAATTTAATATAAAAATTTTATAAATATAACAGATGTTTTGATTTGAGGGAAAAAGGTTATAAAATAGGTCTAGTAGAAGGTGAAAGGTTTTGGTCAAGAGTAGTTTTTAGTACTAGTTCTTGTGATGCATGTTTACATGAAAAACTTCTTTTAAATTTTCAATCTATTGTTGTAACATTTATGAAAAACCGTCTTTTAACTGTCATAAAAATATTGTTAAATCATGAATTACATTTAAATTATCAAAAAAACTGACTTTCAAATTGACATGTAGGTTCTCCTCAATTTTCATAAACTGTGATAGCTTATCGCTGAACATATTATGCAATAGCCTAATTCCAAGTTCACATGATGTCAGTTTCTCAAAAATTTATCTCTAATTATCAAATAGAACTAACAAAGGATCACTATTACATTGATGATAATGAATACTTTCATTCATATTAGCTATTTTTGATGTGATATCTTGAACTCTTCTAATCAGATCTAGTGATGATGGAGGTGAAATGTTAGAAGTTGTTTAATGACTAATATCTTCTTTAATACTTGAAAATTGACATCCCAAGTGTCATTTCAAATCATAAAAATCTCTTTTAGAGACAGATTCTAATTTTTGTTTTCCAAACTGATCCAATAAGTCACTTTTAAATGCATCACAATTTATTTTTAAAATAGAATTTTCAATGAACTCTTAAATCTATGTCTGAAAAGTCTCTAATTACATCCTAAGAACGAATGATTTATTCAAAACTTTTAGAGATTTCTTTGAAGCCTCCAAATTGAAGACTATAGTTCTCCACCTGAACCTTATTGAACTTAATTGCAATATATTCAATTTGATTTGTCAGTGAATCATATGTTCCATAATTTTGATTCATTTTCTGATCAGCTTCCACAAAATCATTATCCACTACATTCTCACTTGAAAAGGAAATATCATCATGAACTTTTTTTTCTATTCTTGAAAAAGAGGTAGTTTTCTCTATATAATGACAAAAGGCGGGGATATCCTGAATTTGAATGATCTCAATGTTCTCAGTTATTGATTTCTAAACATGATGATCTTGTTGACTAGTTTATTTATGATGGTCTATTTGATGAACAACATGATTTATTTCATCTTTCTGGTTCATACCATGATCTGGTTCTTCCAAATGAACTGAACCAGTTGCATCTCAAGATCATAACACATCATCCTTATGTTGAGTTTCTTCTCTATTCCCTGTCCTTAAAACATGTATCTCACAATTTACTTCTTCTAAACCTTATTCATACAAATATATAACATCATAATGAATCTTTTTTTTGGTCGGTTGAGCAGCACCTTCTATTCAAGATTCACTAACTTCATTATTTCTCAAATGAACCTAACTTACAGAATTGAGGATTCCTTGTTCCCTGAGAGAAAAATATCCATATTTTTGTTGTTCATCCACACCAATATTCATCATTTTACATTTTACTATACACCCAAATAAATCAATTTTTCATAGAGTACCAACATTTAAAACGTTGTTGTGATAAAATTTGATTTGAGTATCCAAATGATGAATTGAATTTTTGTTGAATAAAATTAGAGAAAATATTCATCTATATTGATAGAATGAAATCCATGTCTCTAAATGGATACAATAATTCAGATATCTCATAATATATCTGGAAACATTTAACATGATGTCATTAATAAATATAAACATAGTATATATATTTTTGGGTACAAAATGTTCTCCATTTTAGCAACCCTTGGAACGATAGTATTTTGAATAATCTTCTCGAAAAATTTCTGGTCTACCTTATGATCCTTTACAAACAATTTCTTAATATTTGCTTATCCAAATAGAAATGAAATTATATCCTCTAATTTTTTATCAAGATTTCCAATTGATTGCAGATAAAAATGGAATCCTCCTTCATGATGGAATTTTAGAATCTTAGTGATTTCTACAAAGGATATTGATAAATAATTATTATCCATTTGAGAATATATTAAATCATCAGTTTACCTAAAACTAAAATAGACATCCTTATAAAACTTCATCAGTTATATCTCATAATGAAAATCAGTATTCTACTCATTAACGAGAAATTACAATCCTTGAAATGCAAGACCTTACATGAGGAGAAGATTTGTCTCAGTGAGCCATTAAAATTTTATGACTTTTCCTTGAAGAATATTCATGGAGGGGACACACTGACACTTTGGATCACATTTTTCACCTTCATTTGACTTCTTGGTATTCGTTATTACTATGAATCTAATGGTTTATGTTTTTTAGATTATAGATTTTACAAGAAAAGACTATAACAACCAATTCATTACATACATTGTTATTACTTCAGAATTGAAGCACACTTATTACAACATATAACAAAACCAAGAAAGGACAGTATAGGTATAATGTCTTTAGAAACTGGGAAACATAAACAACTGGTTCATAAAGCATCTACTTTTCCTCCCATTTATTTCATCATATCTAGAGTCCCTTTTTGGCATATTCTACTTAATAACCTTCTTCATGACCTGGGGAAATAAAACATACAAAAGGGTGAGCTCAAATGCTCAGTAAAGGTGAATAAAATAAATATCAATCACATCATATACATAAGCACATAACTTTTGGAAATCTTAACCTGCAAAAGAGATCATAATTTCATAACATGGGATAAGTCTTAGTAGTGAAATGTAATCCCAATAATTATGACATAAAACATGAAACTTTGTGTCATACACACATAATCATAGAGAATCATTTCTTATTAGTCAAGACTCATTTCCAAGACTATCTTAGTGGACAAAGTCCCTTTCTGAACCAAGTCACCCTTGTTCCAGTCCTGTTTCACTGAACTGGTATAACCTACCATTCTAGCCATGTCTATCTGATGAGATATAAAATCTTTACCCAATGCATTGGAGGGAGATATAGGTCCCACCCATCTCATAATGATACCATTCTTATGTGTTCCAAAAAATCATAAATCATACATTATTGCATAACTCATGTAATAAAAATGGGATTCTTAAACAACATGACATCATAAAACAATTCATATAAGATAAATGAATTCATAAAAAATATTTCCATCACAGCATAATAAACTCCATGTAATAATAGGGATAGAAATAGAACCCTATATTATCTTATATGGAAAATAATTTTTATAAAACACTTGAACTCCATTCTTGAGGAAAATATCCTTTCTACTTCAAAAACATTTTTCCTTTATTAACATGTCATACAATTTTAATCTAAAAGAAGTAGATTAAAAATAAACTTGAAAACTTGTAAAAGAAGATTCTTGGAAATATTTTTTAAAAAATCCATTCATTCCATATAAGTTAAAAAAACATTCTTCTCGTACTTTTGTTGGAATAGTCAAAAAGTACCTCGTACGAAAAACGACAAAAGATTCCTTTCATATCTTTTACTAAAAACTCACTGAAGGGTAAAATTGGATATTAACTATTTTAGAAGTATATTAATATCACATATTGAGGAAACATGGATGTGGATGATAAAATACACCCCAGTAAATACCAAAGTACAAACAATCTCGGATAAAAATGAGATTGTGATATTTCCCTTACCTTAGGTCTGATATGCTTGGTACGTGTCCGAAAATACTTTATAATGATTTAAATAATGTTATTGAATTATTCCAGAATTGTACTTATTTTTATGATATCATATTTTGTCATATTCTTAGCTTCTTAGTAGGAATATTTCATTGCTACTTGTTATTCGGGTGTTTATAACTTTTTGTTCTTATGCGTGTTTAGTCGAATAAATTCTTATTCTCCTCTTTAGGTTATAGATACCTCATTTACAAAATGGTATTAATGTAATATATATCATATTCATCCATTTAATTCATTTATATAATCATTATGAAATGAAGATCATGTAGAACGAGTCGCATCACATCGTGGAGACGGTATTCTGTACGTACGCACGAGTGATAATATCGTTCCTATGATCGTGGAATTGTATTGGAGTGTATGTATACTATTTCAGAATTAGTATCACTTTATAATAGTCATATATAGTCATTATTTACACCATTATACACATCCATGTAAGGTGGTGGTTGAAAATAGATTACACCACGGCGTGGAGACGGTATTCCATACGTACGCACGCGCGGTGATTTATTTTTCCGTAGGATGGATAGATGGTGAAATAGGGTTGTTTCATACATATAATATCATATCGGTATATGATTGATACTGATGTTATTACTTCATAATGAAACAAATAAAGAAGAAGAATTGGAAGAAGAAATAAAGATGAAAGAACCGGTAACGGACATTATCTCTTCTTTGGAGTGCTTCTTTGAGACCTCCTTTTAGGGAACTAAAATAGGTTTTTGAAGAAGACCAGAACCTCTAGGATGTCTCTAGGGAAGTGGAGAGGAGAATGTGGCAGGGTTTGGCCGAGCTTGAAGGCTCAAAGTGGTGTGAGGAAGAGATGGAGGAGGTGTCCTTTTATAAGGGAGGAGAGGGGCACCTTTGGAAGAACTAAAAATATTATTTTATTATAAAGTCAAGTTCGGTTTTAAATATCTCCAAATTGATTTATTTAGAGGATAAGGTGGGGAGGGTTCTAAATACTCTCATCCAATAGAATTTAGAGAAGTTTAGGTTCCTATTTTAACCTTATCATGTAGATTTAACATTAAGTTAAATAATTTTACTTTTACCATGTCTTCTTGTGTTCTTATACTATAAGGTTAATAAACTTACTATAAGCATCCAAACGAACCCCAAGTTGTTTAGTATTAATATATATAACCATATATAAGTCATTTAGCCGAAAATTATATTTTTAGGAATAAAATAACAATTACTAATATAATATTTGTTTTAAAAACTATTTTATGTCAATTTTGACACTATTTAGTAATTAATTTTTGTGGAAATCATAACAGAATGATAAGTTCTAAAAAAGTTAATTAAATCAATTATAACATGTCATATTAACCTTGAAAATTAGTGTAATTACCAAAAAGGCTCAAATTATATTTATTTGGGTATTTATAACATCAATTATGCCAATATTTCATTAATAAGATAATTACTGCATCATTGTTGTTTCATAAATAAATTAAATTATTTAATGTCTAAAAATTAAAAATAAAAAACCATTATGTAGGAAGTCTTTTTAGCTTTCTAATGAATATTTATAGTCGAATATATCTTATGTATAACCCCATATAAAAAATTATTTAGTTATTAAACTTTGATTTAAACTATTTTAACCCTTCTTTAAATAAATTAATAATAAATGTCCTAATCAAATCCATGTAGGCCTAAATGGTCATATTTTATTCCTAAGTTTGTTTTTGGTCTAATTACACTTGTCCAATAGAACTAGGACATGTGTTAGGGTAATAATAATATCATTTTTACCCTTAAGTATCCTATTTACTTTTAACCGTGGAAAAAAAAGAAAAAAGTTACTATTCAGTAAAAATTATTTTCATCTCATTGAACCACATTTTAGTCCTTGATATTAACCATGTCTCTCGTATTTCAGAAATTCCACTCACAGAAGCGGTAAAATTATGTTTTATGAAAAATTCATTTTTTTTAACTACCACTTAGTGGTTTCACTATTCATCAAAAATTGAAAGTTTTCAGAAAAATACCAAAATTTCACCTTAGGCTAATTTCGATATTACGAATCCAAAAATGAAGCACATTTTGAAAAATAAAATTTATAAAATTTCAAAAAGTGGTTATAACTATTCATAACGGCTAGTTTTAATAATATTTTAATAGCATATCATTGTTTAGTGAAACTCAGTATTGCGTACTGCGCAAGCTATCGAGGAAGGTCACCATTTCGTGTAAATCAAGCCAAGAAAGCGTTGTGTGTAGAAAAAGATTCCTTTGATGATTTATATAACATAAAAGTCTCGGGTGATACATTCTACCCCCCTTAAAATGAATTTCGCCCTCGAATTTCGTCACTTTGTAACAAACAGATGAGGATACCTCCCCTCATCATATCCTCAAACTCCCATGTAGCTTCTTCTAATTGGTGGTTCCACCATAAAAGTTTCACCAATCGAGTGGTCTTGTTTCGTAGAAATGTTTCGCTACGATCCAGAATCTCTATTGGTTGTTCTTCAGAACAAAGATCTTGCTCCAGCGGTATAACTTCTGAGCTGAGTACATGTGAAGGATCAGGTATGTACTTTCTCAGGAGAGATACATGGAACACATCGTGAACTTGAGAGAGATTCGGTGGAAGCGCCAATCGATAAGCTACCTTCCCAACACGATCCAGTATTTCGAAAGGACCGATATATCTAGGGCTCAACTTCCCCTTCTTTCCAAATCTCATGACCCTCTTCAAGGGAGATATTCGTAAGAACACTTTATCACCCACTTCAACCTCTAGGTCTTTTCTTCGGTTGTCGGCATAACTTTTCTATCGACTCTGAGCTGCTCTTATGTGTTGTTGTTTAGATCTGACCTTTTTTTCCATTTCATCAATGAGATCGGGTCCTAATAGCTTTCTTTCCCCAACTTCATCCAAACAAGTTGGAGTCCTGCATTTCTTTCCATATAGATCTTCATAAGGAGCCATCTGAATACTGGAGTGAAAGATATTATTGTTAGAAAATTCCACCAAAGGTAGGTGTTGATCCCAACCACCGTTGAAATCCATAGAGCAAGCTCTCAACATATCTTCTAGAGTTTGAATTGTTCTCTCAGACTGATGGTCTGTCTGAGGATGATAAGCAGTGCTAAAACTCAACTCTGTATCTAGATTATGATGAAGTATTCGCCAGAACATCGAGGTAAATCTCGGATCCCGATCAGATATAATAGAAAGTGGTACTCCATGCAATCTTACCACTTCCTTTACATATATCCAGGCAAGCTGATCCAGAGAGAAATCCTCTCTAATAGCAATGAAGTGTGCAGACTTTGTAAGACGATAAACTATGACCCAGATAGCATTATTGACTTTGGATGTTTTAGGAAGTCCAGTAACAAAGTCCATAGTGATGTTTTCCAATTTCCATTCGGGTATGGGTAATGGTTGTAACATCCCCTTAGAATTCTGTCTCTCAGCTTTAACTTGTTGACAAACCAAGCATCGAGAGACATATTCAGCAACATCTCTTTTCATGCCATCCCACCAGAAGTATTCCTTTAGGTCCCTATACATCTTCGTGCTTCCAAGATGAATATAGAATGAAGAAAAATGGGCCTCATCCAGAAGCTCCTTCTTTAATTCGGGGATGGGAGGAACACAAACCAGATTCCTGAACTTTATTATCCCATCACAATCAAGGTTGAATTCAGGAACATTTCTCACCTTCTTTTGTAACTCGACATCTTCTTTCTGTGCCTCTTTAATATTCACATGTATAGATGGTTGAACATTCATTTGAGAAAGATACGATTTTTGCCCTTCCATTATAATTCCAAGATCCATCCTTTGTAAATACATAAATATTGGATCTTTTGTGATCCTAATCATGGATAAACTGGCATGGTCTTATTGACTTAATGCATCTACCACCTTGTTTGCTTTCCTAGGGTGGTAATGGATTGAGCAGTCGTAATCCTTAATCACCTCCAACCATCTTCTTTGGTGCATATTCAGCTCCTTTTGTGTGAAAATATACTTTAAACTTTTTTGATCAGTATAAATATCACACCTTTCACCATAAAGATAATGCCTCCAAATCTTTAATGCAAAGATTACCGCAGCTAACTCCAAATCATGAGTTGGGTAATTTTGCTCATGTATTTTTAACTGTCGTGAGGCATAAGCTATCACCATATCATTTTTCATAAGAACACACCACAATCCCTTCTTGGATGCATCACTGTAGATCACAAACCATTCTCCACTACAAGGCAGTGTGAACATAGGTGCACTAGATAACCTTCTTTTCAACTTCTTGAAATTATCTTCACATTCCTCCGTCCAAACAAACATAACTCCTTTCCGAGTCAACTTGATGAGTGGATTAGATAATCATGAAAAATCATTCACAAAACATCGATAATATCCAGCCAAACCAAGAAAACTTCGGATCTCAGTTACTATTGTTGGTCTCGAACATCTTTCGATAACCTCTGTTTTTTCTGGATCCACAGATATCCCCTATTTTGAGATTATGTTACCCAAAAATGCAACTTTTTGAAGCCAAAATTCACACTTGGTAAATTTGGCATAAATCTTCTCCTTTCTCAGGGTCTTCAATATAATTCTCAAGTGATCTTCATGTTCTTCCTTGCTCTTTGAATATACAAGAATATCGTCTATAAAGACTACCAAAAACTGATCAAGATAGTCTCTAAAGACTCTATTCATCAGATCCATGAAGATAACAGGGGCATTAGTAAGCCCAAATGGCATCACTATAAATTCATAGTGTCCATACCTTGTACGGAAAGCCGTCTTTGGTATATCCTCCCTTTTGAACCTTAATTTATGATACCCTGATCGAAGATCAATCTCGGAAAAGTATTGAGCTCCACGTAGTTGTTCAAATAGGTCATCAATGCGTGGGAGAGGATATTTTTTCTTGATAGTAATCTTGTTAAGTTCTCGATAATCAATGCAGAGTCTCATTGATCCATCTTTCTTCTTAACAAATAGAACAGGTTCTCCCCAAGTTGATGCACTAGGGCGTATGAACCCCTTATCAAGATTCTCTTGGAGTTGCTTCTTCAATTCCTGCAACTCAATTGGGGACATTCTATAAGGTGTCTTTGAAAAAGGAAAAGCACCCGGTACGAGTTCTATTGAAAACTCAACTTCATGATTCGGTGGAAGACCCGGTAATTCCTCCGGAAAGACATCATCAAACTCCCGTACAATGGGCATATTCTTAATCATGAGTTTGTCACCAAACATTTGAGATAAATAACCTTCATTTAGTGGAATCAATACCCATAAAATGGAATAAATTTCCACAGGAAGGTTATATTCATCCTTTCATCGATAGATGATCATAGATTGATCTGGAATATGAAATGTGACTTCCCTTCTTCGTCAATTGATATGAGCTCCATGTAGAGAAAGCCAATCCATGCCAAGAATCACATCAAATTCCACTATAGGAAGGATCACAAGATTTGGAGGAAGCACTTTCCCACAAACTTCAATCAGAGAATAATTATAAACTTTTTATGTGATTGTTGTGCCATTAGGTGTTGTCACAACTAACTCAACATCTAATTTTTTAGGTAATACGGTGATACCCTTAGAAAATTCTTCAGAAATAAAGGAGTGGGTGGATCAAGAATCAAATAAAACATTTTCTACTTTAGAGTGGATGGTAAGTGTACCTTTCACCACATCGTTATCGTACTCCACATCGATGATAAAAATTGCATGTGACTTTCCTTTGTCGTTAGCCTTAAGAGTTTTTTGATGTTGACCATCATCATCAACCCTTGGATTTGGGCATTGATTGGTATAATGCCCCATATCCTTGCACTTGAAACATTGAAGTGTAGTAGGTTCATTCTGTGCATCCCTTCCTTTGTTTGCATCATTAGACATCTTCTTCCCATCATCACGACATTCAAATGCCCGATGACCTTCCTTTCCACATTTGAGACATTTACTTGTCCCTTTAAGACAACTCCCTCCATGTTTCTTTCCACACATTGAGCATATGGGAAATATCATCTTCTTTTCAGTGTGCTCTTTAGATTCTCCTTTGAATTCCATTTTCCTCTTCTTATCAAACCCATATGACTGATGGGTTACTCCAATCTCCATCTCGACTTTGAGAGCACATCGAATGATTTCCTCGTAGCTATTGAAGTCCCTTATGGCTAAGGCCCTTCGAAGACTTGGTTTTAAGCCACTAAAGAATCGATCGATCTTACACTCAGGTTGGATAATAATACCAGAAGCGTACCTTCCAAGCCTTGTAAAATTTGCTTCATAAGTACCAACAGATTTATCATCCTTTTGATTTAGTTCAAGAAACTCTTTCTCCATCTTTGTTTGGATAATACGAAGGAAGTAATTATTGAAAAATAAGTTCTTGAACTCGTCCCATTCCATGGACTCAATTTCATCCCTTTGCCTAGTATTCTTAATAAGATTCCACCATTGATCAGCATCACCTTACAAACGATACACTGATAAGATGACTTTATCATGTTCAGAACATTGAAGAACTGAAAATATCTTTTCAGTAGTACTAATCCATTGTTTAGCAACTAATGGATCAGTAGACCCACTGAATGAAGGTGGACGCTGCATCATGAAAGATTCAATAGAATGTTTCTCCTTCCTTTGCTCGTTTGGATGTCCTGCATTATTCATAGCTTGAGAAAGTTGTGTGAGCATGGCAACAAGATTTTTCATTCCATCTCCCATAACGTTTGGTTTCTCCGGGGGACAATAATTTCATTGACCTTCACATTCCGCATTAACACGGTTCCTTCGGGTTCCAGCCATTGACTAAAACCAAGAAGAATAGTGTGAGAAACAGTAATTATATTAGGAAAACCACATAATCAGGAATAAAATTTCACACTTAAGATCTTATCCTAGGTTATTCATGTCCATTTCTAAAACACTATTATTGTGTTCTATGCTTAGACTTATCCTTAGTGTTCTTACTAAGGATTTCACATCCTAGTTTCCAAAGGTTGACTATACCTTTCCTCTGATACCAACTATAACGACCCATACTTTACATACATTGTTATTACTTCAGAATTGAAGCACACTTATTACAACATATAACAAAACCAAGAAAGGACCGCATATGTATAGTGTCTTTAGAAACTAGGAAACATAAACAACTGGTTCATAAAGAATCTACTTTGCCTCCCATTTATTTCATCATATCTATAGTCCCTTTTTGGCATATTCTACTTAATAACATTCTTCCTGACCTAGGGAAATAAAACATACAAAAGGGTGAGCTCAAATGCTCAGTAAGGGTGGAAAAAGTAATATCAATCACATCATATACATAAGCACATAACTTTTGGAAATCTTAACCTGCAAAAGAGATCATAATTTCATGACATGTGATAAGTCTTAGTATTGAAATGTAATCCCAATAATCATAACATAAAACATGAAACTTTGTGTCATACACACATAATTATAGAGAATCATTTCTTTTTAGTCAAGACTCATTGCTAAGACCAGCTTAGTGGACAAAGTCCCTTTCTGAACCGAGTCACCCTCATTTCAGTCCTGTTTCAATAAACCGGTATAACCTACCATTCCTGCCATGTCTATCTCATGAGATATAAAATCTTTACCCAATGAATTAGAGGGATATATAGGTCCCACCCATCTCATAATGATACCATTCTTATGTGTGACACAAAATCCTAAATCATACATCATTGCATAACCCATGTAATAAAAATGAGATTCTTAAACAACATGACATCATAAAACAATTCATATAAGATAAAGGAATTCATAAAAATTATTTCCATAACAACATAATCAAATCCATGTAATAATATGGATAGAAAGAGAACCCTATATTATCTTATATGGAAAATAATTTTGATAAAATACTTGATCTCCATTCTTGAGAAAAATATCTTTTCAACTTCAAAAACATTTTTCCATTCTTAACATGTCATACAATTTTAAACTAAAAAATGTTGATTAAAAATAAACTTGAAAACTTGTTAAAGAAGATTCTTGGAAATATTGTTTTAAAAATCCATTCATGTCGTATAAGTTAAAAAAACCTTCTTCTCGAACTTTTGATGGAAAAGTCAAAAAGTACTTCGTACGAAAAACGACAAAAGATTCCTTTCATATCTTTTACTAAAAACTCACCGAAGGGTAAAATTGGATATTAAATATTATAGAAGTATATTAATATCACATATTGAGGAAACATGGATGTGGATGATAAAATACACCCCAGTAAATACCAAAGTACAAACAATCTCGGATAAAAATGAGATTGTGAAATTTCCCTTACGTTAGGTCCGATATGCTTGGTACGTGTCCGAAACTCCAGTATAATGATTTAAATAATGTTATTAACTTATTACAGAATCATAATTATTTTTATGATATCATATTTGGTCATATTCATATCTTCTTAGTAGTAATAGTTCATTGCTACTTGTTATTCGGGTGTTTATAACTTTTTGTTCTTATGCGTGTTTTGTAGAATAAATTATTATTCTTCTCTTTAGGTTATAGATACCTCATTTAAAAAATGGTATTAGTGTAATATATATCATATTCATTCAATTAATTCATTTATATAATCATTATGAAATGAAGATCATGTAGAACGAGTCGCATCACATCGTGGAGACGGTAATCCGTACGTACGCACGAGTGATGATATCGTTCCTATGATCGTGGAATTGTATTGGAGTGTATGTATACTATTTCAGAATTAGTATCACTTTATAATAGTCATATATAGTCATTATTTACACCATTATACCCATCCAAGTAAGGTGGTGGTGGAAAATAGATTACACCACGGCGTGGAGACGGTATTCCGTACGTACTCACGCGCGGTGATTTCTTTTTCCATAGGATGGATAGATGGTGAAATAGGGTTGTTTAATACTTATAATAACATATAAGTATATGAGTGATACTGATGTTATTACTTCATAATGAAACAAATAAAGAATAAGAAGTGTATGAAGAAATAAATATGAAAGAATTGGTAACAGACATTACCTCTTCTTTGAAGTGCTTCTTTGAGACCTCCTTTTAGGGCACTAAAATAGGTCTTTGAAGAATACCAGAACCTCTAGGATGTCTCTAGGGGAGTGGAGAGGAGAAATTGGCAGGGGTTGGCCGAGTTTGAAGGCTCATAGTGGTGTGAGGAAGTGAGGGAGGAGGTCCCCTTTTATAAGGGAGGAGAGGGGCACCTTTGGAATAACTAAAAGTATTATTTTATTATAAAGTCAAGTTCGGTTTTAAATAGCTCCAAATTGATTTATTTAGAGCCTAAGGTGGGGATGGGTCGAAATCATCTCATCCAATATAATTTAGACATGTTTAGGTTCTTATTTTAACCTTATCATGTATATTTATCATTAAGTTAAATAATTTTATTTTTACCGTGTCTTCTTGTGTTCTTATACTATAAGGTTAATAAACATACTATAAGCAGCCAAACGAACACCAAGTTGTTTATTATTAATATATATAACCTTATATAAGTCATTTTCCGAACCTTATATTTTTAGGAATAAAATAACAATTACTAATATTATATTTGTTTTAAAAAATATTTTATGTCAATGTTGACAGTATTTAGTAATTAATTTTTGTGAAAATCATAACGAATGATAAGTTCGAAAAAAGTTAATTAAATCAATACTAACATGTCATATTAACCTATAAAATTAGTTTAATTCTTATAAAGTCTCAAATTATTTTTATTTTGGTATTTATAACATCAATTACGTCAATATTTCATTAATAAGATAATTACAACATCATCGTTTTGTCATAAATAAATTAAATTATTTTAAGTCTACAATTTCAAATAAAATACCATTATGTAGGAAATATTTTTAGATTTATAATTAATATTTATAGACGAATTTATCCTATGTATAACCCCATATTAAAAATGTTTTAGTTATTAATCATTGATTTTAACTATTTTAACCCTTCTTTAAATAAATTAATAATGAATGTCCTAATCAAATCCATGTGGGCCTAAATGGTCATATTTTATTCCTAAGTTTGTTTTTGGTCGAATTTCACTTGTCCAATATAATTAGGACATGTGTTAGGGTAATAATAATATCATTTTTACCCTTAATTACCCTATTTACTTTTAACCGTGGTAAAAAAAATAAAAAAGTTACTATTCAACAAAAATTATTTTCATCTCATTGAACCACATTTTAGTCCTTGATATTAACCGTGTCTCTCAGATTTTCGAAATTCCACTCACAGAAGCAGTAAAATTATGTTTTATGCAAAATTCAGTTTTTTTAACTACCACTTACCGGTTTCACTATTCATAAATAATTGAATGTTTTCAGAAAAATACCAAAATTTCACCCTAGGCTAATTTCGATATTACGAATCAAAAAATGAAGTCCATTTTGAAAAATAAAATTTAAAAAATTTCAAAAAGTGGTTATTACTATTGATAACGGCTAGTTTTAATAAATTTTTAATAGCATATCATTGTTTAGTGAAACTCGGTATTGCGTACATCGCAAGCTATCGAGGAAGGTCGCGATTTCATGTAAAGAAATCCAAGCAAGTGTTGTGTGTAGAAAAAGATTCCTTTGATGATTTATATAACATAAAAGTCTCAGGTGATACAAATACAATGGATTTGGGTTGGAGAAATATTTGGTTGGAAATGGATAAGGAGTGTTGAAGAGTTTTCTGAAATATAGGTGATGTGGTCTAGATCCTGAAGCAGAATTTGAAGGATAATCAATATGTTTTCATTTTTTGAAAACACTCAATTTAACAAGAATTAAAAAGGGGAAAATTATTTAAAAAAATAAATCATATAATTATATAATAGAAAAAATAACATATTATCATAAATTATATTATAATTAAGAAAAAAAAATAAACAAATGTAACTAAAATAATTCGATAAATATACATTTAAAATAAAATAAATTTATCTCACCCTTAACAAAATTAAAACATTTAGTGGTATGTGGTTTAGAAAAAATATCATTTAATTGATATTCAATATTTATAAATTCTAAAGATATATCCTTTTTATGAACATGATCTCTTAGAAAATGATGTTTTATATCAATATGATTAGTCCTAGATTGACATATAGGATTTTTTTGAAATATTTATTTCACTAGTATAATCACATAAAGTTGGTATATTATTAAAATTTAGTACAAAGCCTAGTAGGGTGTTTTTCATCCAAAATACATGTTGATAGGAACAGCTAGTAGAAACATATTCTGCTTTATCTGTTGAAGGGGAAACTAATTGTTGTTTCTTAATTGACCATGATACTAATTATTTTCCTAAAAAGTGATAGAGTCCTAACATTTTTTTTCTATCTAATATACATCCTCCAAAATCTGCATTTAAATATAAAATTAAATTATAATCAAATGTTCCTGGATAGAGAATGGATTGAAAAATAGATCCTCAAAAATGTCAAAAAATAATTTTAACATCAATAAGATGGGATTCATTTAGACTGGACATAAATCTCTCACATATAAACACATAAATAATTATGTCTTGTTAGCTAGCAGTAAGACATAACAAACTAGCAATCATACCTCTATATAACATTTTTTCAACTAGTTTTCCAGCTTCATCCAGATTAATTTTATATACTAGTACACATTGTATTTATGTATGTCTTGTTATTATAATGTCCAAACATTTTTAATAAATCAATAATATATTTACATTGTTTTAAAATAGTTCCATAATAATTTTGATAAATTTTAATTACTAAAATGAAATTCAGTTCTTTATTCATACTCATTTCAAATTCATTATGCATTAGATTTTAAATATCAATTCAATGATTTTTATTTCATGATTAGAAAATAACATAACCAACATAATTTTTTTCTAATAAAATATTAGAACAAACATTTTTCATAAAAAGAGTGGATCAACAAATCATATTGAAAATCATGTAACCAAAAAAAGGTAATTAATCATTCATACCAAGCACTAGGTGCCTATTTAAGGCCATAAAAATATTTCGTATGTTTAAAAATAGAATTTGGATTATGAGGGTTTTCAAAACCTAGGAGTTGTTCAACAAAAACATCAACCATTAAACAACAATTTATAAAGGAAAATTTAAAATCCATCTGATATAATTTAACGTTTATATGAGTTTCATAATCTGGAAGGATTATAATGGATTCTAATCTAGTAAAAAGTGAATGGATTCATCATAATCAATTCCATATTTCTTATTATACCATTTATCTACTAATATTTCTTTATTTTTGGTTATTATCCCATGATTATCCAGTTTATTTACAAATATCCCTTTCGTTCATATCACTAGATAGTCTAATGGATAATACACTAAATCCGAAACATCATTTCTACTAAATTGGTTTACTTATTCATACATTGTTAACATCCATCACTCATCTTCCAATTCATCTTCAATTGGAAAATGACTAAAGATGTGACGGATGAAGAGATTTTACTAGCATTGAAACACATCCACCTCACCAAGGCCTTGGGACCAGATGGATTCCATGCCCCATTTTTTAAACAATACTGGCACATCATCGGTCCTGGCATCTGAAAAATGATAAAAAATATCTGGGTAGGGAATAAACATTTGTCCGCCATCAACAAAATTGCCCTCGTCCTAATTCCTAAAATCAAGAAACTTATGGCGATCCCTGATTTTAGACCTCTCAGTCTCTGTAATGTCCCTTATAATATCCTCTCCATGATCCTTGTCAATAGATAGTGCCCTTGGCTTCCCGATATTATCTCTGAAAACCAGAGAGCCTTCATGGCTAAAATACAAATCATTGATAATACAATTGTGGCCCATGATGTTTTCTAATCTATGAAAATTCACTCTGCCGTGAAAAGAGGATCCATGGCCTAGAAACTGGATATGTCCAAAGCCTATGATAAAGTGTAATGGATGTTCCTTAGATCCGTGATGCTGATAATGGGTTTTTGCACTAAATGGACAGATATTGTCATGCAATGCATCTCGACATTCTCCTTCAGAATCAAGGTCAATGGGGAGATCACCTGATGATTCGCCCCAACACGAGGCCTGTGACAGGGAGATCCCCTCTCCCCTTTTCTCTTCATCTTGGTGGCTGATGTTTTCTCTAACCTTATTTCCAGGGTTGCATCCTCCAACTATATTCATGGGGAAAGGGTCTGTCATGACATCCCACCAATGTCACATCTCTTCTTCGCCGAAGACTTCCTCCTTTTCTCTAGAGCTACTATTAATGAATATCGGGTGATCATCAATGCGACCCAGCAGTATGAGTGGGAGTCTGGACAATCTATCAACCACTGAAAATCAGAAATCTATTTCAGTGTAGGGGTGCCCCCTTCCAAGAGAGATGAACATTGTGCATCAGCAGACATCTGTATAGTCGATAAACACCATAAGTATCTCGGGTTACCCACGGGGATTGACCGGTCCAAAAAAGAAGTCTTTGCATCTCTATTCGACAGGATTGAGAAAAAACATCAAGGATGGACCCCAAAAAGAATCTCCAAGGTAGGAAAAGAAACACTTATTAAAGTAGTCATCCAGTCTATCCCCACTTATTTTATGTCCTTGTTTAAGCTCCCAATGACCATCATCAATCTGATCCAGTCTTGAACTGCCAACTTCTGGTGGGGGGGAAATGAGGGAAGGAATAGAACCCATTGGATGTCCTGGGAGAAAATCTGCAAAACCAAATCGGAGGGAGGGAAGGGTTTCCAGAACCTTCTCCTCTTCAATGATGCACTGTTGGCCAAACATGGATGGAGCCTTATTAACGGCCCATCATATCTTTGTGCATGGGTACGTTGAGCGAAGTACTTTCCCCACACGGAATTCTGTGGTTTATCTCTTGGCCCCCGTCCTAGCTTCCTCTAGAGAAGCCTTTGGGGGGAAGAACTCTCCTAGAAAAAGGGTTGGGTTGGAGGATTGGGAATGGCCTATCTATCAATATCTGGACCGATCCACGGCTGATCGACAAGAATGGGATGCGGGAAACATCCCCCGCCCAACCATGCCTCAAGGATGCTACTGTCAGCTGCCTCTTTTCAGACCAGTGACCGGGGTGGTGCATGGAAAATATCCATGAATGGTTTAACAATAGGGAACAAATAATTATCCTGAGCATTCACTGGGTCCCAGATGCAGGCCCTGACCATCTCTTTGGGACAAATGACATGTCATGCGACTACATGGTGAAATCTGGTTATAGAATTGATCTTGTCAACCATTCGGCCGATCGGGGAGAGGTATAGTGGAAATCGCTTTGGAAGTTCAATGTTCCCCCAAACATTCGCCACATTTGGTGGCATGTATGTATGAGCAGCCGCCCTACCAAGAGTCTTCTCATTTTCCATCATATGGCCAGTGGTGAGACCTTCCCTTTCTGCCCGAATGTTACTGAAACCCTTTTGCATGCCATCATTCACTGCTCGGGTGCTAAAGAAATTTGGAATAAATGGGGCATGACTTCAGAAGCTTCATTGGACATTGCCTCTGACCTACCTGATCTTCTGAGGCGTTGGTGCTCCTCACTCTCATCGAACAATGAACGTTCACTTTGCACTCTAGCTTGGATCATATGGGTCCGGTGTAACGACACAGTTTTTAACCACATTCATAAACCTCCTGATTTCTGGATTTAACGGGCCATTTTGTGGATCGAGAAATAGAAGGACCACAAAGGACATGATATGCCAAGTGTTACCCCCTCATGTATTCCTCATTGGAATCCCCCACTGGAAGGGATTCTTTAGATTAATATGGACGTGTCTCTCCCCAAGAATGGGCTTTTTGCGCTCGGTCTCTTGGCCTGAAATCATCTGGGGAAAATCATTGCTGCAAAATATGAATCATATCATGCATTTTGGGAACCTACAGTTGTTTAAGCATCCCCCATTATTGGAGGCATGATGTTTGCCACGGAACTTGGATGGGATGATATCATTATTGAGTAGGATAGGCTTACTATTATAGATGCAATTAATCATAATGAAGGAGGACTCCAGTCATTTGGATGCATTCCCAAGGGAATTCATTTGCTTCACCAAGGCTTCCCCTACTGTACCTTCTCCTTTACCAAAAGGGAAGGAAACCTTGTGGCCCATCAGTTTGCAGCCTTAGGGCCCCTTCGATGACAACGAGCTATGGCTGGCCAATTTCCCTTCATGGCTTTGCATTTCTACGTCTGCTGATCTTCGTCATTAATGTTATGCGTCCGTTTGATAAAAAAATGTATCTAGGTCTCCTATAATAGTTTCTAAGGGATGGTTATTTAAAATCATATACTATATTTGTAAGACACTTTCAGGTTCTTAGATTTAATTTTCTTATAAATTCAATTTAATCTTATTTATATTATTTTCAAAATCAGATTTTGGTAAATTATATCTCATGTTGTCAAAAGTGTCAGTAATTTTATCTGTTTGATCTTTCTTTTTATTAAAAGGGTAAGTTTCATCAAAATTCACATGAACTTATTATATAACAATCCTTGATTTTTTTTAAAACACTCTATAGGAATTAGATGTAGTATAATATCCTAAAAATATACCTTCATCTTCTTATAGATTGAATTTAACTAGGTTATCCTAATTATTCATGATATACAACGTGCATCTAAATACATTAATGTACTTTACTTTTGGTTTTCTACTATTCCATAGTTCATATGGTGTATTTTTAATAATATGTATTATTAAAACTATATTAATGATATAGAAAGTATGATTACTGGTTCTGTCTAAAAAATATGTCGGAAGACTGTATTCATTCACCATAATACATGATATTTATTGATTAGTTCTATTTTTTAATTCATCAATTTAATTTTTTAGGTGTTCTTGGTGAAGAGAACATGTGTTTAATACCTAAGTTTTAGAAAAAAATTAATAAATTCATGACTATCAAACTCTCCACCATGATCACTTCATAATAAAATTATTATAAATCTTTTTCCATTTTTCACAGTTTTGTAAAATCTTTCAAAAATAGTGAATACATCACATGTGAGTTCTTTAAAATATACCCTTGTTAATCATGAATAATAATCAAATAAAATATAAACATATAATTTACCAACTGAACTTGATACTCTTTATGGTCTGATAAATTCATATGAATATGTTACAGTGGTTAAGATGTAGCAATTTTGTTAATCTATTTGAAGGGAGATTTGTGTTGTTCTCCGGTTTGACATGCACCACATAATCTTACATTTTCAAACATTAGACTAGGAAAATAAAAGACTAAATGTTTATAAAAAAATTAATGTAAATAATATATATTTAAAATTCTAATTATTCTAGTACATATCCTTGAATCACATGTATTAGTAGTTATGGAATTCCCTTTTTGTTTAGTCAAGGAATTTAAATCCAAAGTATAGAAATATTTAGTTCATGGTTCTCTAAATTTCAGTTGTTTATCTTTAAAAACTAGGAAAGAATAATTATAGAGTTAAAACTAAATAAAAAATCACAAATTTGAGAAATACTTATCATGTTGTGTTTTAACAACTATAAATACAATAATTTATTGATTGAGAAAGTCTTTGGATATCCAACTATTCCAATTCCAGTGATGATTCCATTTTCATTGTAACAAAAAGTTACGAGACCTATATACATATGAGACAATGAATGGAAATTGGATGATTCTCCACAAATATTTCATGATTATGAACTATCAATATACCATATAGTATTTTTTTCATGTTTCTTTTTTACTGAAAAAAATATAAACACAAGTTTTTTGGTACCAATATTTTCTTAGATTCAACTGTGTCTGCAAGAGATGATTTGGGATTCCATATCTACCTTAGTTTTAAAAAAAAGTATTATCATCATCAGATATATTTCTATAAAAAAATCCTTTTTAATATCATTGATATAAGGATTTTATAAATAACAGTTATTAGAATGATTTATTTTTGTTCCATAGTAATAACATGTATAAATTTATGAATTTTGAACAGAATAATTATTGTATAATTTTGATTTTTCACCCTTGATTCCTATTTCGAATTTTTTCCCTATTAATAACATTATTCACATGAATATAATTTAGATTCTTTTCTCATATAGTCCAAATACTATAAATAATTTTATAAGGTTCTAATTATTCCTATAATTCTTTCCTCTTTTGATAATGTTCAATACCGTTCGATGTAGAGGAGTTAAATATTTCAACTAGTTATTGATGTTGTTTTAGAACTGTGTCTTATTCACATAAATCAACATTGTGAATATTTTTTAATGACTTATTCTTTTTTAATAATGATTCATATTAGTTATAGCATTTAATAAAAAGCAGCTAATTTACTTTTTTAGAGACTATCTAAATCAGAACCCAAAGAGTAATATGATTGTACCTATTCTTATTCCTTGTCCGTAAAGCACATATTGGATTTTATATTTTATGCCTCAGTATCTAAATAATATTTTTTGAAGCTACTAGAGTCTTTAGATATAATACAAGTATCTTTAATGGTTCTTTTTTCATTTATTCTCATAATCAGCATTCTTCTGATAATTGTTTTTTGTCCTCTTTCATTCATCTTTTAATTGAGGGAAATCAGGCTTGATGTGACCCAATTTTTTGCATTCATATCATCATACTACTCTAGGTTATTTTTCATACTTCTTAAAAAAATTCAGATTCCACTTTTTTTCTTGTAGAATTTTTGGAATTTTCTGGCTAGTTATACCTGTTCTATTTAATAGTCTGAAGACTCTGAATTTTTGCCTATCTTGACCTCTAGTTTTGATTTTCATTCATACTTCTGAGATGTAACATTAGTGGAAGTATTTTCCCTTTTCAACGTATTATAATTTTCAGAATTATCTTTCATAACTAATTTTTACATCATCAATGTTCCAATTAGTTCCTTCATAATCAAATTTTTGAAAGGTGATGATTGTCGAATAGCTGCAGATATGACATTCCACTTTACAGGTAGTACTCTATGTATATTCATCACCTAATCTAATTGATTTAGTGGTTCTCCTAGGATAGTAATATTTTTGACTATTTCTACCAACTGGCTATTCGTTTTTGTGATGATTTCACCATAATTCATTCTATAGGTGTCAAATTTTAGCTTTCAGTAGCATACAACATATATATGATGTTGTACAATCTTTTATATGTTACAACAATTGTTTTCCACATTTCATAGGCATTAGGCCATTGTGATACTCTATTAAACTCATCAGGTATAAGTCCAATGATTCTGGAATTCATTGCCCTTAAATTAATATCATGCTCAACATCTATTGCAGCATCCCATGTTTCTGGATTTTCATGAATCACATAGGGAGTAGTGATCGTTGAATATGATTTTAATCCAATATTATTTAGGTTAAATGATCATAAAATATTTCCAGCATCCATAGTTGTCACCATTGAAATATAGATCATATACTATAGATATTCTTTCCTTTGGAACCTCCAATGAAACCTTTCTTTTTATAGATCTTTTTCTCATGACCTTGTAGATATTTATCAAAAAATTAACTCCCTTGATACCCATTATTATGATTTAATAATACAATGATAACACAAGAAGAGGGTGAACTGTATTTTTCTAAACATTCACTGATTTTGGATTTTTTTCTCTTTCGAGTTTGTAATGATATTCCTTTCTTTCTTCTATCTGAAATATGAGTAGAAGATAAAAAATAATAATGAATACAACAATTTTATAGTTTTTCACGGCACAAATATCCCCTAATCAACTCCATAAACTCTCTCTCAGCGAGATTCGATAATTTCACTAGTATAGTCATCGTATCACTAGACCATCAATTCTACAACTATGTTTGGGTATTTAACACCTTAACAATAAGGCTAGAAATATAGGCTTCTTGTTCATTTACTGGGAATCAAGAAATCCACATCATTGATTGAGAAGCTGATACTCCACCACAACTGAGACTGTATATTCAAAACTACAACACATCAAACGAGATTGATTTGATTATTTTTCGGGTTGAAATTCATAGTTATAGAAGTGACAAATACTAGTAGATAGATCTTCTTATTTAGAAATGAATTTCGTAAAAAAATAATTTTGAAGTGGTCCAGGTTTCAAATGATATTCAATTTGAATATAAAAAATTAGCAATAGTAATCTCACGGTAGTATGAGGTTAAATAATTATGACTTCAAAGTGAAGCCTCTTCTAGAAAATAATGGAGTCGATCATTCCTTGTTTCAGATCTATATATCAAGAATATACACAAGTATACAATATAGATTTTAATCAAAAATCAGCTATGTATCATATACAAAATTTAAAAAACTCCATTCATATAAATAAATTTCTTTCGGTAGTATTGATACATGAAAATAGCCTAACAGATCATGGATAATCAAATATGAAATAATCAGGTCAGGCGTAACTTCCCTTAAGAATATGAATGATTTACTCCAATGAATACAATTCTTTGAATAAATAAAATTGAGATTTGAATCAATCGTAAACAATATTTTATCTGATCATTAATACTATCAAGACCATTTCAAAATTTCCTGATAAAATCGTGAATTTATATCTCTAATGTTGAATAGACAAACGTTGGGTTCCTTTATTAAATTAAAAAATAACTAACATATGGTTCCTTCATATAATAAATAAATACCAAATTTAGCGTTCAAATATGTAGCATTCATTCTCCGAACATATGGTTAAAACATAAGGTTGATTATAATATTAAGGATTAATATTTATAATTTTATTTCTCAAACATAGGGTTACTTATTTATGTAGGGTTTCATAACCATAATTTCCTGAAGACATATGGTTGATGATTCATACGTACTATTCTGAACATAATGATTATTCATTATGTTTCATTTATCAATGTAGGGTATTGATAATGTTTCTAGAAAACATAAAAATTAATTCCAAAATCTTTGACAAATAATACTTTTAGATTAATACATTGAATATAATTCCTAAATAAATATTGTAAAAAATATTAATTTCCTAAAATATTCATAAAGTGACATCTTTAGTAAAAAACAAGGGATTTTTTTAGAATCAAAATCATTATGATTTATGTATTATTATTGAGAAAATACATGACCAAAATCATACACATCATGAAGTATATAAGTTTTATCAAAAATCATATACTGACTATGTTTCCAAATACAAGATTTATATCACATGGGAATCATAGCGTAACGTATTAAGTAAAAACACAGTGTGTGGCTGGCATATATGGCATGTGAATAATTAATCTTGTGTATGAGGTATATGCCAAGTCCATCAACCCATTATGCTGACATAAGGAATGTGGAACACAAAATCTATAGCTAGCATAAATATTGTGAGGATCCAGATCCAAAGAACACACCAAGTCTTTCAGCAGGTTGTCTGAACACATGACAAGTGAGATACATGGAATGTATCCAGTTAGTATACGCCATGTAGTCCATATGAGATACAATGAAATCCATTGGTGATTATCTGAGATATATGGAAAATTATGAACACTATGTGTAGCTTGTAAGTACATGCTGTGTATTTTCAAATAAAATATATAAAGAAATGACATTTAAATAATTAAATAAAACATTATATCCTAACTTCAAAAACTGGAATCAAATATGATTGAAAATGTACACATTTGTTTAATAAATTAATCAAGTGTATTTATTTTATTTAATTATTACTAATTATTGGTTAGGAATTTTCTATTCCATGAATGAATTTATAATTGGTATCTCCATAAGAACTCATATTGTAATTAAGATAAAAGGAATTAAGGAATAATACATGTGTGTTTATCTAAATAATAAATAACAAATATAAATGAATGTTATTAAGTTTACTTTTTCATATCCATTTCATGTGTATTAATAATCATGAGCTTGAGTAACACCCATGTATGCATTGTTATTATTTAATTTAATTTATTATATGGTTTTAGAATTATTAATTATTAAATTAAAAATGATTCCTTGCATGTAATCCCTCCATCTTTAACGATGTATTTCATATATTTCCAAGGTTATTTATATAATTTACCTTAACTGATCCTTTGGATCCCCTCACATTCATTTGAGTTATAAATACATGTAATAAATGGTGTATCCCATGGGTTTCCAAGGTGGTTCATAATGCAATAGAGACAATACCAGCCCAGGTGATACATAGGTGTAAAGATGATATGTTGTAACTCATGGAAAGACATACGTAATGAGTTTTCCCCTAGGTTATATGATGATTTATTTTCTGCTCAGTTAATCAACTATTAGATGAGCTCATAATCAGTTCATTTATTTATTTATATCTAATTTAATATTTTTATTATGGAATAAAGAAAGAGATCTCTTATTTAAATAAACCAATATGAAATTATGGGACATAAATTAAGAGACTATATATATTTTCATTATCAATACATGGTTATTCACAAAAGTAAAATCAACTAAATTTTAACAAAACATTCAATGATAAACACAAAATATTTTATGGATAAAAAAATGTCACTCAACTTAATATTAAGTCATAATAATCCATCTATTACTTTAATATTAATGAAATCCATTGCAATAAGTGCTTGACCTAACATAATTTGGGAATTTACTTTTAATGTGTCCTTTATAAAAAGATTTGGTCTCACTTAAACATTTTATATCAAGGGGATTATCAATTTCTAGACATGGTGTACCTTTGAGTAAAGTGTTAAGGAAATCCCAGTTAGGATTTTGGGATTGTGGAATCCAATAAATAGATCATGGACCTATAAGCCCACAATTTTAAAATACCTTCTAACCTAAATACCTTCGAGTAAATGAATTGTCAATTTATTTTATTATTTGATGTGGTATATGGATCCATTACACAATAATTTCTATGAAACTAGACATTCCAAGTGTAATAGTGACGGATATTGGGACATGATATATTAGTGGGAGAATCAATAAAATTAATTTCATTATGTCTCGAATAATTTTTAATCAATTGATGTACTAATTATCATCTAATTTAAAATTTTATAATATTATATTGGTCATCATCCACGTTATCCCTATGTTCAATATTAGTGAAATACATTCTACTTACTGGTAGTAACATCCATGAATGTTTAAGATGCATGCAGGTTCTATTATTCTATGAACCGAAATATTTTATATTGTTTTCTTTAATACCAGATCTTCCTTTAATGGAGGAGGGTGGTGACGTGTTACTTATCTATGATAACCACTCGAGAGACAATATTTACATTATATTTTAAATTATTTCAACTATAACTAGTAAAATATTGAATTATTATGTAGACATGGAAGCATATAGCATGCTATATCATCACTATAGTCCTCAACAATGAGAGTAATAAGTAATAGTTTGAGATATCTAATGAAATATATAAAATTATTATCAGAGAGGGCAAACTGCCTAGTCTTAAAATATTCAAATTCATTGGATATATGAAGAGACAAGTTATTCAAGGGATTAAACTCACAAAATTACCGAACACATATCTCATTCTTATATCACTCCCTCAAAGCGTCTAAAACATTGCTATTAATTTTATTATGAATAACATTGGGAAGTCTCTACTATATCCTATCACCTTTTCCCCCCATGTTTAAAATTACATTAATTGTGAAAATACATTATTCATTATGATGAATAAAAAGAATGTACATGTGGATATCTTTAATCCCAAAGGATATTCACAATTCCCTTCTTAGAAGTGAATGATCTTGTGGAAATAAATGCAAGAAGATTTTATCTGTTTAGAACGTGGAAAGAATATCTAATGGAAGAGAAACTACTACCTAAAATAAAAATAGGGGAATCATTAGGTTTTTAGTTATAAAGTGAGATATACATATTTATAAAAATTGTATATGAGATATTAGATGTGGTTTTTGCATATGTTTTAAAATAAAGGAACCAAGTAGATAAGAGAATAATGACTGAGGGGAGATTGATATTAGACAATATAATGATCATGTTATGATGGGTGTTCTCAGATACTACTCTAATTTATTGGGTAATGAATTAGTCTCTTGAGGAATCATATATGGAATTAGGGAGTAAAAGTAATCCATTAATGAAAATTTTCAACCATTAGTTTTTTTCTAGGAAGTTAGCCTTTACTCGTGTTTATTTCATGTTATATTATTATTCAACATTTTCTATGAATTCATTATCTTATGAAACCCTGTTATTTATGTTTTTTACCTAGTTATTACTCATGATCAATCTTTTTTATAATATTATCTTCCACACGTGATGTGTTTCTTTATCATGTTTATTCCCTATCTGGGTTTCTATCACACTCCATTTTTTATGAATTCTGCAGGTTATCTTATATAGTTTATGTATATCAATTGTATATTATTATATATTAATAGGGAACAAACTAAGTATATCATTTCTCATTTCCTATTGATGTTTTATTTATTTAGTCTTCTAATGATACTAGTAATCCAATCATTTGTGGTTTAATTACTAGATGATTATATTAAGATTGATGTAATAATATGTCTAATTATCTTGGGTAACTATATCCTACATTATTTATTACTCTATGATGGTTTCTCCACTTCTTAAGATTTATTAGAATCTCTCAACCATCTAGTTTCACTAAAAAAAAATACATTCCATATGTCTCAAAATGTATTATACCATCAACACATTTCATTTAATTGAGTATTAGTTATCCAATCATATGATGTTTATGATTCTATGTGAATCTATCTTGTATATTTCCACTAGTATAATCAAATAGTTCCCTTTCCCATTTATAATGAAATCATGTCATCCCTTCTTTCTTCCAATATAACACAAACATATTTCAGTCTTATTATATATAGTATCTTCCTCACTAATGGTAAATGAATAAAATATTATTGATGGGTACATCAATGTACCCCTTTGTATTTATCAATGATACCATTAATCCCATATAATAATATGTCATATTAAAATATATTCCTTCAACCCCTTATTGAAAGTAAATAAAAAGTACATGTGGGGGACGTACCTTACCCCTCATCTCTATATTCTTATTGATAAAAGGGTTTTCCATTATAGCTTCATATCCCTACTAAAATATGAATTTGAGAAGAATAAAATTCTGAGAGAAGGATCAAACCACACTCAAATTATCCATGATCCATTTATTGGTCCACTCATGGTCAACATGGGAAAACCCTGTATATAATAAATGAGAGACTTCACCAAGATATAATGACTTTACATTAACATTACTTCATGTCATTGCACTTCCAGATAATAAAATATGTGGAATATTCAAAATATTTATATTGAAGTAAATATCATGGCCTAAAAAAATAAATTTATTAGAAACTTTTAAGTGAAATATATATTAATCCACCTTTATCCTACCAAACACATCAAAAAACACTCTCCCTTTCTGAGAATATTTTTCATATATTTTACTAACCTCAAAACATTCATTAGATAAGCTCATTATTGATTTATAATTTGATAACCTCTATTTTTCACCATTTGGGTGATTCACATACTTCCATGTCATAATTCTGGTTATGATACTTCTTGATAACCTACTTTATTTTTCTGTTCAATATTGATAGCCTTAATCAAATTCCCCAATATTTTGGTCTTTTAATCCCCAAAATGTTATTACGCATAGCATTAAAGGGAATAAGGTGGTGTAATCCTATATTTTTTAGAAGAAACAATAAGGTTGACATTTTCCTCTCAAATAAGGACATTAATTCATTCAAAAGAATTAATTATGAGGATTATCTCCCTTATTGTGAATAATGATGGCTCCTTATATGTGGGCATATTTTTCATTATATATTCTGAAGACCCATTGGGATTTCTTAAAAATATTTTATTTGTTTATTTTCAACATATCCTCTTATAAATTTATTTTAATAAGTAAACAAAATTTCAAATGTTATTAAGAAAATTTTTCAAATGAAAATCTATAGGTGGATACAAAATTTCCCTTTACTATATGGGAAAACATTTCTCAGTATGTAGAATTTCTATATCATTCTTCAATGTAACAAAAATCATGAGGAAAAAAATGATAGAAGATAAATTTTTAAAAGGTGAAAATTAAAAGAGTTTCATGAGATGGAGGCCACCAGAGCTCAGGATACCAGACATAGATTAGAAATCTGAATGATTAAATGGAGAAAAATAAATAATTCTGCAGAACTGAGTTTTTATACTTCTAATTAATTTTAATGAATTTCACTAGAATGAGATGATTGACATTTGAGTAAAAATAAAAAGTTGATTTCATATTTTTTAGACATGCCATATGATATATTTTTTAAATGACTAGACCCAATGTTACCATATGAAACAAAACCATTCTTATATAATGTATAAAACTTGATAGACATGAAAATACCAACAATAAAAGGATGATTACCTTCAATGATTTTGGAAATCTCATACAATGTTAGAAAAATATTCACATTTATATATGAGAATAGAAAAACTAGGAGAAATAAAATAGCTAATCTAACATTATTAGATGTAGAATAATTTTGTAACATAATTTAGTAGAATTTTCATTAATGTATTCATTAGTAAATAGATCATGTTTTCTAGATAGAGGTAGCATGATTGTCTAGAAAAACTATTTGTATGATGTTATAGTGGGAATTATTTTATTATAAGATGAATAATGTTTGATATTCTAATTATAGGGAATACTACACTATCTGGGTTATTGGTAATGGTATGAGTGTTATGTTATGCTACACTAAGTTTTCTAATACTTATGTAAGGTTTTGGATTTGATAGAGGAAAATATAGTAGATATGGATCATAGATGTTATTTAATAGTAGTCAAACAGATCCCACCTATTGGAGTTCTAAAAACATTGTACGTCTCTATAAAGATCATCAATATAATGATGTGAAATATCTAAAAGTTTATTATATAGATATGATAAGGATGTGTGAAGAATTTATTTAATCTTGATGTTACAAAATATCGATGAGGGTTTCAGATCATAGAATCTTCATTAATCTTAAATAATACTCAAGAATAATATATAAGTGTCTAAACAAATTGTTTGAGAGGGAAAATAAAATTAAGTTCCATCTTTTTTAACTTTTGGTACACTTACAGGGGGGACATAGTATGAATTTAGATCAATGTTCACCCATGTCATAAATTCAATAATCTAACAAAATGGTATGGGAAACTAATACTTGAAAAGGATCCAAAATATAAAAATTTATGCATTATGAGTATTTAAATGAATTTTTTAAGAAGAGAAGAACTATTAAGAGTAATCCGAATGAGTATTCAAATACGAGTAACCAAACATTTATTCAATCCTATGAAATAATATAGAATATTATATCAGAGAATCTATAAAGTGATAGAATAAGAAAGAAAATATGAATACATTTAGAGTAACACGAGTTTTTATATCTAATAGTACTACAAAATAGAGGCACAATTTTATTGATGTGCACCTGATGGAGTACATAAGATGGACATAGAAGGTAAACTATATAGGTATATTGATTGGAACATCAAATGGAATATTTCTATACAAACATTTATTGAGGAATGAAAAAAAATATTTTTAACTTGTTCTGGATTGTAATTTCATAAGGAAATACTTTTTAACCAAAGGATGTTAGTAAAATAATTGATTTTGGAAGATCGAATGAGTATAACTAGAGTTGGATAAATTTCTATTCATTTTTTATCAATAATTTATTTCCAAGGAACAATGGGGGTATCTATAAAAAGGATTTATTAACCCACACTATGAGAGAACCTTTCAAATCATGTATTCATTTCATTACATTCCAATATTTGTATTCTTTTCATATTGTAATATAAAATATTAATAATGATTAAAATTAAGCAACATAAACTGGTTAATTTATATATGGAATGAAATTATAAAACTTCACCACTGATTTACCCCCCAACCCCTCAATGGTTCTCATGAACCTAAGGAACATAAATTTGTATCTGTGAAATGATACCCCCTTTCATATCCTAATCATCTAAATATCAACTTTTGAACAATATTGGGATTCCTTCCTTTGATGGATATAATTATTTGGTATAGAAAAATAAAATAATACCCTATATTCCACTTCTTATTATAGATGTAATTAATGAAAATATAGTTACATATCCACTAATTGTAAAAGATCCCCCTATGATGTTTGTTGATAAATGAAATATTGATGTAGATTGGAAATATGGAAATTATATTCTAATTCCTTTATCAGAAAATGTTTATATAAAGGTAATGGATCTCAAAACAGCTAAAGGAATTTGGGTGAAACATGAAAAAATTAGTGAGATAAGTATCAATGTGATAGAAGAAAAGATCCATATCTGGAGAATAAATTTAGAAGATAGAATAATAACATATAATTAAACTATTGATGAGTACTACACCAATGTTTATTATGTTTCTTATAGGATCAAAGAATTCAGAGATTCCTAGTAATATTATACCATTTTAAAGAATCTCATGAGATACATTACATGCAGAATTTATCAAAAAAATATGTACTTTAGTATATAAAGAATATTGTTTTCTTGATAAATTAAATAACATTATTTTGGAATGTGAGACGAGGAAACATCCAAAATCTAGGATAAAGATCAAGGAAGAGATAACTATTGAGGTAATAAATAATTTATTGCTATGTGGATATAAATATAAGAGTGTGGAACTTAGTTAATCATAATATAATTAAGTTGACGTTGATGAAAATGAAAGAGTAATCTCCCTTATCTCTAAACACTACCGGGACAGATGAGTAACATTTACGAAAACACCCAAATTATGATTTGAGTGTGGAGGAATTAGTAATTTTTCCTTTAATTTTCTAATGAATAAATTTATATAATATAATTTTTATTATAATGAAAACTAATGGAGGAATAATTGAATAAACCCTCTCTAAAATATTATAAATCCAACATATATTTTAAACATTTTCCAAGAAACAAAAGATGTTTTTTGCAAAAGAACATTAGCTATTACTCTTCTGATGAAGCATTATCATAATATAATGAACTAGAAAATTTCAAATCATTATTTTATAATATTGCAATTAATGAATTTCCCTTTATTAGTGAATTAGAAGAAGGTGGAGAAACCTACATGGAGTATCATATGAGATGAAATTATGTTAAATGTATTGACCAAAACAAAAAATAAAAAAATGATATCAGAATGTTAAATACATTATTTGGAAAACAAATTAGGGAAAGAATGATTGTTTTTTATCTAGTAAGATGTGTACAGTAATGAGATTAAGAGGCTCAAAATGCAAATTTCCTAACAAGAAAAGGTCATGGAATATGTTTGTAAGAAACATGCCTCTAATGAAGATGCAAATTTTATTTTCCAATAAATATTTAGTTATTTTAGAAATAAAATAATTAATATCGATGGAAATTTCAACAATGATTCAAAGGAAAAATAAAAAATATCTCATGATGCTGTGGAAACGCATTCTAGGAATTAGGTGAAATCATCACACACTCAATAGAAAATTTTATATAGTTAAACTAAACATGAATTTATTAAATAAATTATTTAGAAAGTAGGGGTTGATAAGGGATGTGAGAAATATATAACATCAACAAAAGAAGAAAATAACCCCCATAAAAATATTCCACACAGTAGGGGGTTTCTTTAAAATAATGATATGTTGAACCTCAACAATCTAATTATTGGGAATGTCCATTTTTCTAATAAATATCACGATTCAATGGATATTGTTATTGTTGTGGTATATATGGTAACAAGTATTATAATTTCTACAAAAACACATATCTCCTTGAATGTATTCAAAAATTAATGCAGCAAAAGAAAAGATAAAAATGGAGTAATTTTCCTGTTTTGTAGGAGGATAAAAAAAGACAATCATCAGAAGATTGAATGTCCCTCTATCACAATAGTATTGAATTCTTGAAGGATGATTCTTGAAGTTTCACCACCTAGGTCACTATACCAATGAATGTAATAAAAATACTCTCAAGATATGATTTTTTTATAGTAATGAAAAATAATTTGGGATTGTGAATTTTAAGGAAATATCTTGTGTTGTTCAAACAACTCTAGAAGCTAAAAACATAACATACCAAGGATAATTGACTATCATTTTCCTACATACATAATAGGTGACATGAAAATATTAGAAAAAATTTAATAACATGAAATGGGGGGAGATACATTGAGAAATGATAATTCCAAAAAATTAGATGAATTTGATGGCATGGGATTGATGTTCAGAAACATATGTCAATAAAAGTTTTAAATATTCATGGGATCGAGAATAACTTATTCTGTTTCATCCAACATTATTAAAGTTTTATGTATGAAATAATTATGAATAATTCTTTTATAATTAGAAGTTTTAAAAATGCATGAGTAATTATAATGCTAGATATAACAAGTGGAAAACAATTCCAAATTAATGATCCGTGTTACTCGTGTTATTAAGTACTGATGATGAAAATTATTTATGGCACCTGTGACTTGGGAATCATCACTAGAAATTAATGATTGTTGTTTTTAAATTATATATTGTAAGAGATATACAAAAATAAAAAATGTATGCAGACATTTTCCTACAACATTTCATATGGGGAATAAGGTTTGGGAAAAAATTAGAATGTTGAAATTGAATCCACTAGTATTCTTGAGATCACTCTCTTTGATAATATGGGATGATGAGACATCAATAAATTAAAGGATATTTTTAGTTTATCGCATTTAATGATTATTTTACATGGGATAATAATATAATTTTCATAAATAATAATTCATAAGCTACAAAAGATTTAGATATTTTATCAGAAAAGTTGAATGAGAGATTAGTGTTAGATACTGAAGATTACAATTAAAACATAAATGAATACATATGAAAATATTTTTAATAATATAGGAAGAACCACAAAATAAAAAACTCAAAATATAATCTAAACACTACCCATTAGAATGATGTATAGAAAATGAAACAGGGATGTTTAGTAGAAATGGGTTGAAACAAGCACATTGAATATATTATTCTATATTTTTCTGGAGAAAAGATAAAATTAGAGATGTTTATTAAAAAATAGATGTTTTATAATGATTATTTGTAGTATGAATTAATAAGATCTATTTTCTAAAAAATGAATTCCTTGAAATACATCATGGCTTCTGTGAATCTATTCCTCATAAAAATAAAAAATTTAGATCATTGAATGTTTTAAGAAAAAACTGAAAGAGGAATTTTCCAGGGATATTCATCAAATTGAAGATATTAATTTTTTTTGAATAAACATATAAAAATTTTGGTGGATACTTATGATATGAATTTAGTTGAGAGTATAAAATCATTCATAAATTTTTTTGAAGATGTTGTTGAATAATGGTTTAAAACATCCTTAAAATATAATAATGAAGAATATGGATACACACTTACCACTGTAGAAAGTGACACTGATCAGTCTTATGATCAGGAATGAGATTTTGTAATAAAATATTAAATTTTAAAAAATTATTATATTCTGTTCAAAATGATAAAGTCACATTAAATATAAATTATCCAATTTAGAGAATAAGGGAGATGAGATTAGAGAATCAGAAAATGCTTATCTCACCTCTAGAACCTCAATTAGTGTTGGAGGTAATTAAACATAAAACATGATAAATGTTATGAATTATGATTTAGATTGGATTGAGAAAAATGATATATGGGATTTGAAATATAACCATAGAAACATGTAAGGTAATAATGAAATCATTAAATGATCTTGATAACAATACTTACTATTCTTTTTGTGCATTTTAAAAACATAGATTCTTTTCACATTTTCAGTAAAACCCAAAAGGGAATTATTTGGAAAAGGAAAAAAAGATTAATTATAAACCATTATTTAAAATGTTGAACATGGGTAAAAATTTCTTTAATAAATAATTTGATGAATTTTAAAAACATTTTTCAAAACATTTTTTCATAACATTTGTTTAGAAGTAAATGGTTTTTCGACTTAAAATATGATTTTTCTTAAAAACATTATTTTGAAATATTAAGTACATAAAAATTTGAAAATGATGGGAAAATATATATTCTAATTATATAAACATATTGGAATAAAATTCATTTGTTTCTCCATAGATGGATAATAATATTTCATAATCATGAGTATAAATGTAAAAAAATCCCGATAAAAGATGAGATTGTACCATAAAACCATTACGACTTTGGTAGCATTGAATCGTACGCCCCATGAATGAATAAAAATAAATAAAAAAACAAATATATTTATAATAATTAAATTCATTATATTTCATGTCAAAGGTCATGTGTATAAAGCTCATAAAATATGATAGGTACATAACATATCACATGCCTCAAACAAGGAAAATTGAGACAAAAATTAATTAACCCTTTGTTATCTTTTGATCCATATTCAAATATAAAGAGTGGTCCGAAATGGGTATGAAAATAAAAATAATTAAGTATTGGAATCATAATATGAATTTCTATTCAGTATACCCACTATATAAAATAAATAAGTGGTGAATATGACATGTGCCTCGCAAAAGTAAAAAGTGACCAGAAATCCATTACAACTTTAGTGAACTTTTGAATCATAGGACATAATAAATAATAACCATAAAATTAAAATTAAAATGTTATTAAAAGAATTTTATTCATTATATAACATTCCAATGGGTTATTATATTCACCCCGCATAATAATGGAGTTAAGAATTTTCATATGTCTCCCAGAAATAAATGAGAGTCATGAAATCCATTACAACTTTTTTAATATCTTAATTATTAATCCCTCATAAATAATAAAATCATATGAAACATTGACCTTCATGAAAAATATATTAATAATGATTTAAATTTTAAAAGTGGATTTACATACAACACATGAAATAAATTAGTGGTAACTTTTTATATGTCTCCCAGAAATAAAAGAGTGACTAGAAATCCCTTACTCTAAGTCTGGATATTCTTCATACACAATCCCAACTCATTAATAATTAATATAAGATTATAATAAATCTATTTTTGAACCATAATTACATATAATAGACCATATATTATTCACATATGACCTTTTATTTCCCGTTTATTATGAATTCCTTGTTTAAATGATGTTTCGGGTAATAATTGCTTTATTTTTTGTATATGTTTTGATATTTTATTTTTGGCCCACTTTCATTGATCATTGTTCCATATTCCCTAGAATTATAAGCATTAAATAATAATAAAATTTACACATAAATTATACTTCTATGAAAACTCATGAATGTTGTTCTGAATAAATGAAGTACACTATGATCATGGAGACAGTATGACATCTGTACGCATGAAGAACGTTTCTAGTGGTCAAAAAACATTATGAAAAGTATGTACGTAATATTTTATATATTTATAATTATTATTATTTAATTTTATTTCTTTTAATATTCTAATAAATATCATCTATGTTGTGCGGTGATTAAAAGAGATTCAAATCACTTTGGGAAAGCAACAGTACACACTTACATGAACAATGTTATGATATTTCTGTGAGTAAAATAAAAGAAGCAAAATTATATATTATTCATTAATAATGATTAATATTTCATTTATATCATTATTATTTCATTTATATAACAGATATTTATTAATATTGAAATTATTTTCTTGCATGTAAATCATTGGTGAAAATAAATCACATCACTTGATGAGGCGGTAGTCCCCTATACAGACAAGCGACATTATTGTATCCAATGTGTAGCTGAAAGTAAAAATGTTATATTTGATATAACGAATATATAGGTAAAAGTTTGTTATAAATATTATATATATACTTCATATCCATCATCATACCCAACCATGAGTGGTGGTAGTGGAAAAAAGGAATGTCACTAGTTTCTGAGGTGGTGGTCTGCCTTAAACATGAATGATGATTTGGAATCCCATTTGATGGATGTGGGTAGAGTTTTAGGTCATTCCATATACATAACAACATATTAGTTTATGTATTACGCTAATTATATTATATTATAATGTTTAATAATAATTGAATGAGGTGGAGGAAGAAATAAAATAAACACACTAATTGGAGAACATTACCTCTTCCTCAGTTTACGTCCTTAGGATTTGAACAAACTCCTTCCAATGATGGATATTTCTAAAAGAAATTATAATAGGATTCAATTAGGAATTTTGTGAATTTAATTTGATAGGTCTAAGATGATCCAAAACTGTATGAATATATGAATAGAGGAAAGTGGGTCTCCTTTTATAAGTGAGATGAGTGGCACACTTGTAATATTTTGAAATGAAAAATGTGTACTTGTGTTTTTATCAAGAAAAAAAGTCTCCAAAATATAGAATTATAATTATTAGACATTAAATGATCTAAATATATTCATAATATATATTTTTTAAATCTTGTTAGGTCATTTTAACCCATAAAAGTTTTCATTTAACCTCCCAATAAATGAATTTTTACCTGAACTATGACAATTAATTTTTATTATTCTCACTATTCATATTTTTTAAAAAAGAAAATTAATATATTAGGTATCATGGATATTTTTTATTCCGATTTTTTATTCAATTCTTAAAATATTAATTCATATAATTGGAAAATTGTTATTTAAAATCAATCTTGCAAACACGTCAAGAAAGCATGTTTTCAGTGATTTTTTTTAAAAAGATACTTGTTTTTTCTATCAGAATACAATAGAAATTTTTTTCAAATACCTGAATTAGATTAATAAATAAATTTTTGACCAAAGTATCATTTAAAACCTATTAAAAACATAATTTACCTATATTAATAATTTAAATAAAATGGTATTTTTCAATTAAAATTAGGTATTTATCAATATTCTGCAAATAATTAATCTTTTCAGAAAATTATCAAACATTCACTATAATATAATTTATAAATTAAGATTTAAAACATTAAATTTATTTTTTCAACAAAATAAACCTATATGTTTTGATAATTAATTTTAAAATAAGTGTGGAAAGGGTGATTTTTTAAAAATAATATTTTTAAGAATAACATTGGATTAATTCTAATAAATTTTCTACAAAATCAATAAGAAAATTGTTAATTAGTTTATCGAAAATATAAAATATAAATTTCATTAAAATCATTCACCAAAAGATATTTTCTTAGTTTATTTCAGTAAAACACAGATGTTCCATATTGTTATTCTAATCTATAATGTTTCTATAAGGGTTTTGTATGAGTTGTATGAGATGATGTCCCAAGATATCAATATGTTTTATTTATGATTTATATGGGTTTATAACATTTATTACAAATAAGATTGATATCACATGGATCATGCATATTGAATCTGATGACTCTTTCCTTGTCCATGTTTTCATATTGTGTAATCTAATTATTTATAGTTATGATTTCATTTATGATTCTCTCATGCACTCTGACTGTGTCTTAAAACCCATATTCTCTTTTTTTTCTCATTGATGACATTCAATTATTATTATTTTTTATTACCCTTTATAAGAATTTTATGTCACCCTTATTATGTTTCTTTTTTCCTTGGGATATCATTTATGACATGGAATGAATTATCTATATAGTGGTTTCATATGGATGATGTTGAAGACCTAATGTGAAATAAGAAATTTTGGGTTAAGTGGATGAAATAATCATATGAAAATAGTGGAATCATTTACGTAAGAGTTTGAGCTATTTATCTTAAACTATAAACATAAAAAGTCCTTGAGAATTTTAGTGATATGTTTTTTCCATTTCATTTTGTAATGTTTGGATGGAAAAATTTGTGTCCAAATTTTCGATATCAGTGTAAAAATGTAATGTTAATGATTTCAGCACCACCTCCGGGAGTGCATATTCAAGGTTATTATAGTTAGTTTCAGAGGTCAATTTAGATAAAATTGGAGATTATATTGTTTTATATTAGATTGTAATAACAGTTATGGATACCATCATATGTCTATAAGATTAAGTTTGATCATATACTCAGATTTTATACACATTTTTGGGATTTAAATATTAAAAATGGTCAGTTCATTATTGAAATTTTGGGAGATATGTTTTTTGGTGGGGTATTTACAACACCAATGCTCAACATGAGTTATTTTTTAGGGAGTAATTAATTTTTTCATATTTAAATGAAAAATGAATAACCTGATGGTTAGGTGACAACATGACAAATCAAGTAAGGATGTAGGGCTTAAACCCACAACCAATCGAGGACATGGTTGTGAATCTTACCACTAGCCTACATGTTATCCTGGTTAATATGACAATATTATATGTAAGGATTTAGTTTATTTCAGAAACATGATTGACTTATTATAGGAATAATAGTTGATTTATCATGGATGAATATGTGATCAAATCGTTATAATCTTTGGGTTTTGAACATAGTTAAATAATGTGTGAAGAATTTTAAGCATAGTTATTTATTGAAACATTTTGTTTGAACAGTTCATATTCCTATTGAAATTTTCAGATTAGGGTATGAGGGTTTACTGTTTTATCTTACTAAGTGATAAAAAAAATTGGTTAAGGTTTAAAGAGAGGAGGAATATCTTTTCATGATTTTGGTGATTATGTGGTTCTTTAAAAGTTATTTTATAACTTCAGGAATGAAAAATTCATCCTAAAAACACATCATTTGGAGAAAAAGATGATATTGTGGTAGAAATTGATTATAGGATGAAATTTTTAACACTATGTAATTATATTTCCATATTATATTAGTCTCTATTAAAATATGATTCAATAACTCTTATAAATGGATTTAGAAACAAAAACATTATCATAGTACCATCAAATCTGAGGAACCAATGGTCTTTTCGATCATCAGAGATTTATTATATTGAGGCCATTAACATTCTCATGATCATTCACATTCTTGTGACCAATGAAATTAACAAATATCATTATTTATTTATGTTTTTTATCAATTACCAACTATGTTCTCAAATATGAATACCTATATATGTGCTATTACATGAGACATTTGTAATTCCCTTTTCCTACTTATAAAAAGAATATTTTAATAATCATTTTTAGGATGTGTACTAACAATAAGAGTATTTTTAAGTTATCATTATCCGATTTCCATGATAAATGTAATATATCAAGGCTTCAATTTATTTAAGGTTGGGGGAGGAAGATACAACCTCAGATTCTAAAAGAAGAAAATTATGTTGGATAGCATAAATGACACAGAACACTGGGCTTAGATGAGAATGTCACATCCCAAGTGTTTATGTCATATTTATTTATAAATAAATTTTATAAATTTAATAGATTTAATTGAATAAAACAACATTTTATCATTCATTACACACAAAAATGATTTTCTTTAATATCTTTTGTTACACACAACACTAAGTTTTACCGAGAAACAAATATAATAATATTATTATTATCTAATATAATAGTTATAACATAGATGTGGGAATGGAGGGGATGAATATATTTAACTAACTAATAAAAATATATAATTTAGACACTTTTATTAATTTTGTATTTATTAGTAATAAAATAAGTATCATTTAATAGAAATAGAAATGTTATTTGGAAAACTGTATTTTTCTAAAAGGCTGTTTACTCATGTTTTGCACACATACCATTAAAATAATTTTTACCTCTGTAAGAATATTAATTTTACAAAATATTTTTTTTGATATCTGAATACCAAAATTATCTTATGGAGACGTTTTGGGTTTTTTCTAAAAAAGAAATTTTTTATTAATGGTGAAAATTCTGAAATTTAATTGAAAACGTCAGTTTCATTTAAATAATTTATAATGTTAAATTATATTTTTTATTATTAAAAAATAAAATAATTTCAATATATAATAAAATAATCTAATATAGGTCATTGGGTTCTATGAAATATTGTATATGGATATAAAAATAAGTTATACATTTAAACTATTTCTCTTTAAAATCACCGCTTTCTCGTCGCTTCTATAGGATTAATTTTATATAAAATTCATCCACATCTGTGAATTGAATATATAAAAATAGTTCCCATATTTTAAATAATTATAATATATAATATATAATAATTAAAAATTAATTTTTTACCAAGATGATTAGATAAAAAGATAAAATTAATCAATGCAATGGATGTAAAAATATATTTAGCAGGGTCTGAAACACAAAAAATAAGATGAAAAATTACAAACAAACATATCCAAAACCTATTGGATGGACACATTTATACCCTTATGAAATTTAGATCTATTTTATGAGTTTTGGGGCAACTACCCCATTAATGTGACATGTATAATAGGTTATGTAAAAAAATTCAAAAAGGAACATTTTTCCTTTTAATTTCTATAAATCATTGGGAGAGGGACAAAATGAATATTTCTCAGTTATAAATATTATTTTGAAATAAAAATTATTTTTTTCTATCCTTATAATTTATTTTAATTTTAAATAGATTAATTAATTAATTTAAATACCTAATAAACACCAATGTAGTTATTATTTAGTTAATAAAAATCTAAAATAAATAATACTTAAAATATTAAAAGTTAATTAAATTGAGTGAATTATTGTAAAAATTGATTTTTTTATGAATTTATCATGATTCATATGTTTGATAAAATATATTTTAATTAAATCATTACCTTAATTTTTATTAAATTAAAATAAAATTAATAATTGTAAAATTGACATTAAATCTATTTTATAATAAATAATATTTTATTAAATGATTTAAAATTACTTAAATTTCTATCTTCTAACAATAGATTTATAAATTTTAATAAATATAATGTATTTTCAATTAATGAACCAATTATAATTTATTAATGGTGACCCCTATTTAGTAAAGACTTTGTTAGCATAGTTATGGTTAAAGCGATGTTTTTACACGTTACATGCGCTTAGGTTAAACTTAATTGCCAACACACATAGGTTTTTTATTTTATAATTTAAATACAAAAAATGTATAATAAATGATTCCAAATTATTTAGTAAGGATCACTTTAATTATTTATTAATGAATAAATTACTTAGGTTAGAAAACTAGTTGCAATAATAAAAACCAAAATATAAGAAATAAGGAAACTTATGAGTTAAGGAATTGAATGTTTAAAACATGAGTTTTATTTTTTGGTGGAGGTTGTATTGACCATATAATCCCTCGACCCATTTTTTACACTTTTGGGCCGAATTGAGGTGATATTGACCTCCAAATAGGGAATATTTTTAGGTATTTACAAAAATGTCACTCCTCAGCTACAAAAGGGAACTCACTCCTCATACTACTTCACACCTGTGAATCCATTTGGCTCATCCCAACCCTCCCATAGTCATGCCCAAAATTACCTAACCTAATATTATATGACATATTTTGGGTATATATCTATCCTTTCAAATCTTTAGTTCAAACCTAAGGTTAATACTGGAAGAAGAGGTAATGTTTTTTCAATAAGCATCTTTATTTTACTTCTTTATACACCTAGTTGAACTATTATTATAAAAGTATTATATAATAGAATAAGTATAATAAATATTATAAGATTATTCTATGTATATTTTTTTACATAAAACAACTAACACTTCTACTATATATGTTATGAAATCATCATTCATGTGTAAGTAGACTACCACCTCGCACACCGATGTCGTCCATTTTTCTATTACCACCTCTCAAGGTTGGGAATAATGATGGATTTAAATATTATATATGATATGAATAATATAATTATACCTCAATAATAATTATATAAAATATAATTTTTTACAATTTATACTGCAGGGGATATGATAATGTTCTTATTGTGTACAGCAGATTAGTGCCTCACGAAGCGATGGGATTTGTTTTCACTAACGCATTACCTAGAAGGTCATCGATGTAACGATAGTGAATATATATGATATAAATGAAATATTTCAGATAATTGTAAAATAAGTATCATTTTTTAAATATAATATATGATTTTTTAACCTTTTCACACACTGACAATGAGATAATTTCATTTGTGGATGTGTGAACTACTTCCTCCTTGAAGCGATGTGATTCATTTTATCATGACCAGATCAGATTAATGATATATAAAAGTTTTTATGATTAAATTTTATAGTATTTGTTATAGAATTGTGATTATTTAAAGATAAAATCTTACTTACCTTCTTTCTACAATGATTGTTGATACATGGAAACATTACTCATGCACACATAAGGATTACTGTCTCCATGATAATATCAATAGTTAATTTTTCATTACCATATTTCATAATGTTTTTATAAAGAATAATATATTTATATGATAAATAGTTCCTGATTATTATTCATGATATTTTTAAATAATTACATCATTGACCATATTCATCCCTCCTAGGTCATTTCGGACACACAAGCAGGATGTGGTAAAAATATCTAATGTAAACTCAATCGATTATATAGTTTTTTTAACATGTAAAGAATTGAAATAAAATTAATAATAAACATGACAAATTTTATCAAGTATTTAAATAACTAACATGAGTTTATTATTCAAGAATATATGTACAACAGTGACAAGTAAATCTCAAGGTAAGGCTTTTCTCGTCTCACTTTTATTTCTGTGATATATATGTCATATTCACCACTTATTTTTGTAGTGTAGTTAATTAATTCCCATGAATGTAATGTATTATTTTTATAAATAAATTAATGAGGTTTTAAATATCAATTTTAAGATATCTCTTTCATAGGGTCTGTAGTTTAAATGTTACAAAAGTAGTAATGGGTTTTTGAATCAATTTTCCTTCTTTGAGACATATGTTATACAATACATCTACCTTATTTTATGATGTATATATAACACTACATTTAAATTTCATAACTTGAATATCATTGTTTTCATGATAGTATATCTTCTACTTAATGTTATTATTTAATGGGTATTATTATTCCATGATACCCAAGTGGTAATGGTTTTATGTTACTATCTCATTACTTATCTGGATTTTTTATGATAATGCTTTCAATGATGCATTATTATTTATCTCTCAAGAAACTCATGAATATTATTCTCATATGGTTATTTCACGAGATTAATTGTGTACAATTCATTTTAATCTTTTCATTTACTAAGTGGTTTAGAATAATATTTTTATTTAAAATCATATTTTAGGTTAAAAAACACTTTATCCTCCCAATCGAGGTTTTCAAAAAATGTCTCCAAAAAACGTTTTAAAAACATTTTTCTAAGCTGAATTTATATTTTCCTTAAACAATTTATTAAATTATTTTCTAAAATTCCTTTCTATGTTTCCCTATTTTTTTTAAAAAAAATGATTTCCAAAATTTATTAATTTTTAATAAATAATTTTCAAAATAAAATAGGTATTTTCCTCAAAATTTTGTTAATGATCATTTAATGGTATTCCAATTCATGAATGAAAAAAATCTTGTTACTTATACTCCAATGGGGATATTTTTTTAATTATACCAATTTCATTTTTTCTATGGATGGATTAATAATACTTTAATGAAATTGTTATAAAACCCATTTCTTTTCAATGGGTTAACCATGTTTTAATGAAATTTTTATGGATCCCATTTAATTTATATAGGTCAATGATGGTTCAAGGAGATTAGCATTAAACCCATATTATTTTTCATGGTTAAATCAAGTTATTAACGTAATAATGATTGTTTCTATTAGTTTTATGATGAATGTTCTACGTACAGTTTTTTTTGTTGTGGTTCCGGAACAATATATATGATTGGTGTGCCCAGATAGTGTCGGGTTAGCCCATTGAATAATATATAATGGATGTGCCTATATAGCACTCCAATATAAGAGGCAATGATTATTTTCTATAGAGAATTATTTTAGAAGTTATCCTTATGTTTCTTCCAATCTGTAAGGGTTCATTAAATGTTTTTAAGGATTCTATGAGATGATGTCCCAAGACGTCCATATATTTTATCTAAACTTTCTATAGGTCTATAATATTTCTTCTGATCATGATTGATATCACATGTATCAGGATTATTCATTCCACTAACTCTTTCCTCTTCAATGTTTTCATATTCAATGATCCATGTATTTATAGTCATGATTTCATTTATTATTTTCTCATCCACTCAGATTATGTTTTCATACCCTTATTTATTTATTTTTCTCATTTATGACATTCAATTGTTAATGATTATTTGAACACTTATTGAGCATTTGAGCTAACCCTTATCATATTTCAATATTGAGGTTATCAAGTATGATGTTTAAAGATTTATGAAAATAAGGGTTTCTTATGGATTATGTTAATGACCTAATGTTATATATGAATAGATTGATTAAGTGGGGGAGAATACCCTTTAAATACATGGGTACCATTTATGGAAGAGTGTTTCTAGGTTCTCTAAAACTATAAATCTAAAGGGTCCATGAGAGTATATGTGATATATTATTTCCATTTGATTATGTAATATTTAGATGGAAAAATTGCAGTCATAATTTCTGTTATCAAAGATGAAAATGAAATGATTATTATTAAAGAATTGGATCTCAGAGTGTGGGTTCTGGGTTGTTATATCGACCACCCAATAAGCCTCAACTAGCTCATAGAAGTATGGAGATGTTTCCTCCAACACCCTTTTATACCTACCCACTCTTAAACTATATAGATCATTTAATATCATCATGTATTGGACTCAATCTGGGTTAGGATATTCATAAACTTTTAAATATCATATAAAAAATAAGATTTAAGTAAATTCATCAAAATATTCCTCATCTCTGAAAAATGACTCATATATAAACACTGTAGAAATGTTATTTTATACAAGAACTACAATTACACATGCTCTATATCATACCCCTTATATCACATAAACACAACCGAGTAATGGAGGTAATATTTCCCCAAATTATTCTGGATACTCACTTTGATTTATTTCACATATATCTAACCATTCTATAAATGGGACAAGACCGAGGATTCATTATAGTGTTGGACAACCTAAAATAGAAAGACTCCCAATGCAAGAGAAACTTTCTGACAATATATTGTCCATTATTGGTGACACCCATTTCACCATCTTGGAAAATCCCCTTAGATTGGCATTTTCTTGAATATTAAATGTTACATTCATGAGTTTTGTGTTGTTATAAATTAAAATATCCAAATAAACAAGTAAAATTATTTTCATCAACTTAGTAAAATATCTAAAATTTCATAAAGATTAACCTTCATAATGCCATTATTAATTCCTTGCAATCTGAATAAATAAATCATTCTAGGAAATTAAATTTATCATCTTTTTCCATTTTAGAGACTTATCAACACTAGAATCCACCATATAATGAAACTTTTATAACTGATGATGACGAATCATTCCTTTCGATTCCTTCCACCCATTCATCTGGCATTACTAAATTTCTTATATCAAGAATTATAAGATATTTAAATACAACAATATCAAAAACAATTGTCATCTAAATACTTATTATTTTAAACATCAGGCATGACATAATATACCATTCCAATACGACACACAATTTGGATATCGTTAGTAATCAATTATTCAATTATAATAAGCATACCAAGTAAAGAGACAAAATTACAATAACTGTAACTAAATGTATAAAACAAAATCATAATATTATGAATTAACAGTGATGTGTCAAGCATTATCCTTCAAGTTGAAACTCTTTTTACCATTGATTCATTCAATCCCTAATCAGTCATGGTTCGAATAAGGTTTTCTCCCTTATAAAACATCCTCATCATTATACACACCATTATCAACACATGTTCATTTCCAATAAAATTTCAAATATTAAATATTTCATTTGTCATCTGACATTTCTTTTGGATTTATCCTCATTATTGAAATTTTTTGTCTATATATGCTTAATAGAGAAAAATTGTTTTCCAAGACTTCCAAAACATCTTAGAAACACCTCTAATCATGGAAAATCATATAAATTGGTAGGAACTAAGCTTGAGTTAATTCACATGTCCCAAAAAACATTAAACTGATTCTTTATTAGCAGTTATTAAAATATAATATCTCAAACGTGTTTACCTTTTTAACATTTAAGGTAAATTTTTTGAATGATCTACTCTCTATGGTTGGAAGTTATATAGGTTCAAAATATACTTTGGAAATGTGACGATTTTTATTTTAGAAATACCAATATATCTAAAATGAATTTGTGTTCCAATAATATATGGAATATCAATAATATTTTAGTTTTAAAATATTAATATATCCATATTATTTAATACTTTTAATATATCTATATAAAAATCATCCTCCAAATACAACATTAGTACTATTATTAGAAAATTATGAAGTTTGTTTCATATTCTATAAACCAAATTACCCATAAATATGAAATGTTTAATTTCTAGGAGAACAACATTCACCTTATTTAATGATCAATAACAAGGTCTTTTATTAGAAAATAATAATTTTTTTAGACATAATGGTAGTAAATGTCTTTATATTTCTGAAATAAACTATTCTCAAAGAAGATATTATATTAAATTTCTCATATACTCTCCATACTATTTCATAAATAAAATCTAGGTACATCAAAACATGTATCAATATATTATTTAAGAAAAAATTAAAAAACAATAGATAAAAAATCTCGATGAAGTTAGATTTAAATTTTATGAACTCATCCATAAAGTAAGAAGGTAATAATATTAAATTGGGGATAACCTTTATAAATCATTTAAGATAAATTGACATTAAATATTATAATTTTTGATAGGTAACAGAGCCCATGATAAATAACTGTCAAATTTGCACTATCACATCTCTCCACTATTCATTTGACCAAGAAACAAAACATATTTCATTTTGGTTCACCATAAATACAAAAAATGCTATTCTAACATTTACAACAACTGAATTTAGATTAAATTCAACCTAAAAAATGGGAATATCAATATATAATTTCAATAAACAATTTTCTTCATGTGGTTACCATTTCTTCTCTCCCACTATGGGTGTCAATCCCCTCTGAGGAATCATTCATCATGTTCTATCAATTCTCACTGTGATATATGCTTCAGTTTCATATTTTATTTAATGTAATTGAATTTTTATACAATTTATTACATATTTACTCTTACTTATGGTTTTATATATATGTATTTTTTTATTTATTGAAATTATCATTGTTTTACTACTGAATATTTACTCAAATAAATGTTATTATTTATATGAAATGATAATATGTACGAAAATATTTTTGTATTATGATTTTAATATTATGATTTTATTCATAGAATATATCTAAGGGATTATTTACTTATCTTGAATCACTATGATTGAATGATTCTCATATATATGTTTTCCCTCATTTTCAGTAATGTTTTACATCATGTTCTTGGTGACTACATGGATGAGGTCATGTCTCCAATGATATATTTTGTAAGAGGTGATTCAAAATTAATAATTTGTTAATAAGCATTATTTCATCATATATATTACTTTTACACTTGATGTATTGCCACTTATCCTTCTTTGAATAATTATGTTGACCCTTGAGGGTTGTGAGGTATTGATTCCAAATCGTATAAGAGATGAGTCAGTTTTACAATGATAAAAATCAAGAAAGAGCATGAAGAAAGAGAAATTGGATCCTTGTTTTTATTTCTAAACATGTAGTTATATATTTCTTCATCTCAAATTTCTTGATCATTAAGCCATTTTTTAATGGGATTGGATGAGTTTATTAACAAGACCTTCTAGTCGAATTTCTTTTTGACACAAAACTTACATGAGGGAGAAAATAAACATCCTTATTTTTTACAAGGTATTTATATTTAGACATATAATTATTAGTATTTTACATTATTTTTTCTAGATTATATGATATGATGTATATTTTAGTCGATAGGTGTGTTTTGTTGGTCCATTTGGGAAGAACATAATGTTGAATCCTTAAAGCAGGTCTGATCACATTAACAAGGATCAATAAGAATTGTTTCCTTGGATAGCTTCTTTACTCCATTATTAATTTTTTGTCTCCATTATTATACCAATTTTATTTCTATTTATAAGGTTTTTAGGGATTTAGTGTTCATTTCAACCACATATGACCAAATCATTCCAAAGGGCATAAAATCTCCGTGTTCATTCATATTTTGTTTATCATGTTTCAATCACTCATATCCTAGTTTTTTCTTTGATTTTATTCTATATTATTTTAATTAATTATTATTTACCTATATGAATCCTAAAGCACTACTATATATCATGGGTTCCTAGCTACTCTTGTAGACTAACACATAATGCTTCCAAAATTAATTGGCATTAGAGCCCTCTAATACATAACAATGGGTTCTAAAAAATTATAGATTGAAAAATTCAATTAGGGAAATTGATTTTAATCTATTAATATTCAATATGAGAAAACTTATTTATAATAATGATATTCTTACTTATATTTGAGGTATGAAAAATAAATTCAAACTATGTCCACTATTATGTAGATTATTTTATACTTATATAGATATATCTAATGAAATCTTGCATAAAGATTACATCCTTCTATTATCATATTCTGTTGATAATGTTTTTCAAGACATTTCTTATGATTCTGCTAGGATAGAAATATTTTCTAAACATGGAACTATATATATGGATAAATATTTATTTTTAATACTATATAAGAAAATGATATTTTATTATTTCAAGATACACTCTAAAACAATAGTCAGGAGACATTTATTTTATTTTAACTATTTTATTGATCTATCAAATATAAATATGATTATATAAGAACAAAACTATGTTGTTATACTATTAAAAACATTATATGGCTCATATAAATAAATTACGGACTCAATGATGTATGGTAAAGATACTCATATGTTTGATGACGTGAGATCTAAATTAATATATAATGTACATATAAAATGAATTATAATCAATATAGAGGTCAAGGGATTAAATGTCAGATGAATGAATGAACATTGGGATACGTTGAGAGATAATAGTTAGTAAGGAATGGATGTTCAATGTCTAATAAAAGAGTTTTTAAATTATTTTTTCATAAAATAACTGGGTATAATAAAATTAGTATTATTAACAATAAGAGAATGTATAAAGAAAAACATTATCATTCTATAATGGTTAAGAAGTGATTTTAAATTGATGATGTTATTAATTTGTGTGCCCATGATATATCTGATGAGTGCATCATTGATTTGGGATAGTGTTTCTACATGTTCCCCAATATATAATATTTTCCTAAATTGTGACAATTAGAGATTGATTATGTATATTTAATGAATAATAAGGGGTTTTATATAATTTTTAATTTTGTTTTATTTTGAACATTATGATTGGATGGTGAAAATTATAGACAATGTTTTGTAGGTACCCATGTTGATAACATTTTCACATTGTTTCTTTTGTGTTATATTGTTTAAAAATATGTTGTGAAGTGGTTAAATTTTTAAAATTGTCTTATATAGATAGGATGAATTGTAGGATAAAACTTATAAAAAGTCAAATAATATTAAGTATTATATGAAGATATATTTGTAAGCTTGAATAAGAGATCTATAAGTTACACTCAATAGGTTGTTGGTTGTCTGAAATATAGGTAAGTTGTTTTTTAGAATTTTTTGTACATTAGGAAGACAACCAATTGGTTTTCAATAAATAATTGAGGGTGTCTTGGTATTGGTAGATTTGAGATGAGAAAGTAAAAATTGGTTTTGGGAGTGAATGCGAAAAATTAAAATATTTCAATTGAATATTTAAGCCCAAAAGACATATGTCACTTGGAATAAATAAGTTCCATTCTGCTAGATTTCCACTAGAAAATTAAAATATTTATAATGTTTTAGAGTTTCCTTGAATATGCAAGGTATATGGGAGTGGAATATATGGTAGCAACAAGGAATGCCTATTGAATTAATATGAGATGAATGTTTGGATCTTTAAAATAATTGAAAAAGGAATGATAAGATCCTTGTACTTGTAAGAGTCATGTTATAATTGTTATCTAGATCCATCCATTATGAATGCCTTCAAATAAGTCCTGAGATTTGAAAAAAAAAATTTTACTAATGGATATCAAGATACTTTCATAAGGCCTATCAAGATAATCCAATTTATAGATATTATAGTAATAAAATTCACATTAGATTATTATTATTCATGAAAAATGTAAGATTATGTTTTATCAGTTATGTTTTCATATAGGTTTGTATTTATAAAATTTCAAAATATGTTAGGATATTATTCAATGAAACTGTAAAAAGGTGATAAAAGGTAGTAAAAAGGATGTGAAATATTAAAAATTCAGTTTCATATAGTAGAGGTGATGAGGTACAAAAGAGAACCATTGGCTAACATTATTTAGTTTGTGAATTATGTAATACTTAATGAAAGGTATGTAATTACTAAATCTTTTCATCATTAAAGAAGCACAGTATGATTATTTCAATACAAAATTATCATTATCTTGATGTGAAGGAGTTATTCCTACTATATTTTTCTAAGGAACAAGTACCAAACCCTCACATCACGGAGTTGATCCCATTTGAAATTTTAAGATAACAAAAGAATTTTATCTTACAAATAGTTGGTGGTATTTATATTAGAGATGGAATATGTATTAAACATGGAAGAATATAGAAATTATTCCAAACATTGAAGATAAGTATCATTAATATTTATTATGAGAGTATTGGATAGTCTATCATGTCTATAAACTGACTATTTTCTTTATCAAAGATGTTCATGGATGTGGTGAATAGGAAGATATCCTTATATAAGGAGTGACTGGACCCAATAAAATGTCATGATGTGATAATTTATATGGACTTAACTCTTAGGATTCTTCTAGTTGCAATAGTGTTTATTAGAATTAATTGATTCTTGCTAGGTGTCCAATATAAAAAACTACTTTGGGATTTGTTCACCGAGTTATTTTATGGTGAGGCCAATGTTTTCTAGTGGTAATGACTTTTATGGTTGAAAATGGATATGTATTGGATTCTATTTTCTCTTGATTAATATATTATGGAATGTTTTTAAAGGGATGATGAAATGATAAATCACAATGAAAGAGTCTAATATGTTGATATAGAAAAAAAATTATTAATTAATTAATATTTGGTGTGGTGTAAAAGAAAACCATTCATTATTAAAGTGTTTTAAATATTTGGTCATTTTTGTGGAATATGTATAGAAAATTAGGTTAAAAATAGATTTTAATGTGTAAACCAAAATATACATCTGGAAAATAGATCAAGATGAAAATACATTGAATAAATAAACATTATAATGCCTTATAACAATGGGAAATAACGAGAATAAGTATAATAATTACACTTATGTGACATCATGCATTCAAAATGTGGTAAATAATTGTGATATTATTTTTGATTTTTATTCTAATAATATTTAGAATGTGTATTCAAATATTTAAATTCATATTTCCCACTAGATATTTATTTTAATATTGACTATAATGTTGACATAAAAACAACATCATGTTTCCAATGAATAGGTTCTTTTTATATTAATCATGATAAGATCCATTTCATAAATGAAATGATTTATCAATGTGGAATAATTCATTATGTGAACTATATATTCATAGATGATAATTATAAAGAGAATAAAAGGTTAAAGTGATTTTAATAATAATTGAATATATATATGCAAAATATGGGTGAAAAGTTGAAGTAGAAAAGTGATCTACTAAAATAATATTCCTGGAAAATGGGAAAATAGATGGCTATAGAGAAGGCATTGAAATAATAATTTGTCCTTATTAATAATAAACATGAATAGAGGAGATGAAACATACTGAAAAATTTCATAATGATAAAGGAAATGGATTCTCAATTGAAGTAGATAGATGATAAGATCAAGGATCTTGACTCAAATATCAAATCATATAAATGGAATGAGTAGTTGGAAACTACCTACAATGAACCCTCTACAAGCGTACTTTAAAAACCTTAAAATCTATAAATAGTAAATGAAAGGATTTTTCATGAATAACATGGAATAAAAACCTCTAATATAGCATCCCATCTTTTTATAACATAAACTTTCATTACATTACACAAAACTGAGGATCTTTAAGGTTTAGTGTCTTGGAAACTAGGAACATAATACATGAAAACAACATAAGACATTCTTCTTAAACCCTTGAAAGGCTTCTCCTTATGTTCATCCTAGGTTCATTACTACATCTCATAACCTGGGGACATTCATCAAAATAAAGGGTGAGCAAAAGGCCCAGTAAGGGAAACAAGATGAACATTTTACATGTGAACTTTAGATACTTCAATAAGGACATGAAAAGAACTTTAAGGCAAGAGAAAGAAATCATGAGGCATTTCATAATAAAAATAACATTTTTAATAACTTGAAGATGTGGTTGCAACATTTAATATTGACAATCATTTCGTTTCACCAAGGTCCATCCCCAAGTTGTCATTAAAAATTACCAAGGTTATTCACCAAGGCGTCGTTAAAAATGGTCATCTCTAGAGGTTAAGTCTTTACCCAATGCATTGGAGCGCTATCAGGGCGCACCATTAAATTTTCCTTTATTATCATGTGAGCCACATATATCATCATCAAACATTTCATAAAGAAACCATGTAGCACAAAATAAATGGGTTTCATTTCGTAATCATAACGTTTTAAAAACTGCTTTAAAGACATCATCTTTACATCACTTTAAAACCCACAGAAAAGGAAGGTGGGTCTCAAGTATGTAAATCCCATAATTTAAAATATAACATTAAGGTATATAGGTGAATACCCCTTTAGAAGAAAGAGCTTTGAGTATTCACTTAATAATATAAAAGAACTTTATAAAAAGAGAGAGACATTTTGAGATGGAAATTCTGCAGAACAACGGCTATGTTACGAGGTTTTAGTGGACATTAAAAAGAGAGGGAAAATGGGTCAAACATTCATAAATTACCCATAAAACAGTAGATGGACAGAATAAGAAGGATACATGATCATGGTAATTAAATTTCAAGGAAATACCATTTGAAATGAAAAACATGGAAGAAAGGCAACAATTAGATTTCTCTTATGAATGTTCGGCAGCCTAACGACGTTACTTAAACATCAAACACAATGATTTGAAAAGATAAAATAGGGTCTCTCATCATGTGAACATAAGAGTTCAGTATGATAGATACAGAGATAATTCCCCAACATAATTAAAAAGGAACATGAAAGACTTTACATGAAAGTAGAACTTTGAAAAGAATGAGAAGGGTGAAGGAATCCCCTAAAAATTCGGCAGCCTAACGGCGCCACTTAAAACATCAAAATATTGAATTGAAGAGATAAAATGGGGTCTCTAATCATATGAACATAAGATTCAAGTATGATAGATATATAGATCATACCCCAACCTAACAAAAAGGAACCTGAAGGAATTGACATGAAAGTAGAACTTCAAAACGAGAAGGGTGAAGAACCACTTAAAAATTTGGCAGCCTAGCGGCGCCACATGAAACTTCAAAATACTGAATTGAAGAGATCGAATGGGGTATCTCATCATATGAACATATAAGATCAGTATGATAAATTTAGATATCATACCCCAACATAATAAAAAGGAACTTGAAATACTTTACATGAAAATAGATCTTGAAAAATGAGAAGGGAGAAAGAGTCCGTTACAAATATTTCGGCAGCCTAACGGCGCCACTTAAAACTTCATAAAACGAAATAATGAGAGTAATAGGGGATATCTCATTATAAGAACATAAAAAGGGAATTAAGAGGTGTATAAAATAACATCCTCCAACATAAGAACATGTAGCATAAAAGGAATGACATAAAAGAGATTACTTGAAATGAAAGAGAGAGGTCGGATCCCTTACCTTAAAACATAACTCTTAAAACTCAAATGTTGGGACCATGAGGGCTTGGGGGCATCATGGGAGGACTCCTTGATAGGTAATGAAACCATAACTTCGTTGGGGGAGAGTTGGGAGTTGAATGGATTAGAGGATGGCTTGGTATTTATAGGGAAAGTGAGGGGACAAGGCATTAATGGCCAAGGGACACCTCATTAGTGGTTTTGGCAAAACCATGGGCTTGCCCATGGTATTTTCCCATGGTATTGGCCACTTGGGACACCTCATACCTTATCTTACTATTAATAAGTCGACCATATTGATTACATACTTAATACATCATTTAATGATGTCATTAGACACCCGTAACTTAAAAACTGTATTTTCACTATTCATCGAAAATTCAACTTTCTCAGAATAATCCCAAAATTTCACCTTAACCAAATATCAACGCTCTGATTACAAATATGAACTCCATTTTAAAAAAATAATTTTCTAAATATTTTTAATTTAATTTTTAAATAAAAACACTACTCACCAAAAATTCATTTTTTCAGAAAAAATTACAAAAATTACCATAGCATAATATCGGTGCTATGAGTTCAAAAATGAAATCCGTTTTATAAAAATAATTTTCTAAATATTTTTAATTTAATTTTTAATTAAAAAACACTATTCACCTGAAAAACTATGACTTGAATAATAATTTATGAAACCGTTATTTAACCATTTTATTGAATCACATTACTTAATCAAGGTGCCTAGATTATATTAATACTTTCTTTAAGTGAGATTACTAATCCATTTGGTCACATTACTAATCCTAAGCATAAAATCACTATTCATAATTTAATATTCCTCAAAAAACAAGTTGATCTTATTAGACTCGAAATTTCGTAGTGAACATAATTGTAGAAGACCATTTTTTTGAAAATCATTACACATTTTTATTTATTAAAGGTTTACATAAACATTTTTAAAATATCCTTTCTCTAAAATTCATCAAAAATATGAATACTATATTTATCTGGACTTTTGAAAATTCATAAACTTCATCATAAGAAGAAATCAAAATTTTTATTTAAAACAAAGGATTACACAAGGCAATTACGGTCTCCTAACATAGCCCCTTATCAGACCAGCATAGGACCTAAGTGTAAGGTGTGCTAAGGTGAGAGAATCCGAGGGAGGCTCGGCCAACATCACACGAGTTGTAATTTCTATCAGTTTGAACTTCTCGTGAAGGCGATCCCATTATAGCTTCACACGATGAAGTTCAGCTTGGGTTTGGTCCAGAGCAAAGCCCAATGGTGCTACCTCCTTCCCATGTTCTGTTAGATGGGATTCGATCGGTCCAAGACTACCGGGTGAGGCCATCGAATCTTCTTTCTATATTAACTAACCAAGATTGCTTGTATTTAGAGACAGTAATCAAAACATTTAGTTTCCAGTGGTCATATTGACCAATGGTCAAATAATAGTCAAAACCCAACAGTCTCATTTTAATTATACTCATGTTATCAAATGAAACATTTTTGTTGAGTATAAAAATAAAATAAAATAACACATAAAATTAGGAAATAAGATTTATTCAAAATTTCGGGTCGTTACAATCTTCCCCCCTTAAGAAATTGCGTCCTCGCAATTTTTAAAATTGGGTTTTGAAATTTCATTGAAAGTCCCACATCAGAAAAGGAGTCAGTAAAACTATTACTTTAAAAGAAAGAAAGGGAAGTACAAAGGTCACCCAAGTTAACCCATACTAGGATTCCATGGAGGAAAACATGGACATGGAAGAAAAAAAGGGTCAATTTCTAGGGGAGAGTGATAGAGAACATGATTAGGAGAACGTTAACCATAAGAAAATCCCAAACTTATGATGTGCGTAAACGGTCTTTGATTACCAAGTAGGAAACGTAAACCAACAAAATTTTTGTTTCACGTTCCTTTTCATAATTTTTAGGAATTCATTTACAACATAAACCAAAAACATAAGAAAATATACCTATCTTCATGTATATTTTCATCCTTTAATACTTTTCTACCCAAAATTAATCTTTTATCCAAATTATGAGCATTCAAAACTACTTGGTCTCATCAAAACACAAGAATCGTCTTCATAATCCTCAAAAGATTAACTATCTATTTATTCTATCTTTAAACATTATCCCAAAAACAGAAAAAACAACTCTTCAAAAAGAAATAGTCCCATAGGAATGGAAACTACTTTTAAATCTTCAAAGTTCCATGGTACTACCCAAAGTTCATCATAGTCCATTCCATAAATAATTATCCTTAAAAATCCTCAAAATAAACCAAACTAAGATTGAAACCCAAATACAAGAAGTATTTGATAACATAGTCTTCCAAAGTAAACTTTATCATTCACCTCCAAACAACATCAACCACTCCTAACATCTTATAAAAAATGTAACTAACCTAAACATATTTACCCCACGATAGGTTAATAATTTCCATAAGTAACCAAAATTACTATAATTCCACCTTAAATTCATCGATTCTTCAAAATATAAGTCAACCCTACTCTTCAATGAAAATACCATAGTAATCTATTTACCTCGATCATATAGGGTCCCCAAAATAGTGAACATCTTCCAAAATAATAATCATATTTTAATCCCCTAATCATCCCTGTCATATTAATACGACAATCATCGCATTTACTATCACATTGGTTGTTTGGACATGTTCTTCCATTTCCCACCATTAACTATGAATAGAAAGCATAATTAGGGGATTAAGTAGTTAGCCAATAATCATGAAAAGGAACTAAAAGCATATAAGGATAACTTGTAGAAGAAAAGAATACCCTAACTTATGATCCCCTAGGTTCCCATCTAGGTTATCCATGATCATATATTCTTATGTGAATCTTTATTTTATTTTATCTTTGTTCCTTTCACAATGGTTCATACTAAGCTTATGAATTTACCAAAGCATATCCCCCGGGAGTGTCGTAACCAAGAGTGCAGCAAGGCCCGTTGTCGTATACTAGTTCTCGTTCGAGTCTAGCTCAAAGCGGTGTTTTTGGGTTTTACCCCTATGTACATCTGTGCCAGAGCCACCTCTACCTACTCGTATCCAGACATGGATGTATTTCCTTGGCAACCCTTTACTCAATACTCACCAATATACAAGGAAGATTTCCTATTTTGTTAACATTTCTATAGGGTTATTCCTAGAGTTTTCATATCCTAATTTCCACAAATAACTAAACCATCCTTTGATACCAACTATAGCATCCCGCCTTTTTATAACATAAACATTCATTACATTACACAAAACTGAGGATCTTTAAGGTTTAGTGTCTTGGAAACTAGGAACATAATACCTGAAAACAACATAATACATTCTTCTTAAACACTTGAAACGCTTCTCCTTATGTTCATCCTAGGTTCATTACTGCATCTCATAACCTGGGGACATACATCAAAAGAAAGGGTGAGCAAGAGGCCCAGTAAACGAAACAAGATGAACATTTTACATGTTAACATGAGATACTTCAATAAGGATATGAAAAGAACTTTAAGGCATGAGAAAGAAATCATGAGGCATTTCAGAATAAAAATAACATTTTTCATAATTTGAAGATGTGGCTGCAACATTTAATATTGACAATCATTTCGTTTCACCAAGGTCCATCCCCAAGGTGTCATTAAAAATTACCAAGGTTATTCACCAAGGCGTCGTTAAAAATGGTCATCTCTAGAGATTAAGTCTTTACCCAATGCATTGGAGCGCTATCATGGCGCACCCTTAAATTTGCCTTTATTATCATGTGAGCCACATATATCATCATCAAACATTTAATAAAGAACCCATGTAGCACAAAATAAATGGGTTTCATTTCGTAATCATAATGTTTTAAAAACTGCTTTAAAGACATCATCTTTACATCACATTAAAACCCACAGAAAAGGAAGGTGGGTCTCATGTATGTAAATCCCATAATTTAAAATAGAAAATTTTGGTTTATATGTGAATACCCCTTTATAATAAAGAGCTTTTAGTATTCACTTAATAATATAAAAGAACATTAGAAAAAGAGAGAGACATTTTGAGATGGACATTCTGCAGCATAACGGCTATGTTACGAGGTTTTAGAAGACATTAAAAAGAGAGGGAAAATGGGTCAAACATTCATAAATGACCCATAAAACAGTAGATGGACAGAATAAGAAGGATACATGATCATGGTAATGAAATTTCAAGGACATACCATTTGAAATGAAAAACATGGAAGAAAGACAAAAATTAGATTTCTCTTATGAAATTTCGGCAGCCTAACGACATTACTTAAATTTCAAACACAATGATTTGAAAAGATCAAATAGGGTCACTAATCATGTGAACATAAGAGTTCAGTATGATAGATATAGAGATAATTCCCCAAAATAATTTAAAAGGAACTTGAAAGACTTGACATGAAAGTAGAACTTTGAAAAGAATGAGAAGGGTGAAAGAATCCCCTAAAAATTCGGCAGCCTAACGGCGCCACTTAAAACTTCAAAATACTGAATTGAAGAGATCAAATGGGGTATCTCATCATATGAACATAAGAGTCCAGTATGATATATATAGAGATCATACCCCAACATAACAAAAAGGAACTTGAAGGAATTGACATGAAAGTAGAACTTCAAAACGAGAAGGGTGAAGAACCACTTCAAAATTCGGCAGCCTAGCGGCGCCACTTAAAACTTCAAAATACTGAATTGAAGAAATCAAATGGGGTCTCTCATCATATGAACATGAAAGATCAGTATGATAAATTTAGAGATCATACCCCAACATAATAAAAAGGAACTTGAAATACTTTACATGAAAATAGATCTTGAAAAATGAGAAGGGAGAAAGAGTCCGTTACAAAAATTTCGGCAGCCTAACGGCGCCACATAAAACTTCATAAAACGAAATAATGAGAGCAAGAGGGGATCTCTCATTATATGAACATAAAAAGGGCAGTAAGAGGATTATAAAATAACATCCTCCAACATAATAACATGTATCATAAAAGGAATTACATAAAAGAGATTACTTGAAATGAAAGAGAGAGGTCGGATCCCTTACCTTAAAACATAACTCTTAAAACTCAATGGTTGGGACCTTGAGGGCTTGGGGGCACTATGGGAGGACTCCTTGGGAGGTAATGAGAACAGAACTTTGTTGGAGGAGAGTGGGGAGTTGAATGGATGAAAGGATGGCTTGATATTTATAGGGAAAGTGAGGGGACAAGGCATTAATGGCCAAGGGACACCTCATTAGTGGTTTTGGCAAAAACATGGGCTTGCCCATGGTATTTTCCCATGGTATTGGCCACTTGGGACACCTCATACCTTATCTTACTATTCATATGTCGACCATATTGATTACATACTTAATACATCATTTAATGATGTCATTAGACACCCGTAACTTAAAAACTGTATTTTCACTATTCATCGAAAATTCAACATTCTCAGAATAATCCAAAAATTTCACCTTAACCAAATATCAACGCTTTGATTACAAATATGAACTCCATTTTATAAAAATAGTTTTCTATATATTTTTAATTTAATTTTTAAATAAAAACACTATTCACCGAAAATTCATTTTTTCAGAAAAAACCCCAAAAATTACCATATCATAATATCGGTGCTCTGAGTTCAAAAATGAAATCCTTTTTGTAAAAATAATTTTCTAAATATTTTTAATTAAAAAAAAACTATTCACCCGAAAAACTAAGACTTGAATAATAATTTATGAAACCGTTATTTAACCATTTTATTGAATCACATTACTTAATCAAGGTTCCTAGATTATATTAATACTTTCATTAAGTGAGATTACTAATCCATTTGGTCACATTACTAATCCTAAGCGTAAAATCACTATTCATAATTTACTATTCATCAAAAATCAAGTTGATCTTATTAGACTCGAAATTTCGTAGTGAACATAACTGTAGAAGACCATTTTTTTGAAAATCATTACACATTTTTATTTATTTAAGATTTACATAAACATTTTTAAAATATCCTTTCTCTAAAATTCATCAAAAATATGCATACTATATTTATCTGGACATTTGAAAATTCATATACTTCATCATAAGAAGAAATCCAAAATTTTATTTAAAACAAAGGATTACACAAGGCAATTACGGTCTCCTTACATAGTCCCTTATCACACCAGCATTGGACGTAAGTGTAAGGTGTGCTAAGGTGAGAGAATCCGAGGGAGGCTCAACCAACATCGCACGAGTCGTAATTTCTATCAGTTTGAAATTCTCGCGAAGGCTATCCGGTTCTAGATTCACACGATGAAGTTCATCTTGGGTTTGGTCCAGAGCAAAGCCCAGTGGTGCTACCTCCTTCCCAAGTTCTGTTAGATGGGCTTCGATCGGTCCAAGACTACTGGGTGAGGCCATCGAATCTTCTTTCTATATTAATTAACCAAGATTGCTTGTATTTAGAGACAGTAATCAAAACATTTAGTTTCCAGTGGTCATATTGACCAATGGTCAAATAATAGTCAAAACCCAACATTCTCATTTTAATTATACTCATGTTATCAAATGAAACATTTTTGTTGAGTATAACAATAAAATAAAATAACACATAAAATTAGGAAATAAGATTTATTCAAAATTTCGGGTCATTACATCTAATATAAATATTTAAAAAATATATACTTATATAGAATATTTGGAAAGACTGTGAGTGTATGGATAGAAGTCCAAGGGATCAAAGGGCCAAGAAATCATTTTATACCATTATCTCAACTAATAACTATCTCTATTAGGTATTCATTTAATGGGAGAATTTTATATGAATTTATAATGGGAATGTGGAATTATATTACAGTAGAAAATGAGAGAATGATTTTATAAATAATTATAACACCTAGTTATTTTCTGAAAAATGTTTTTTCAAATGAATTTTTACTTTTAGATATTTTGTGTCACTTGTAACAGTGAGTTTAACTTGTGCTACAAACAACACTGAGTATAAACAAAATGTTATATATTATTTAATATATATTAATATGATAGATATAAACATGGAATTTGAATTATAGGAATGAATATCATTAACTAAATTATAAAAATATATGGTTCTCACATGTATATAAATGAATTATTTGTTTACCAATTAATTAGAAATAAAAATAAAAACTATTTGAAAATAATTTAAATATTTTTCGGAAAAAATATTTATGAAATCAAACATGTTTTACCTTAATAAAAGAAAAAAACCAGTTTTGGAGAATTATTTTAATGAATTTATATAGTATATATTCAACCAAGTATTTGAAATTCATCATAAATTATTTTATAAAATTGATAATAATAAATACTATTTTACCCTTAAAAACTATAATTTTCAAACAAAAAATTTAAAACCATTTTTCACGCGTACATTAAAAATTATGTTTTTAATATTTTGAATCATTATGTCAAAAAATAAATTAAATTTTGAAATACACATTTTAATGTTATCCCAGGGATGAAAATTTAGAATTTATGAATAGGTGTTTTTTTATAAATATTTAAAAATACGAAATTTTAATTGAAAACAACCTTTCATATAAATTATTTTTAAATCTAAATTATATTTTAAGTAGATTTTAATTAAAATTTGACTAATTTTATATCTATTAATACAATTTTTTTTCATTTTAATCATTTGGATATTTTATTTTTATTTAAAAACCGTATATACTTTTGAACATTTTATCTTTGAAACCTCGCTTTCTCATTGGTTCTATAGGAGTGATTTTAAATTAAAATTTCCACTTATGTGAATGCATATTAAAAAAAATGACTCCATTTTTTTAATTTTTATAATTTATATTATTTAATAAGTTCAACTTATTTTTTTGGCCACAATGAATAACAAAAACAGTAAAAATTATTTACCATGATTATGGTAACCATTTGTTTACCGGGGGTTTAAACTAAAATTAAAATTCTTAAAATAACTTTAAAACATGTATAAAGTATATTTTATTGAAATATTTAAACCCTATAAAGTCTAAAGTTCTATAATTATCCATTTGTTAATGTTTTTCATCTGAAAAACTTGGTTACACCATTTTCATTTGAAAATTTAAATGTTTGCCACTCTCCTCATTTATAAAATACCACCCACTTTCCTATAATATTGACTCATTAAATAAATTTCAGTTTGGGCATCGCCACCCCAAATCACTTTCCAACATCCCTCCTATAAACCAATAAGACTTTTGGAAAATAAATCTAACCAGAGAAAGGATTTTGTTCAAGCCTATGGAGGTTACCCTAAGAAGAGGTAATGTTCTTCAATGATAGATATATTTTATTTCTTCCTCCACATATTAAATTTATTATTAAAAAATGATGATACAATAACCTATGTATACTCAATATACTGAGATTTATTTATGTTAAGTTAATGTACAACATCCATACCCACTTCTATCTGATGGGTTACGAATTCATCATTCATTTGTATGATGGACTACCTCCTCGCTAACTGATGTCGTCCGTTTTTCCATTACCACTTTACACAGTTGGGTATGATAATGGATAAAAATTATATATAATATAATTATTACACAATTACACTTCTTTATTCATTATAACATATATTCCATTTTTCATTACATTCTATATGGGATACAATAACATCACCCATGTATATGGCGAACTACCGCCTCTCGATGTGATGTGATTTGTCTTTCACTAACGCTTTACATGGAAGCTAGAAATGATATACTTAATGAATATTTGTGATATAAATGACATAATAAATATATTAATGACATATTTATCATTCTCAAAATATAATACATCATTTTCTTTCTTACCTTTTCACTCACTAAAATATGATTATGTAATTCATGTACATGTGGACTCCCGCTTCCATGATGCTATGTGGATCTATCTTTTTGTCCCCATGCTACATGTATGATATTTATAAGTATACATAAAGAAATAACCTGATATTATTATTATTATATAATGATAAAATACTTCATACCACCTTTCCATAATGATCAATGAAAAATGGAAATGTTACTAATACGTACATACAGCCAACTATCTCCATGATCGTAATGTACTTAATTTCATAAAACCTTGTTTCATGAATAGAATTAAAAGTATAGTTGATGTATAAATATTATAATAATATCAATTTTATTATTCTAGAGATTATGTAACCATGATGAACATAAGAGGTCTGAATATAACAAATCAAAACATATATGAAGAACAAAGAGATTATTTCCTGAAATGTATTTTTGATAAGAAAATATTAATTAAACGGTAATGATTAGTGATAAGAAAACCATATATGGTATAGTATATATAATTATGGTTCTATAATATATTTATAATAAAATATTATATAGGATATTCAAATTTTCATTAAGTCTGTCGAGAGATAAGATAAAGGAAATTCTAGTCTCTCTTTTATTTTTGGGAGGCATGTGAAATTTTACCATTGCTTGCGCAGTTGTCATGGGCCTTGGTCCAATAGAATTTCTATTTTACACCTAAGGTAGAATAGTCACTTACTAGGGTCTTCTATAATGTATAAAGGTTTGGGAGTTTCACTATCATAACAATTATTAATTATTCTTTTATTTTCATAATTTTTAATATAGTCAAATATTAATTGATTCGTTTTCGATTGAAAAGAAATAGGAAAGAGAATGAAAATAACAATGCATAGAGAATGAATTATAGAAATTAAAGTTGGCCAATATATGAATTTCAGTGAGACCTATCATTATTTACTTTTTTTCTAATTAATATAATTCAATGTGAAGGTTCAATATCTTTCACTAATTCACCCTCCACTATTTTTTGTGGTATAAAACCAAAAATCTTCTCAAGATATCCTTAAACAGAACAGTCATTCCATGTATTCTTATAGATTAAATTTAAATAAAAAATTTTAATCGAGTTAATGAACTCACTCTCACACCTTGAAGAAATCACATACCATTCATCCAATTGAACAATGGGACTCCAATTATATAATGTGTTGTCCAAAATTGTGGGAGACATTGTTGTGAAATATTTGGAATAGTGTGATAATGTCAATGGGTTATAGAGTGACAAAAAAATGCTTCAAAATTCAAATCCACTATTTCTCTAGTATCATAGACGAGATAGATTGAGAATTAAATGCATAAATTTAAGATCTTCACTATGATTTCCCTTTGGATCATTGATGATGGTTTATCTCTCCATGATCATGGATACCAGAATCTTTGGGATGTCACAGTAGTGATAAAAAAATTAAATTAAGGGGGTAAATAATAAAAAATTTGTATTTAATATGGAATGAAATGAAACATTGAATTAAAAATATATAATTAAAAGAGAAGAAATAAATTTACAACTAATGTCGGGCGATGTAGAATCCCTTTTACAGGTAAACAAAGAAAGATATTTATAGAGAGCAAGTGAGGTAGAAACCTTTTCCTCCTAATCTTAATTTTCATGAATTTTTTTTAACAATATGGATTCCACATGTTGTATAGGACCATATATATTAATTTTGTGGTCACATCCTCTATCTATGATTGTGCACACAATGTTTTGAGAAAAATCAGATTCAAAATTATTCTTATCATTTGTGACTCCAGTGTTAACTAAATGTTCTCCAACATGAAATGATCCATTCATGTAGTTTCCTATTGTGACTATTGCTCCTGGTGTGAGCTTCAGAATTGGACTAGTATTTTTTATTTAATTGGCCCTTGGAAATCCAGTTTGGTCCAAGACGTCGTTGCAAACAGAAATATGACAATAAGTATTATTATACATATAGATATCTATATTTATATATGTATACTTTACTTATTATATATTTATATTAATATATATTAAAATATATATATTATTACTATTTTATATTATTATATAATATAATATCATTATATTTTATTCTATTTCATTGTTTTTTTGTTTTTATTAGTTTTAAACGTAGATCTTGTTGGGGGTCTCCTTTCTTTCATCATGGTGGTCTCCTATTAGAAAATCTGGATAGTGGTAAGAGTATTTATTTATCCCAGGGAATGTGAATATTATCTGGAGATGGGTGAGGTCTAGTGAGGTGTGGCTCTGTGTAGAGACCCGTATCTTGACGTACATTGACATTACATTACTTTTGCGGAATACTTAGTACATAACAAAAACACACACACAAGGATCGTAATAGTTTAGTGTCTTTGGAAACTCGGAACGTAATCTTCTAATCCTGGTGAAAGATCTTCAAAATCTCCCACAAAGATCTTCCTCTTTTTTTTTTTACCTAAAACCTTTCTTTATATCCTGGGGAAAAGAAAACATAAAAGGTTGAGCTCAAATGCTCAGTAAGGGTAAACAAAAGAAATATCAATCACATAATTTTCATAAGAACATAACATTTTTGGAAATCTTAACCTGCAAAAGAGAGCATAATTTCATAACATGGAATAAATCATTGTAGTGAAAATGAAACCCTTACTTAAAACATTACTCATTGTGGCATACACACATAATCATAGAGAATCATTTCTTGTTAGTTAAGACTCATTGCCAAGACTATCTTAGTGGACAAAGTCCCTTTCTGAATCGAGTAATCCTCGTTTCAGTCCTGTTTCACTGAACCGGTATAACCTACCATTCCAGCCATGTCTATCTCATGAGATATGAAATCTTTACCCAATGCATTGGAGGGAGATATAGGTCCCATCCATCTCTTAATGAATCCTTTCTTATGTGTGCCACAAAATCATAAATCATACATCATTGCATAACCCATGTAATAAAAATGGGATTCTTAAACAACATGACATCATAAAACCATTCATATAAGATAAAGTAATTCATAAACATAATTCCATCACAACGTAGTCAAATCAATGTAAAAATATGGATAGAAACAGAACCCTTTATTAACTTAGATGGAAAATAATTTTGATAAAACACTTGAATTGAATTCTTGAGGAAAATATCCTTTCTTCTTCAAAATCAATTTCTTTTTACAAAACATCATGCAATTTTAAAAGAAAGATATTTTATTGAAAATAGTCATGAATTATTTTAGAGGAAGCTTCATGAAAATAAGGCTTTATAAAACAGTATAAATCCGTTTGTGCCGTATAAGTTAAAAAAACATTCTTCGTACTTTTGTCGGAAAAGTCAAAAAGTACCTCGTATAAAAAAAACGACAAAAGATTCCTTTCATATCTTTTACTAAAAACTCACCGAAGGGTAAAATTGGATTTAAACAATTGTAGGTGGATGGAAATAAAATTACATATTGAAGAAACATGGATGTGGATGATAAAATACACCCCAGTAAATACTTACGAATAAACAATCTCGGATAAAAATGAGATTGTGATATTTCCCTTACCTTAGGTCCGACTTGCTTTGTAAGTGTCCGAACCTCCTGTATAATGATTTAAATCATGTTATTGACTTATTACAGAATCATATTCATTGTTATGATATCATATATGGTTCACTTATGACATTATATTACCCGTTCTTTTGTAAATTCCATGTTAAAGAAGCGTTTTGGGTAAAATCGTTTCATTTATCGTAGGTGTTTTGACTTGTTGTTCTTGACATCATTATTACTTATATCATGATTTACTTACATCCAGAATATAAAATATGATTTATATATCATATATATTCAGTATATATATATATATAATAGGTAGATAAATAAAATGAAAAACACCGTTCATGGAGACGGTAGTCCGTACGTACGCATGAACGCTGTTTTCCTTTCCTTATTGTCTTGAAATGGAAGTAAGTAGATGACATACATATGTATATATATACATAAATCCAGTAGCTTTATAATGTCATATATTTCATTATTATTTCTTATATATACATTATAATCATTCTTAAATGGTTAACATGGAGAATGAATCTCATCGCGTCGTGGAGACGGTATTCCGTACGTACGCACGAGCGATGATATCATTTCTATAAATATTGAATTGAATTGGAGTGGATTATACAATATATCAGAATCAATATGATTTTGTAATAACTATGTATAGTTATTCTTTACACCATTATACCCATCAATGTAAGGTGGTGGTGGAAAATAGATTACACCACGGCGTGGAGACGGTATTCCGTACGTACGCACGCGCGGTGATTTCTTTTTCCGTAGGATGGATAGATGGTGAAATAGGGTTGTTTCATACTTATAATAACATATCAGTATATGAGTGATACTGATTTTATTACTTCATAATGAAACAACCTAAGAAGAAGAAGTGGAAGAAGAAATAAAGATGAAAGAATTGGTAATGGTAATTACCTCTTCTTTGAAGTGCCTCTTTGAGACCTCCTCTTAGGGAACTAGAATTGGTCTTTGAGGAAGACCAGAACCTCTAGGATGTTGCTAGGGAAGTGGAGAAGAGATTTTGGCAGGGTTTGGCCGAGCTTGAGTGCTCAAATTGGTGTGAGGAGGAGGGGGAGGAGGTTTCCTTTTATAGGGGAGGAGAGGGGCACCTTAGGAATATCTCAAAATATTATTTTATATTAAAGTCAAAATCGGTTTATAATGGTTCCAAAGGGTCTTATTTTGAAGCTAAAGTGGGGATGGGTCGCAATCCTATCAACCAATAGAATTTAGACAAGTTTAGGATATTATTTTAACCTTATCAATTAGATTTAACTCTAAGTTAAATAATTTAACTTTTACCATGTCTTTTTGTTTTCTTTCACTATATGGTTAATAAACTTACTATAACATGGCAAACGAACCCCAAATTTTTTATTATTAATATATATATCCTTATCTAAGTCATTTGGACGAACCTTATATTTTTAGGAATACAATAACAATTAATAATATAATATTTGATTTAAAAACTATTTTGTGTCAATTTTGACACTATTTGATATATGATTTTTGTGAAAGTCATAACAGAATTAAATGTTCGAACCAAGTTGATTAAATCAACATTAATATATCATAGTAACCTAGAAAATTAGTGGAATTCATAAAAAATCTCAAATTACATTTCGTTTGGTGTTTATAACATCAATTATGTCAATATTTCATTAATAAGATAATTACTGCATCATCGTTGTGTCATAGATAAATTAAATTATTTTATGTCTAAAAATTACAAATAAAATACCATAATGTGGGAAATCCTTTTAGATTTCTAATGAATATTTACAATCTAATTTATCGTATGTATAACCCCATATTAAAAATTATTTACTTATTAAACTTTGATTTTAACTATTTTAACCTTTCTTTAAATAAATTAATAATAAATGTCCTAATCTAATCCAAGTGGGCCTAAATGGTCATATTTTATTCCTAAGTTTGTTTTTGGTCGAATTACACTTGTCCAATAGAATTAGGACATGTGTTAGGGTAATAGTAATATCATATTTACCCTTAGTTACCCTATTTACTATTAACCGCGGTAAAAAAGTAAAAAGTTACTATTCACCAAAAAATTATTTTCATCTCATTGAACCACATTTTAGTCCTTGATATTAACCGTGTATCTCGGATTTTCGAAATTCCATTCACAGAAGCGGCAAAATTAAGTTTTATGAAAAATTCAGTTTTTTTAACTACCACTTAGTAGTTTCACTATTCATCAAAAATTGATGTTTTTCAGAACAATGCCAAAATTTCATCCTAAGCTATATTTCATATTCCGAATTCAAAAATGAATTCTATTTTACCAAATTCATAACATAGAAGTTTCATTAATTAATTTTATAATTAAATCCTGCTGTTAAAATAAATAGCGTGTTTTTAGGAAACAATATATATCAAAAGATTGACACTTGATTATGTCTGGTTTAAATGTGAAATTACAACCAATGACCAACATTGTATTAAATTGTAAAAATATATTCTAAATATACTTTAAAACCACTCAAATTAATAATTTATCACTATTAATTATTTCGATTAAAAAAATTGTTTTTAATTATAATTTAGTAATTTTCACTATTCATCAGAATATGAAAGTTATCCGAAAAGTACCAAAATTTCACCTTAGGCTAAATTCGATACTCCGAATCCAAGAATGAAGTTCATTTTGAAAAATAAGATTTACAGAATTTTAAAAAGTGGTTATTACTATTCATAACGGCTAGTTTTAATAATATTTTAATAGCACATCGTTGTTTAGTGAAACTCGGTATTGCGTATTACACACGCTATCGAGGAAGGTCGCGATTGCGTGTAATGCAAGGCAAGACAAGGATGCGTGTTGTGCAAGCTCCTTTTGGTGTAGCGTACAACACAAGACATTAATAAAATTAAAAAGAATATTTTTTTATAAAATCTTGGGCTGTTACATTCTACCCCCCTTAAAAAGAATTTCGCCCTCGAAATTCGTCACTTTGCAACAAACAAATGAGGATACTTCTCCCTCATCATATCCTCAAGCTCCCATGTAGCTTCTTCAAGTTGGTGGTTTCTCCATAAAACTTTCACCAAGCGAGTGGTCTTGTTTCGTAGGACTTTTTCGCTACGATCCAGAATCTCTATCGGCTGTTCTTCATAAGAAAGATCTTGCTCCAGCGGTACAACTTCTGAGCTGAGTACATGTGAAGGATCTGGTATGTACTTTCTCAGGAGAGATACATGGAACACATCGTGAACTTGACAGAGATTCGGTGGAAGCGCCAATCGGTAAGCTACCTTCCCAACACGATCCAGTATTTCAAAAGGACCGATATATCTAGGGCTCAACTTCCCCTTCTTTCCAAATCTCATAACCCTCTTCCAGGGAGATATTCGTAAGAACACTTTATCACCCACTTCAAACTCTAGGTCTTTTCTTCGGTTGTCGGCATAACTTTTCTGTCGACTCTGAGCTGCTCTTATGTGTTGTTGAATAGATCTGACCTTTTCTGCCATTTCATCCACGAGATCAGGTCCTAATAGCTTTCTTTCTCCAACTTCATCCCAGCAAGTTGGAGTCCTGCATTTCTTTCCATAGAGAGCTTCATAAGGAGCCATCTGAATACTGGAGTGAAAGCTATTATTATAAGAAAATTCTACCAAAGGTAGGTGTTGATCCCAACCTCCTTTGAAATCCATAGAGCAAGCTCTCAACATATCTTCTAGGGTTTGAATTGTTCTCTCAGACTGACCGTCTGTCTGGGGATGATAAGTAGTGCTGAAACTCAACTCTGTATCCAGAGTATGCTGAAGACTTCGCCAAAACTTCGAGGTAAATCTCGGATCTCGATCAGATATAATAGAAAGTGGTACTCCATGCAATCTTACCACTTCCTTTACATATATCCTGGCAAGCTGATCTAGAGAGAAATCCTCTCTAATAGCAATGAAGTGTGCAGACTTTGTAAGACGATCAACTATCACCCAGATAGCATTATTGACTTTGGATGTTTTAGGAAGTCCTGTGACAAAGTCCATAGTGATGTTTTCCCATTTCCATTCGGGTATGGGTAATGGTTGTAACATCCCCTTAGACTTCTGTCTCTCAGCTTTAACTTGTTGACAAACCAAGCATCGAGAGACATATTCAGCGACATCTCTTTTCATGCCATCCCACCAGAAGTACTCTTTCAGGTCCCTATACATCTTCGTGCTTCCAGGATGAATAGAGAATGAAGAACTATGAGCCTCATCCAGCAGCTCTTTCTTTAATTCGGGGATGGGAGGAACACAAACCCGATTCCTGAACTTTATTATCCCATCACAATCAAGGTTGAATTCAGGAACATTTCTCACCTTCTTTTGTAACTCGACATCTTCTTTCTGTGCCTCTTTAATCTTCACATGTATAGATGGTTGAACATTCATTTGAGAAAGATAAGATTTTTACCCTTCCATTATAATTCCAAGATCCATCCTTTGTAAATCCATAAATATTGGATCTTTTGTGATCCTCATCATGGATAAACTAGCATGGTCTTGTCGACTTAATGCATCTGCCACCTTGTTTGCTTTCCCAGGGTGGTAATGGATTGAGCAGTCATAATCCTTAATCAGCTCCAACCATCTTCTTTGACGCATATTCAACACCTTTTGTGTGAAAATATACTTTAAACTTTTATGATCAGTATAAATATCACACCTTTCACCATAAAGGTAATGCCTTCAAATCTTTAATGCAAAGATTACCGCAGCCAACTCTAAATCATGTGTTGGGTAATTTTGTTCATGGATTTTCAACTATCGTGAGGCATAAGCTATCACCATATCATTTTGCATAAGAACACACCCCAATCCCTTCTTGGATGCATCACTGTAGATCACAAACCTTTCTCCACTACAAGGCAGTGTGAGCACAGGTGCACTGGATAACCTTCTTTTCAACTCCTTGAAATTCTCTTCACATTCCTCTGTCCAGACAAACTTAACTCCTTTCCGAGTCAACTTGGTGAGTGGATTAGATAATCGTGAAAAATCTTTTACAAAACGTCGATAATGTCCAGCCAAACCAAGAAAACTTCGGATCTCAGTTACTTTTGTTGGTCTTGACCATCTTTCGATAACCTCTGTTTTTGCTGGATCCACAGATATCCCCTCTTTTGAGATTATATGACCCAAAAATGCAACTTTTTGAAGCCAAAATTCACACTTGGTAAATTTGGCATAAAGCTTCTCTTTTCTCAGGGTCTTCAATATAATTCTCAAGTGATCTTCATGCTCTTCCTTGCTCTTTGAATAGACAAGAATATCGTCTATAAAGACTACCACAAATTGATCAAGATAGTCTCTAAAGACTCTATTCATTAGATCCATGAAGATAGCAGGGGCATTAGTAAGACCAAATGGCATCACTATAAATTCATAGTGTCCATACCTTGTACGGAAAGCCGTCTTTGGTATATCCTCCCTTTTGACCCTTAATTGATGATACCCTGAACGAAGATCAATCTTGGAAAAGTATTGAGCTCCGCGTAGTTGGTCAAATAAGTCATCAATGCGTGGGAGAGGATATTTGTTCTTGATAGTGATCTTGTTAAGTTCTCGATAATCAATGCAGAGTCTCATTGATCCATCTTTCTTCTTAACAAATAGAACATGTGCTCCCCAAGGTGACGCACTAGGGCGTATGAATCCCTTATCAAGATTCTCTTGGAGTTGCTTCTTCAATTCCTGCAACTCAATTGGGGCCATTCTATAAGGTGTCTTTGAAAAAGGCAAAGCACCCGGTACGAGTTCTATTGAAAACTCAACTTCACGATTTGGTGGAAGACCCGGTAATTCCTTCGGAAAGACATCATCAAACTCTCGTACAATGGGCATATTCTTAATCGTGAGTTTCTCACCAACTATTTGAGATAAATAACCTTCATTTAGTGGAATCAATACCCATAAGATGGAAGAAATTTCCACTGGAAGGTTATGTTCATCCTTGCATTGATAGACGATCGTAGGTTGATCTGGAATATGAAATGTGACTTCCCTTCTTTGGCAATTGATATGAGCTCCATGTAGAGAAAGCCAATCCATGCCAAGAATCACATTAAATTCCACTAAAGGAAGGATCACAAGATTTGCAGGAAGCACTTTCCCACAAACTTCGATCGGAGAAGAATTATAAACTTCTGATGCGATTGATGTGCCATTAGGTGTTGTCACAGCTAACTCAACATCTAATTGTTGAGGAAATACGGTGATACCCTTAGAAAATTTTTCAGAAATAAAACAGTGGGTGGATCCAGAATCAAATAAAACATTCGCTACTTTAGAGTGGATGGTAAGTGTACCTTTCACCACATCGTTATCGTACTCCACATCGCTGATAGAAATTGCATGTGACTTTCCTTTTTCTTTAGCCTTAAGAGTTTGTTGACGTCGACCATCATCATCAACCCTTGGATTTGGGCATTGATTGGCATAATGCCCCATCTCCTTGCACTTGAAACATTGAAGTGTAGCAGGTTCATTCTGTGTATCCCTTCCTTTGTTTGCATCATTAGACATCTTCTTCCCATTATCACGGCATTCAAATGCCCGATGACCTTCCTTTCCACATTTAAAACATTTACTTGTCCCTTTAAGACAACTCCCTCCATGTTTCTTTCCACACTTTGAGCATAAGGGAAAGTTCATCTTCTTTTCCGTGTGCTCTTTAGATTTTTCTTTGAATTCCATCTTCCTCTTCTTATCAAACCCATGTGACTGATGGGTTACTCCAATCTCCATCTCGACTTTGAGAGCACATCGAACGATTTCCTCGTAGCTATTGAAGTCCCTTATGGCTAACGCCCTTCGAAGACTTGGTTTTAAGCCACTAAAGAATCGATCGATCTTACTCTCAGGTTGGATAATAATACCAGAAGTGTACCTTGCAAGTCTGGTAAAATTTGCTTCATAGGTACCAACAGATTCATCATCCCTTTGCTTCAGTTCAAGGAACTCTTTCTCCATCTTTGTTTGGAGAATACGAGGGAAGTACTTATTGAAAAATAAGTTCTTGAACTCATCCCATTCCATAGACTCAATTTCATCCCTTTGCCTTGTATTCTTAACAAGATTCCACCATTGATCAGCATCTCCTTCCAAACGATACACTGCTAGGATGACTTTATCATGCTCAGAACATTGAAGAACTGAAAATATCTTTTCAGTAGTACTAATCCATTGTTCAGCAACTAATGGATCAGTAGACCCGCTGAAAGATGGTGGACGTTGCCTCATGAAGGATTCAACAGAATGTTGCTCCCTCCTTTGTTCGTTTGGAAATCCTGCATGATTCATAGCTTGAGAAAGTTGTGTGAGCATGGCTACAAGATTTTTCATTCCAGCTCCCATATCGTTTGGTTGCTCGTGGGGACAATCATTGCATTGCCCATCGCATTCCGCATTAACACGGTTCCTTCGGGTTCCAGCCATTGACTAAAACCAAGAAGAATAGTGTGAGCAACACTAATTATAATAGGAAACCACATAATTCAAGAATAAAATTTTCATGCTTATGGTCTTATCCTAGGTTATTCATGGCCATTTCTAAGATTGTGTTCTATGCTTAGACTTATCCTTAGGGTTCTTACTAAGGCTTTCACATCCTAGTTTCCAAAGGTTGACTATACCTTTCCTCTAATACCAACTGTAGAGACCCGTATCTTGACGTACATTGACATTACATTACTTTTGCGGAATACTTAGTACATAACAAAAACACACACACAAGGATCGTAATAGTTTAGTGTCTTTGGAAACTCGGAACGTAATCTTCTAATCCTGGTGAAAGATCTTCAAAATCTCCCACAAAGATCTTCCCCTTTTTTTTACCTAAAACCTTTCTTTATATCCTGTGGAAATGAAAACATAAAAGGGTGAGCTCAAATGCTCAGTAAGGGTAAACAAAAGAAATATCAATCACATAATTTTCATAAGAACATAACATTTTTGGAAATCTTAACCTGCAAAAGAGAGCATAATTTCATAACATGGAATAAATCATAGTAGTGAAAATGAAACCCTTACTTAAAACATTACTCATTGTGGCATACACACATAATCATAGAGAATCATTTCTTGTTAGTCAAGACTCATTGCCAAGACTATCATAGTGGACAAAGTCCCTTTCTGAATCGAGTAATCCTCGTTTCAGTCCTGTTTCACTGAACCGGTATAACCTACCATTCCAGCCATGTCTATCTCATGAGATATGAAATCTTTACCCAATGCATTGGAGGGAGATATAGGTCCCACCCATCTCTTAATGAATCCTTTCTTATGTGTGCCACAAAACCATAAATCATACATCATTGCATAACCCATGTAATAAAAATGGGATTCTTAAACAACATGACATCATAAAACCATTCATATAAGATAAAGTAATTCATAAACATAATTCCATCACAACGTAGTCAAATCAATGTAAAAATATGGATAGAAACAGAACCCTTTATTAACTTAGATGGAAAATAATTTTGATAAAACACTTGAATTAAATTCTTGAGGAAAATATCCTTTCTTCTTCAAAATCAATTTCTTTTTACAAAACATCATGAAATTTTAAAAGAAAGATATTTTATTGAAAATAGTCATGAATTCTTTTAGAGGAAGCTTCATGAAAATAAGGCTTTATAAAACAGTAGAAATCCGTTTGTGCCGTATAAGTTAAAAAAAACATTCTTCGTACTTTTGTCGGAAAAGTCAAAAAGTACCTCGTATAAAAAAAACGACAAAAGATTCCTTTCATATCTTTTACTAAAAACTCACCGAAGGGTAAAATTGGATTTAAACAATTGTAGGTGGATGGAAATAAAATTACATATTGAAGAAACATGGATGTGGATGATAAAATACACCCCAGTAAATACTTACGAATAAACAATCTCGGATAAAAATGAGATTGTGATATTTCCCTTACCTTAGGTCCGACTTGCTTTGTAAGTGTCCGAACCTCCTGTATAATGATTTAAATCATGTTATTGACTTATTACAGAATCATATTCATTGTTATTATATCATATATGGTTCACTTATGACATCATATTACCCGTTCTTTTGTAAATTCCATGTTAAAGAAGCGTTTTGGGTAAAATCGTTTCATTTATCGTAGGTGTTTTGACTTGTTGTTCTTGACATCATTATTACTTATATCATGATTTAATTACTTCCAGAATATAAAATATGATTTATATATCATATATATTCAGTATATATATATATATAATAGGTAGATAAATAAAATGAAAAACATCGTTCATGGAGACGGTAGTCCGTACGTACGCATGAACGCTGTTTTCCTTTCCTTATTGTCTTGAAATGGAAGTAAGTAGATGAAATACATATGTATATATATACATAAATCCAGTAGCTTTATAATGTCATATATTTCATTATTATTTCTTATATATACATTATAATCATTCTTAAATGGTTAACATGGAGAATGAATCTCATCGCGTCGTGGAGACGGTATTCCGTACGTACGCACGAGCGATGATATCATTTCTATAAATATTGAATTGAATTGGAGTGGATTATACAATATATCAGAATCAATATGATTTTTTAATAACTATGTATAGTTATTCTTTACACCATTATACCCATCCATGTAAGGTGGTGGTGGAAAATAGATTACACCACGGCGTGGAGACGGTATTCCGTACGTACGCACGCGCGGTGATTTCTTTTTCCGTAGGATGGATAGATGGTGAAATAGGGTTGTTTCATACTTATAATAACATATCAGTATATGAGTGATACTGATGTTATTACTTCATAATGAAACAACCTAAGAAGAAGAAGTGGAAGAAGAAATAAAGATGAAAGAATTGGTAATGGTAATTACCTCTTCTTTGAAGTGCCTCTTTGAGACCTCCTCTTAGGGAACTAGAATTGGTCTTTGAGGAAGACCAGAACCTCTAGGATGTTGCTTGGGATGTGGAGAAGAGATTTTGGCAGGGTTTGGCCGAGCTTGAGTGCTCAAATTGGTGTGAGGAGGAGGGGGAGGAGGTGTCCTTTTATAGGGGAGGAGAGGGGCACCTTAGGAATATCTCAAAATATTATTCTATATTAAAGTCAAAATCGGTTTATAATGGTTCCAAAGGGTCTTATTTAGAAGCTAAAGTGGGGATGGGTCGAAATCCTATCAACCAATAGAATTTAGAAAAGTTTAGGATATTATTTTAACCTTATCAATTAGATTTAACTCTAAGTTAAATAATTTAACTTTTACCATGTCTTTTTGTTTTCTTTCACTATATGGTTAATAAACTTACTATAACATGCCAAACGAACCCCAAATTGTTTATTATTAATATATATATCCTTATCTAAGTCATTTGGACGAACCTTAGATTTTTAGGAATACAATAACAATTAATAATATAATATTTGATTTAAAAACTATTTTATGTCAATTTTGACACTATTTGATATATGATTTTTGTGAAAGTCATAACAGAATTAAATGTTCGAACCAAGTTGATTAAATCAACATTAATATATCATAGTAACCTAGAAAATTAGTGGAAGTCATAAAAAATCTCAAATTACATTTATTTTGGTGTTTATAACATCAATTATGTCAATATTTCATTAATAAGATAATTACTACATCATCGTTGTGTCATAAATAAATTAAATTATTTTATGTCTAAGAATTACAAATAAAATACCATCATGTAGGAAATCCTTTTAGCTTTCTAATGAATATTTACAATCTAATTTATCCTATGGATAACCCCATATTAAAAATTATGTACTTATTAAACTTTGATTTTAACTATTTTAACCTTTCTTTAAATAAATTAATAATAAATGTCCTAATCTAATCCAAGTGGGCCTAAATGGTCATATTTTATTCCTAAGTTTGTTTTTGGTCGAATTACACTTGTCCAATAGAATTAGGACATGTGTTAGGGTAATAGTAATATCATATTTACCCTTAGTTACCCTATTTACTATTAACCGCGGTAAAAAAAGTAAAAAGTTACTATTCACCAAAAAATTATTTTCATCTCATTGAAACACATTTTAGTCCTTGATATTAACCGTGTCTCTCGGATTTTCGAAATTCCATTCACAGAAGCGGCAAAATTAAGTTTTATGAAAAATTCAGTTTTTTTAACTACCACTTAGTAGTTTCACTATTCATCAAAAATTGATGTTTTTCAGAACAATGCCAAAATTTCATCCTAAGCTATATTTCATATTCCGAATTCAAAAATGAAATCTATTTTACCAAATTCATAACATAGAAGTTGCATTAATAAATTTTATAATTAAATCCTGCTGTTAAAATAAATAGCGTGTTTTTAGGAAACAATATATATCAAAAGATTGACACTTGATTATGTCTGGTTTAAATGTGAAATTACAACCAATGACCAACATAGTATTAAATTGTAAAAATATATTCTAAATATACTTTAAAACCACTCAAATTAATAATTTATCACTATTAATTATTTCGATTAAAAAAATTGTTTTTAATTATAATTTAGTAATTTTCACTATTCATCAGAATATGAAAGTTATCCGAAAAGTACCAAAATTTCACCTTAGGCTAAATTCGATACTCCGAATCCAAGAATGAAGTTCATTTTGAAAAATAAGATTTACAGAATTTTAAAAAGTGGTTATTACTATTCATAACGGCTAGTTTTAATAATATTTTAATAGCACATCGTTGTTTAGTGAAACTCGGTATTGCGTATTACACACGCTATCGAGGAAGGTCGCGATTGCGTGTAATGCAAGGCAAGACAAGGATGCATGTTGTGCAAGCTCCTTTTGGTGTAGCGTACAACACAAGACATTAATAAAATTAAAAAGAATATTTTTTTATAAAATCTTGGGCTGTTACACTCTGCATCAGGTGTAGTGATGGTCATGCATATCATCCACCAACACTCTATGAATCTTCACAGTTCTCGTTGAGGCTTCAGGTTCTCAATTTTTGAATGGTGAAACTTTTTTTCATTATAACAGAAATCATTAGTGAAACTTCACTTCATTAGAGTGTATATTTCTTCTTTCCATCCTCCATGATTCATATCTATTGGTGTCTTGGGTGTCAGGGGGTTTATTCTTTGATGAATGTGGCATCTATTGCATTCCTTGGAAGTGTGACACAATTCTTCAAGTGAATGGACATATTCGTATACTTGGTGGATCTTGTATGAATTTTCATTACGGGATGGCCAAATTTTAGTGCGGTGGAGGTTACCATGAGAGTGATTCATAGTCAGTATGGGGGATATGAGATAGAGATGAATGAAGAGTGGGTGGAAGAAATGATACGGTGTCAGGATGTAATGGAAAAACTATTATGAATAAAATTACATTTTTTATTTAATTACATGTAAAATTATGTAAAATGGTCATACAAAACAAATAAACTTATTTTATTTTTTATTATCAAATTGGATTAAAATGACCTTTAAGCATCATAACCATCTATAATATACCCATTGAGCAGTAATCACGTGATTAGTATAAATATAGGGATTTAACAAATCCAATTTATGAAAACAAATGAAGTGATGGCCTCAAGCGGTAGGATTTTACACAATGAATCTCATTTATTAGAGCTTCTAAGGGAGATAGAATCATTGGACATTCCCCTAGACAATAACCAAACTGAGATCTAACAACTTAGGGATGTGTGAAACCATTTACGGGATAATTTTGATCTCATTGAGATCACAGACCAACCCATGTATACCGAACCAATCGATAATAGTGTCGACATCACACACCTTACTCTTATGGCGTATGTGGGTGAATTAAAGGGATATGTATCAAGACTATAGAAATATGAATATGTACATTACTTTTTATAGAGTAATGAAAATAATTTCATCCTATTTTGTTTACTTTATAAATGATTTTTTATACAGTAAAACATGAATAATATTTTTGTGTAATATTGAAATTAAATTAAGGAATTTATTTTGACGAATTAATATATTTTTGAAAAAAAAATTAATTAAATAATTTAATTAAATAATTTAAATTAAATACGAATTATAATATAATTTATATGACGTCAAATGTAGTTTTTTATAATAATTCAAAAAATGTTATGGTAAAAAAACCAGCATTTCTTAGTAAATATCAATTATTATTTTAAAAGTGAAAATGAACATATTTAGAAAATTATTTTTATAAATTTAATATTTTATTTCAATCATAATGTCTAAATTACCCAACTGTGACGTTTTCACAATTTTATGAGGCAGTCGATTTTTTGGGTAAAAATTAAATACAGTATAAATATATTGTGTGTTTTATAACATCATAAGCACCCAAAAATTTTATAATAATTACTATAATCGGTATATTAAGAAAAATATATGTTTTACATTCAAAATAATGTGATTTTATGATTGTTTTAATTATTTTTATTAGGCCTTTATGAATCCTCCTAACCTATTTATATTTTTTAAAATTTTCAATTCATTTCATTAAAAGTGTGACTCACCTCCACATAAGAAAGGGAATTATATTAATAAGATTGGACCATTTCCTAATAAAATAATTAAAAACACTCCCTTATGGATGAAACCATAGAAAATCCATGGTAATGTTTGTGGTTTTGAATATTTTATTTTGTAGAGTCCAAAACCTAAATATTAAAGATGCCCCTCTCATTTCCTATACATAACCATCCATGATCCCATTTCTCTTCACTCAAAAACCATTGAGCACATACTTACTCAAAAATACTCTATATAGAACCCTCAAAAGGCACTATATACTCTCAAGAATCCCCTTTTAAAGATTTTATTGTCACAAACTAATGTAAGGGTTCTTTCCTTTCTCCACTATATTCATGTTTCTTTGTTATTTTACGCATTCTATTAACCTTTCTTAATGTATGGATATTTAATTATATGTCCCTATTACTACCCATTTTATGCCCAAATTATGAGATACACCATTATCTCTCATAAACCAGTTTTATGAATTGTTATGTGACGTCATTAGTCTGCTGAAATATCATAAGGGGACATTTCTTTCTTGGCTTTGTTCAAGAATCATTTTCATTTTATGCCCCTTAATATTCATTTCATAATGATGGGGTATTTCATCACACATCCCCCATACTTTCCTTTACAAGTCTAAATTATGAGAGACCCATTACACTCTCATTACTCCCTACAAAGAATATTTACACTATCTCGTTATTCTAACAAAATTTCACAGTGTGAATCCTTGCCAAAACAATTGTGTAGTGAGTACCATACCCAATTTCTATAAAGGGTGTTCACATTAATAAACTTATAGTCATTAGTATTAGGTATTTACATTTATTTATTCCATACATTGTCTTCTAGTAATAAAACATGGTTATGAATGAATCCACACTGTATGATCTATATGCACACTTCAGCATGAGAAAGAAATGAAAGAGATTGGAGAACCTGAAATTATATAGTCCTTGAATGGATTGGGTAATGTTTAGTATCATGATATCTCATTTTGGGATAGAGAGTTAACTATATAATTTTATTGGAATTTTTCCATTATGATGTCTTCAAATATTTCCATGACCTATGTTTATGATGTAGTGTTTTAAGTTGTTGACACAATTCACATTTTATGATTATCATGCAATATCATGTCCCATTGTCAATGTTTTTTATTCTTTCCATTTTTATGCCCCCGTTGATGTGCCTATTGTCTTACATGTTTTATTCTCTTCATGTTAGGTCATTTTTATTCTCTTACTGGGCTTTATATCACAACTGTTTCTTATGTTTATTCACTGGTTATCTCATAAAGTATTATGTGTGAGCATGTTAAAGAAGTTTTCAATAATGATGTTGTATTCCATGTTATAAGAAGTAATTTTTTGTATCATATTCCAAAAGAAAATATAATTTTTTATATTTTGGGTTTTAAGAATATTAATTTTTTTTAATAAATCATGTATTAATGTGAATTAATGAGAGATCTTGTTATAGTTAGCATCAAAGGAAATGTTTACCTATTTTTGGATTAGGATTTGAAAACTCTATAAAAATACTTCAGGGTAAAACTATGTATAAGAAAACATCCATAAACAATGGTAAGTATAGAGAATGTTGTTTATCTAGAAAATACATCCATGTTTGGATACTACAAGTGGACGTGGTTCTGGAACAGATGTACCATGGGTGACAACTCTTATAGGGTTTCCTAGGCCTGACACGGGGTAACCGGGTACACAACAAAAGGACTTACTATGCACCTATTTTGACACTCCCGAGTGATATTATTTGGTAAATTCATAAAATCATTATGAATCATTATTAAGGGCAAAATAAAATGCCAATAGGAATATATTTTCAGAAATTTATCATAGATAACATAGATTGATGCCTAGAAAATCATAGTTTTAGGAAATACATGTAATTTATATGTTATCATTTAAATTTAATTAAGATCCAATTTATGTGTTGGAATTTTTAAATATAATCATCAATAATTTTCTATGAATTCTAGACAATGTTCGGAAATAGGAGAAATCATGTAAACAATCATTCTGAAGAGAAATGTGATGAATACAGCCAACAAGATGCCAAACCCGATGAGAGTAGGAATCACACATTTCATGATGATACACTCAAAGCAAACTCATGTTCTAAATAGAATCCTATATTAGGAGGATCATCCAAATCCCCCTAAAATAGAAAAAGTTGCAATCAAGATATTTATATGACAAAGGCCTCCGAAATTCAACGTATCATCTGATCCCTTAACCATGGAATTGTAGATCAACTAAATTGAAATGTTCTTCTCCATATTGAATGATCCAAATAAGAGAAGTTTTCATTGGTTGTTTATCGTATGGAAGATGAAGTTGAACAGTGGTAGACAAAGATCAAAAATATGAAGCTACAGGCATAGATTGAAGTGATGGGATAGAGGGATTTATGGAATATGTTTTTCAATAAATATTTTCCTCTAACTCTCTATATTATAATATAAATGTTTTTCCTTTTCCTCAATCAAAATATTTATGAATCTATCCATGAGTATGAGGAAAAAATCAAAAGACTTCCACGATACACCTCCAATTTTTTCATTACCCCTAAATGCATGTTTGACCACTTCTATGGTGGGATAAAGCCTACTATATAAAAATCCATGGTGATCCGAGACATTGATAGCTACGCTGATATTTTATCATGTTACCTCAATGTAAAAATGGAGATTGATAAATCTCAGGTGTTCACAAAGATATGAAGCAAAATGTGGATTTTAATTTTGGTCATCTGATGGAGGAATATAACAGTGATAGGAAATTTCAGCACCCCACTTTTCAAAAGTATGGAATGAATCACCCAAAAAATTGCCTAATGGGGTCAAGTTAATTATTTAGGTCCACGATGAATTGTAACCTAGCCAAAAATTACCAATAGGAGAAACCCTCTACTACGACATAGGAAAGTGAATTATCTCGTCATCCATCATCGTTTTTTATTTGATTCTACTATAAATAACCTAGGAAATTAGCAAACCAATGCACAAATCCATTGGTTTTTTGAGACAACAAAAAACCTCCAAGCAAGTAAGGGAGCCCTTTTGACAACACTAACATTGAAGTGGATACTGATAATGAAGTAGTGACATGTATACTAGTTATTCATTCTTGAATAGAAATCATACTTTATGATTCTGGTTCTATGAATTCCTCTATAGCATGAATGTTTAGTTGAACTATTCAAACACCACTACAAGGAATATAATTAAAGTTATCAATGAAATTTGTAAATGGGGAAATTATTGCATCCTAATTATATTACTCCTCCCCTATCAATGTTTATGGGATGAATTTCCCAATGAGCCATGTCATACTCCCTTTAGAAGAATTTCATGTAGTTATTGGAATGAAATGGATTTCCATGTATAGTGCCATCATAAATTTACATGAGAAGCAAATCACTCTCCCTATTGAGAATCATCGTTAGATTCTGTAAAAATGTAAGGAGAAGGATGAATCTTTTTTTGCACCATCATCTCAAGCATGAATATAATTTCCCTACGAGAAAGAATATCTATCTCAAATGATTGAGTTTAATGAATGTATCATCCTTGAAGGAAAGCCTATTTTTAGGGAATACACCGATTTGTTTCTTGAAGAATTTCATAGTCTTCCTTCTAGCTTAGAGGTTGAATTTTTAATTGAGTTGATACCTGGGGCATCACCATTATTCAGGACCTTATATAGAATGGTTGTTTTGAAACATGAGGAGCTGAAGAAACAACTATAGGAGAATCTGGATAAAGGGTTCCAACACTCATGTGCTACACCAAGGGGCACACCAGTTCTATTTTCTATGAAAAAGGATAGGTCAATGTGCTTTTTCATCGATTATCATGAGATTAATGGGATCATGATAATGAAAAATTATCCTTTTCCTCGAATTGGTTCCTTTTTCAATCAGCTACATAGAGAACAGTACAACTCCAAGGTGGATCTGCGGTCAAGATATTACCAAATTAGAGTGAATAACTAGGATATCCCCAAGACTGCATTTCATACAGGGTACAAGAATTATGAGTTCATAGTAATTCCATTCAGACACACTAATTCTCTAACAATCTCAGGTTCTTAATGAATAGAGTCTTTAGAAATTGACCTGAAACATTTGTGAACTTCTATAAATAGAGATTTTAATAGTGCTAGAAAGCGATTTTAACATCACTAGAAAAGCATTATTAATCTAGGAGAACATAGGGGGTCCCCTTTATTAGCACTAACAAAATCACTGATAAAGAACACTTTTATCAGTGTTATCCCCCCCCCCCCCGCGCCTACACGCCCCAACCACTCCAGCCAACCACCACCCTTTAACAGAACTATCCCTACCCATTAATAGCACATGCCCTCCAACATCACCTGCCTACACACCCCTGCCTCCCCTGGGTTTTGAACTCGAGACCTCCTCCCGTGTGCCTGTACCCTTCACCACTCCTCCACTTTTCTTTATTCTCCAATTAATGATACACCTATTTATTTATTAATATATATAGTTATATTTATTTTTATATATGTAACACCCCAAGCTTCTACGGTATGCTTCTCTTTGAATAATGTGATAGCGTGTGTTGTACGCAACACCGAATTCTAACACACCATAACTAATCAAACTAGCCGTTATGAATAGTAATACCTACTTTTTGAAATTATATATATTTTATATTTTAAAATGGACTTCATTTTTAGATTCGTAATATCGAATTTATCCTAAGGTGGAATTTTGGTACTTTTCGGATAACTATAATATTATTATGAATAGTAAAAATTAGTTAATTTTAATTAAAAACAACTTTTTTAATCGAAATAATTTATATTGATAAAATATTAATTTCAGTGGTTTTAAAGTATATTTAGAATATATTTTTACCATTTAATACAATGTTGGTCATTGGACATAATTTCACAATTAAACTGAATATAAACTAGTATAAATCTTTTGATAGTTATTATATCTTAAAAACACGCTTTTTGTTTTGACAGCGGGAATTAATTTTAAATTAATTTCCACCACTTCTATGTATTGAATTTTGAATAATGTATTCCATATTTGGAATCTGGATGTTCAAATTGTGTAAATAGGTAAATTTTATTTTTAGACATTTTGAAGAATTACTGCGGTAAATATTTTATTTACCATGGTTATGGGTAAATCCAGTAAACAAGGGTTAAAAATTATATTATAATAATACAAATTACCCTAAAATGTGTCCTAACCTTATTGGTTGACAAAGTTAGACCATGGGCATCTTTGGGTTGATTTTGGGACCCCATGGTGCCACTTGTAGGTGATAGGGATACTTAATTTTAATTAAGTTAAAATAAGTACAAAAATGACACAAGCATATATCTTTTAGAAAAACAATTTTTACATAAGGTTATATATTTTGGATTTTCGACTATAAATATTATTTAGAAAGATAAAAAGATTTCCTACAGAATTATATTTTATTTATCATTTTTACACATTATATATTTAAATTGTTTTTGACACAATGATGATGCAGTAATTACCATAATTGTGAATAATTAATATAATTGATTTTATAAATACCCAAATTAATATAATTTGAGGCTTTTAATGAATTAAAATAATTTTCTAGGATAATATGACATATTAGGATTGATTTAATTAACTTTTATAGAAGTAATCATTCTGTTTTAAGTTTCAAAAAAATCAACTATGAATAGTGTCAAAATTGACATAAAAGAGTTTTTAAAACAAATATTATATTATTAATTGATATTAAATTCGTAAAAATATATGGTTCGGAAAATAGACTTATATAATGATAGGTGTAGCATTAATGGACCACTTGGGGGTCGGTTGTATGTATATAGTATGTTTATTAACCATATAATATAAAAACACAAAGAGACATTGTAAAAGTGAAACTAATTAACTTAGAGTTAATACTTAAAGTTAAGGTTAATATAAGTACCCAAACCTATCTAAATTATATTGGTTGAGTGGTTTTCGACCTATCCCCACCTTAATCTTTTAATAATCAACTTTGGATCCATTAGAAACCGAATATTAATTTATTATAAATTAATATTTATAGCTTTTCCAATGGTGCCGCTTACCCCTCTTATAAAAGGGCACTCCTCCTTCTCATTTCTTCACACCTTCAAAGACTTTTTATTCTGCCAAACTCTGCCCAAATACTCTCCCAACTTCCCTCACTACATCCTAGAGGCATTAGTTTGATCATAAAGCCAACCTAAGGAGCCCTTTATATCAAATCAAAAGGAAGAGCCCGAAGAAGTGGTAAAAATATCACCACCCTTTTCCAAGTTCTTTTCTTATTCCACTTCTTCTTCCTTTGTTATTACCATTATAAAATAATAACTCCAGTATAATATATATACTGTGATGTTATTATAAATATGTTACAACCATATTCAGTATTCTATCCACCTTTTGAATAACATGTCACCATACGTGCGTACGTATGGATTACCGCCTCCACGTCGTGGTGTAATTGTTATTCAATATATTATTATTTGGATGGGTATAATAATGATGTTTAAATCATGTAGATAATAAATATAAAATGTTAAGTATTCTGTGTATATGATATACCATCCATTTTTATATTATTTTAATATGAAAATTAGGATATTGTCGCTCGTGCGTACGTACGGACTACCGTCTCCACGAACGCGATGCGATTCATTCTCCATCGTATCCATTCAAATATAATAATAATTTTATGATTTAAAAATAAAGTTTAAGGACTTCATATCATTCTATATATGAATAATATACAAACTATACATGACAAACATGGCTTATGTAACAAAACATATAAAAGAAAACAAGTAAGTTAACACCCGAAACGACAATAATAATGAGATATCATTAACAAAGCAAAGTTAAAAGATCATATATGATATCATATGAATGTATATGATTATTGTATAATTTAATAAAAATTATTTCACTATTATACAGGATGTTAACCTACACAATCCATGGAAAATTACAAGGTAAGGGTTATTTCACAATCTCTTCATTATCCGAGGTTGTTTATACGTAATAATCTACTGGGATCTCTTTATCATCCACATCCATGTTTCTTAGAAATGTATTTCAAAACATTTTTACTATTTAAAAGAATATGGGTTAAAGTCATTTATACCCTTGATTTACTTTTTATATGATTTTTATAAAGGAATCTTTCCGTATTTTTCCAAACAAGGTGCTTTTAACCTTTTCGACAAAATTAAGGTAATAATGTTTTTTTAACTTTTATGGTGGGTGTGGTTATTTTATGCCATTATAAAATCATCGAAGATTCCCTTACAATCTTATAAAAATATTTTCAAGGAAAATGTTTTATTTTATAAATATATGACTCTTAAATGATTTCAAAAATAAAAAGAGATATTTCTCTAAAAAGAGTTTTGATTTCATCTATGTCAACACCCTTTGATGGATTTTAAGCTTATTTGAAGTTGATTTATTATGATAAAAAACTTCTATATTTTATTGAAGGTTTTGTGATATGTTTTACTGTGGATGTGCTATTTTTATACCACTCATAGTTTATGGTGAAAGTATTGACATTTCTTATGCTAGTTTTAATACGAATGTTTATGTTATGTTTAAACCTTTTCATATGGGAATGCATTGGACTTAATATGTGACGGGTGGAGCCCACTATAGCTCCTCGATGCATCGGTAGGTCTAATGAGACAAACTTGTGTCTTGGCACAAGGCCTTGACAAAATATTATTTGTAGTCTTGGCACGAGGCCTTGGCTATGTGGTTTTGATAGTTTGGCATTATGCATTCCATCATTATGAAAGAGGTTATTGATATTGCATATGATTATTCGATTAGTAGAATATCCATGTGAATTAGTAAATGTAATTATTTCATTTTATTTTTGTCATACTATGTTTAAGTTCAAGTTTAAAAGGCTTTTGTTTTAGTTATACATTGCCTTAGATGTTTATTCTTATTTATGAATGTTTCCGCTATATTGTTATCCTTACTGGGCATTTGAGCTCACCCCTTTTCTATGTTTTATTTTTACCAGGAAGTGAAGAAGTAAATTATGAATGACTTGCAGGGATATTATGAGGGGATAATAGTGTGGATTATGGAGACAATATGTTGTTGTTGTAGTTTTTCACTTCATGATGTAATGTAAAACTTTATGAAAATATCTAGTGTTTCTAAGGCTACTAAACCAATCAGTAATTTGAGATTTGATCTTTCTTGTTATCAGGCCAATATTATGTAATAATGCACCGACTCTGGGTAACTGGGGTTGGGGCGTTACAGTTGGTATCAGAGGAAATTTAGTACAAACCTTGGAAGATAGATTTAGATAAACTCTGATTAGAGCACATAGATTTAATATGGACATTGAGGATTAGTATAGAAGAACTTCCTAGAATTTTGGTATTGTAGAGATTTTGTGAGTTTCTCGAGAAATACATCCCTGTATGGATACGAGCAGGTAGAGGCGGCTCTGGCACAAATGTACCTAGGGGTAAAACTCGAAAACACCGCTTTGAGCTAGACTCGAACGGGAACTGGTGCAAGACAACAGGCCTTGCTGCACTCTTGGTTACGACATTCCCGGGGGATATGCTTAGGATAACTCTTATTTTCGTTACAAATCATTATGAAGGTTTTATGAGTATATAATTACTCAAAGAAAAAATTCTTATGATTATGGATTATATCCCTAAATAGTTCAATTTATGTTAAGTGTTTTATAAGAATGGGATTATGTATTTTGATTCATAAACTAATCTGGTTTATACCATTGTTTAGAAATGGAGCCTAGTGGAAGAAATGGAAACTGTATCAATGCACGCACTCCATGTAGGGATTTCCCTCCTGCTCAAGATAATTATAGTGGAGCTGGTGATGCAACTGGTGCCGATCAGCTAATCACCATACTGGGACAACTCACTCAGGTTATGAATAATAACCATACCCGTATGGAGCACCCTGATCCGCAGCGTGGAGGATCAATTTTAGATCGATTCATGAGCCAACAACCACCAACGCACAATGGGAGTACAAATCCCTTTGTAAGTGAGAAATGGATATTTTCCCTAGAAAAAATATTTCAGGATTTGGGGAGTAGTGAAAGGGAGAAAGTTATCATGGAATTTTACCGCCTCACTGGAGATGCTGATCAATGGTGGTCATTAATTAAAAATATGAAGGAATATGAGGAAGTATAAAATATGGAATGGAGGGAGTTTAATGATTTGTTTTTAGAAAAATACTTCCCTCGCGACTATCGAGCAGATATGGAAAGGCAGTTTCTGAGTCTAAGACAAAATGTGGATGAGAATGTCACGAAGTATGAGGCTAACATTACAAGGTTAGCAAGGTATGCTCGAGATTATATACATAACCCAAGAAGTAATATTGATGATTTCTTTGATGGGTTAAAACCATTTCTCCTTCGAGCATTAGTATCACAATCCTTTTCGTCATACGAAGACGTTGTCTCATGTGCTATCAAGACCGAAAAGGAATTCTCTAAGTATTATGAATTTAAAGCAAAGAAAGAGTAGAAGAGACCTGCTGATCAATATGGGAATGGATATAAGGTGAAGAAGGGAAAGGTTGAATATCCATCATGTTGTAAATGCGGGAAGAAACACCCTAGTACTTGCTTGAAGAGAATGAGAGTCTGTTAAAAGTGTGGTGAAAAAGGCCACCAAGCTCGTGATTGGAAGGGGAAGAAGGAAGCTACCAATGTTCAGTGCTACAATTTCAGGGAGATGGGACATTATGCAAATGAATGTCCTAAACGTCATGAGAACTTACCTCAGAAAAGCCCAAGGGATCAAGGCGAAGCTTATGCTATCACTACTGCTGAGGTAGAAGCTCCGGAAGTCGTGGTGGCAGGTAATTTAATGGTTTCCTCAAGTTTAGAAAATTAATTATTTGATTCTGGATCACCGAATTGTTTCATATCTTCCCAGTTTACTAAGAGAATTAGATATTTCCAATTTTATTTAAAAAGGGAGTTGTCAGTTAAAACTCCAAAGGGAAGTATCATTGCAACAATGTTTTGTGAATCGGTCCCCATTAGAGCACATAAATGTTATTTATCTGCTGATCCAGCCGTCATACTTATGATTGAGTTTGATATAATTCATGGTATGGAATGGATTTCGGACTATGATGTGAAGATTTATTGTAAGAAGAAAGAGGTTACGATTCTTGATGATGATGATAAGGAACACCTTATCATTAGATCATAATTGTCACCACCTAATTATTTTTTAGATCCAACCCCAGTAGCTAAACTAAATTTAATTATTAGGGAGGAAGAGAATGAAATAACTATGGGTGAGGAAAGGAATGTTCAAATAGAGGATGTACCTATTGTGAAAGAATTTTTAGATGTATTTACGGAAGATTTACCTGGAAATCCTCTAGAATGAGAAGTTGAGTTTTCCATTGATTTAATTCCTGGATCAAGGCCTATATCGAAGACCCCTTATAGAATGGCCACTGTAGAATTAGTTGAACTAAAGAAACAACTATAGGAATTAAGTAATAAGGGATTTATTCACCCTAGTGTTTCTCCATGGGGAGCCCCTGTTCTTTTTGTTAAAAAGAAATATGGATCTATGAGGTTATGTATCGACTACAGGGAGATCAATGCTATAAAAATAAAGAAAAAGTATCTCCTACCTCAAATTGATGATTTATTTGACCAACTGCATGGAGATAAATACTTTTCAAAGATTGACCTTCGATCTGGATACCATTAGTTGTGTGTGAAGAAGGAAGACATTCCGACGACAGCATTTCGAACCAGGTACGTGAATTACGAGTTTACAGTAATGCCTTTTGGATTGACTAATGCACCCTATGTATTCAAGGATCTAATGAATAGAGTTTTCAAGGAGTATCTTGATGAATTTGTGGTGGTATTTATTGATGATATCTTGGTATACTCCAAAAGCTACGAAGATCATGAAAATCACTGGTGCATTATCTTGATGACTCTGAGAAGGCATGAATTATATGGGAAGTTTAGTAAGTTTGAATTTTGGCTTTAGGAGATTTCTTTTCTTGGCCATATTGTCTCTAAAGATGGAACCTCTGTTGATCATTCTATGACCAAGGCAATCCAAGAATGGCCAGCACCTATGATTATAACTTAGGTACGTAATTTTATTGGTTTAGTAGGTTATTATCGACGTTTCATCCTGAATTTTTCCCGATTGGATAACCCATTAACGATGCTCACACGTAAAGGGGTTAAATTTGTTTGGACAAAAGAGTGTGAATAATGTTTTGAAGAACTGAAGAGAAGATTAGTCAATGATACTATATTGACTCTACCGTCGTGGAATAATGGGTTTGTTATTTATAGTGATGCATCGAAGAAAGGACTTGGTTGTGTCCTTATGCAGAATGATAGAGTTATTGCCTATGCATCATGACAGTTGAAAATTCATGAACAAAACTATCCTACTCATGATCACGAGTTAGCATCTCTAATATTTTCTTTGAAAATATATTGAGGCACTACCTCTATGGTGAAAAATGTGATATTTATATTGATCACAAGAGTTTGAAGTATATTTTCTCACAAAAATAACTCAACATGAGGAAAAGTATATGGATTGAATTGCTCAAGGATTATGATTGCACGATACACTACCACCTGGGGAGGGAAAACAAGGTGGTAGATGCTTTGAGCAGAAAAGATCATGGAGTTTTGAACAATATGAGAATTGAAAGGGATCCAATTTTCATGGATCTAGTAAAGATGGACATGGGAATAACCAGGGAAAGAGAAACATCAATGCTTTTTCAAATGGATGCCAAACCATATCTACTAGAAAGGATTACGATTTCTCAGACTAATGATAGAGAATATCAAAAGAAGATTAAAGCTGTGAATGATGGGAGGCTGAGAGACTTTGTGTGTGAAGATGGAATTTTGAAATTCGGGAAGAGCCTTTGTGTTCCCGATATACCGGTTCAAAAAAGGGAATTTCTCGATGATGCTTATAGTTCCAATTTCTCTATACACCCTGGGAGCACCAAAATGTATAGAGATTTGATGGAACATTTTTGGTGGGACAACATGAAGAGGGAGATTGTTGATTTTGTGTCAAGATGTATGGTTTGTCAACAAGTGAAAGCTGGAAGGCAATAGCCTAGACGAGTCAGGAAACCTCTTCCCATACTGGAGTGGAAATGGGACAACATTACGATGGACTTTGTCATGGGGCTACCAAAGACACCTAGAAGGAACGATGCGATATGGGTTATTGTTGATCGTCTTACCAAGTCATCACATTTTCTTTCTATAAGAGAAGATCTACCCCTGGAACGTCTAGCAAGACTATATATTAATGATGTTGTGAGACTTCATGGAGTACCCCTATCAATTGTTTCTGATCCTGATCACCGTATTAATTCACGATTCTGGAAAATTCTTCAGAAATACCTAGATACTGAACTTCATTGGAGCACTGTTTACCACCCTCAGATAGACGGACAATCAGAATGGACTATTCAAAACATAGAAGACATGTTGAGATCTTGCTCACTTGACTTTCAGGGTATGTGGGATCAGTATTTACCTCAGGTAGAATTTTCCTATAACAATAGCTTCCATTGGAGTATTCTGATGGCACCATATGAAGTGTTATACATAAAGAGGTGTCGCACACCAACCTGTTGGGATGAAATTGGTGAAATAAAACGTGTAGGTCCAGAACTGGTGGAGGAAATGATGGAAAAGGTGAAGGTAATCCAAAATCACATCAAAGCAGCTTAAAGTAGGCAAAAGAGCTACACCGATAATCAAAGGAAGGATTTTGAATTTGAATTCAGTGATCATGATTTCATAAAGGTATCTCAATGGATGGGAGTCATAAGTTTCGGTAAGAAAGGTAAATTGAGTCCCAGGTACATCGGACCTTTCGAAATTCTAGAAAGAATAGGGGCTGTAGCTTACCGATTGGCAATGCCACCAAGTCTCTCTAAAGTTCACGATGTGTTCCATGTATCTCTATTGAGGAAATACATTCCTGAACCAATGCATGTAATCACCTATGAGGAATTAGAACTGGAACCTGATCTATCTTATTGCGAAGAGCCCATCATGATTCTTGATACGATAGTACAAGTACTGAGAAACTGGACGACGCGTCTGGTAAAGGTTTTGTGGAGAAACCATAAGAAGGAAGAGGCAACGTGGGAACCCGAGGAACTTATGATGAAGAACCACCTGAGTCTTTTCATGTGATAATATTCTAGAAATTTTGAGGACGAAATTATTTGAAGGAGAGGAGAATGTTACACCCCAAGCTTCTACGGTACGCTTCTCTTGAAATAATGTGATAGCGTGTGTTGTACGCAACACCGAGTTCTAACACACCATAACTAATCAAACTAGTCGTTGTGAATAGTAATACCTACTTTTTGAAATTATATATATTTTATATTTCAAAATGGACTTCATTTTTGGATTCGGAATATCGAATTTAGCATAAGGTAAAATTTTGGTACTTTTCGGATAACTTTAATATTTTGATGAATAGAGAAAATTACTAAATTTTAATTAAAAACAACTTTTTTAATTGAAATAATTTATATCGATAAATTATGATTTTGGGTGGTTTTAAAGTATATTTAGAATAGATTTTTACAATTTAATACAATGTTGTTCATTGGACATAATTTCACAACTAAACCGAACATAAACAAGTATCAATCTTTCGATAGTTATTATATCTTAAAAACACGCTTTTTTGGTTTAACAACGGGAATTAATTTTAAATTAATTTCTGCCACTTATGTGTTTTGAATTTAGAAAAATGGATTCCATTTATGGAATCAGGATGTTCAAATTGTTTAAATAGGTATCTTTTATTTTTAGACATTTTGAATAATTACTGCGGTAAATATTTTATTTACCATGGTTAAGGGTAAATATTGTAAACAAGGGTTAAACAATAATATTATAATAATACTAAATTACACTAAAACGTGTCCTAACCTTATTGTTTGATACATGTTCGACCATGGACTTCTTTGGGACGATTTTGGGACCCCATGGTGCCACTTGTAGGTGATAGGGACACTTAATTTTAATTAAGATAAAATAAGTACAAAAATAACACAAGCATATATCTTTTAGAAAAACAATTTTTACATAGGGTTATATATGTTGGATTTTCGACTATAAATATTAATTAGAAAGATAAAACTATTTCCTACATAATTATATTTTATTTATAATTTTTAGACATTAAATAATTTAATATATTTATGACACAATGATGATGAAGTAATTACCATAATAGTGAAAAATTAAAATAATTGATATTATAATTACATAAATGAATATAATTTGAAACTTTTAATGAATTAAAATAATTTTATAGGATAATATGACATATTAGTATTGATTTAAGTAACTTTTTTTGAAGTAATAATTCTGTTATAAGTATAAAAAAAATCAACTATTGAATAGTGTCAAAATTGACATAAAAGAGTTTTTAAAACAAATATTATATTATTAATTGATATTAAATTCTTAAAAATCTACGGTTCGGATAGGAGACTTATATAATGATATGTGTATTATTAATGGACCACTTGGGGGTCTCTTGGATGTATATTGTACGTTTATTAACCATATAATATAAATACACAAAGATACATTGTAAATGTGAAACTAATTAACTTAGAGTTAATACTTAATGATAAGGTTAATATAAGTACCAAAACCTGTCTAAATTCTATTGGATGAGTGTTTTTCGACCTATACCCACCTTAAGGGTTTAATAATTAACTTTGGAGCCATTAAAACCCGAATATGAATTTATGATAAATTAATATTTCTAGCTTTTCCAATGGTGCTTCTTACCCCTCTTATAAAAGCGCACTCCTCCTTCTCATTTTTTTCACACCTTCAAAGCCTTTTGGTTCGTTCAAAATCTACCCAAATACTCTACCAACTTCCCTCACTACAACTTATAGGCCTTAATTTGATCATAATGCTAACCTAAGGAGCCCTTTTTATCAAATCAAAAGGAAGAGCTCGAAGAAGAGGTAATAATTTCACCACCCTTTTCCAAGTTCCTTTCTTCTTCAACTTCTTCTTCTTTTGTTATTACCATTCTAAAATAATAACTCCCGTATTATATATATACTGTGATGTTATTATAAATATGGTACAACCATATTTAGTATTCTATCCACCCTTTGAATAACATGTCAATATACGTGCGTACGTACGGATTACCGTCTCCACGTCGTGGTGTAATTGTTATTCAATATATTATTATTTGGATGGGTATAATAATGATGTGTAAATCATTTAAATAATAAAAATAACCTGTTAATGATTCAGTATATATGATATAACATCCACTTATATATTATTTTAATATCAAAAGAATGATATTGTCGCTCGTGCATACGTACGGACTACCGTCTCCACGAACGCGATGCGATTCATTCTCTATCATATCCATTCAAGTATAATCATCATTTGATGATTTAAAAATAATTTTTAAGGACTTGATATCATTCTGTATATGAATAATATACTACCTATCCATGAGAAACATGGCTTATGTAACAAAACATATAAAAGAAAACGAGTAAGTTAACACCCGAAACGACAATAATACTAAGATATTATTAACAAAGCAATGTTAAAAGATCATATATGATATCATATGAATGTATATGATTATTGTATAATTTAATAACAATTATTTCAATATTATACAGGAGGTTAACCTACCCCATCCATGTAAAACTACAAGGTAAGTGTAATTTCACAATCTCTTCATTATCCGTGGTTGTTTATACGTAATAATCTACTGGGATCTCTTTATCATCCACATCCATGTTTCTTAGAAATGTATTTCAAAACATTTTTACTATTTAAAAGAATATGGGTTAAATTCATTTATAACATTTTTTCATTTTTATAAGAGTTTTATAAAGGAATATTTCCATCGTTTTCCAAAAAAGGTGCTTTTAACCTTTTTGACAAAATTAAGGTAAGAATATTTTGTTTTAACTTATACAGCGGGTGCGGTTATTTTACGCCGTTATAAAATCATCGAAGCTTCTCTTAAAATATTATAAGAATAGTTTCAATGAAAATGTTTTATTTTATAAATATATGACTCTTAAATGATTTCAAAAATAGAAAGAGATATTTCTCTAAAAAGAGTTTTGATTTCATCTATGTCAACATCCTTTGATGGATTTTACACTTATTTGAAGTTGATTTATTATGATAAAAAACTTCTATATTGTGTTGAAGGTTTTGTGATATGTTTGACTGTGGATGTGCTATTTTTATACCATACATAGTTTATGGTGAAAGTATTGACATTTCGTATGCTAGTTTTAATATGAATGTTTATGTTATGTATAAAACTTTTCATAATGGAATGCATTGGACTTAATATGTGACGGGTGGAGCCCACTATAGCTCCTCGATGCTTCGGTAGGTCTCATGAGACAAACTAGTGTCTTGAACAAGGCCTTGACAAAATCTTATTTGTAGTCTTGGCACGAGTCCTTGGCTATGTGGTTATGATAGTCTGGTATTATGTATTCCATCATTATGAAAGTGGTTATTGATATTTCATGTGATTATTCGATTAGTAGAATATCCATGTGAATAAGTAAATGGGATTTTTTCATTTTATTTTTTCCATACTATGTTGAAGTTCAAGTTTAAAAGGCTTTTGTTTTAGTTATACATTGCCTTAAATGTTTATTCTTATTTATGAAAGTTTCTGCTATATTGTTATCCTTACTGGGCATTTGAGCTCACCCCTTATCTATGTTTTATTTTTCCCAGGATATGAAGAAGTAAATTATGAATGACCTGTAGGGATATTATGAGGGGATAATAGTATGGATTATGGAGACAATATGTTTTTGTAGTAGTTTTTCACTTCATGATGCAATGTAAAACTTTATGAATATATCTAGTGTTTCCAAGGCTACTAAACCAATCGGTCTTTCGAGATTTGATCTTTCTTGTGATCATTCCAATGTTATGTAATAATGCACCGACTCTGGGTAACTGGGGTCGGGGCATTACAATATATATATAGTTATATGTTATATATATATATAATTAATTTTTTATTTATTTATTTGTATATATATACATATATCTTTATATTTATATATTAATCAATTTATTCATATGTTAATATATATATATATATAGTTAGTTATATTTATATATTTATATATTTATACATTTATATATTTATATATTTTTCTAATTTTCTATTTTTCTATTTTTCTATTTTTCAATTTATATTTTTTTATATTTTTATTTTTTATTTATATATATTTATATATTTATTTGAATATTAATATCTATATATATGTATTTATTTATATATATATAGTTTTATTTTTTTATCTGTATATTTATTTGTATATTAATATATATTTATAAGATCTGTTTTCAATACATATATAAAATATCTTTTTTGTGTGTGTTTATAAATAAATTCATAACTAAATACATATATACAACATACATACACACACACACACACACACAAACAAACAAAGATATATATATATATATATATATATATTATATGTTAATATGTAAGTATAATATACATATTTTCATATATTTAGATATATTATATATTAAAATTTATATACATATGTTAGAATATATAGATAATATGTATCAATATGTTAATACAGTCCCATAGAAATATACACACATGCACACATTATATAGGGATATAATTATTCATATATTTGTATTTTAAATAAAATGGATATTAGTTTTTATTTATATAAGGATTATATATTGATAAATATATTTTATATGTAAATATGTTGAATTATTTATTTATCAAATTAAATTTTTATCGATGAATATATAAAAAATAGGTATATATTGTTATATATTTGATTATAAATTATAGTACATTGTGAAAACCGATAAAATTTGAAATCCATAATATTAATATGAATGTAAGACCTGGGAATAAATTCAGTCTCCACCAAAACAAAAGGCAACAATACCCTCTTAAACGAGCCTGAACATCCACATATTATTAAAAAATTGGGGCACCAAAAATAAAAACTATGTTTTGGAGGTATTTTGGATCTTTCATAGCCTCTAAAAAACGTTGATTAGGATTCCCCCAACTCACAAGGGTGTAGTGCTCATCACAGGCTTTGATTTGATATATGGTAGAGCCCAAACAGACACCCGGATCAAAAGTTATGGCAGTTTGAAGTTCGAGTTAAATTTTCAACATATTTTGGATCTTTTATTGATGTTTTGATTTTTTGAGTCTTAAAATTGATATTAAATGACTATCACATCGTAATTATTAGAAAAGTATTCATTAAAAATATTTTTTTAGTTTTTTGATAAGCCATTTTCAATAAATATCTTATATATTAAGTGTAAATGTCTATTTATACATATCAAAAATATATTTAAAAATATATATATTATATTTATATCAATACAAATAAATTTATAAATTTATATATTATTTGTAATGATTTTTTTCTGAATTTTTCACTTTATCAGTGCTTTTTTTAAAAGCACTGATAAAGACCCCCCTATCAGTGCTACTAAATAATGCACTGATAAAAGTGACCCTTTAACAGTGCTAACAAAAATCCTTGTTAAAGGGGGTACCTTTATGAAGGATAAAAAAAGTTTTTATAAAGGGGTACTTTTATCAACACTTTTTGTTGTGTCGTTAAATGCGGCATTTATCAGAGCTTTTTTAGCACTGATAGAGGTACCCCATCTAACAATGGTTTTTTTAGCATTGTTAAAGGGTGGCACTACGAAAACCTATTTTTGTGGTAGTAGTGGTAGTCCTTATTATAGGTATTCTAATATAATCCAAAGTAATGGAGGATCAGGAGGATGATCTAGGTACTATTCTAAAGGCCCTATGATAGGAGAAACATTTTTTCATTTATTGAAATTGTGAGCTCAGTTTAAATAAATTCTTTGTATTGGGGAATATCATCACATTCAATGTTATATCTATGGACCCTTCAAATACGGAAGAAATTTAAGGATGACCAAAGCCAATATAGATGATAGATATCCATATTTTCTTTAGATTAGCTGGGTATTATCATTGATTTGTGAGTAATTTCTCATAATGATCAAACCCTCTAACCAATCTAAATCAGAAGGCATCCATGTTTTCTTGGAATGATGAATGTGATGATATATTAAAGTATTTGAGAAGGGGTCTTATCTCTACCCTTGTTCTTATAATACTATTTAGTGGGAAAATATTTGTGGTATTCAACCATGTTTTAAAAAGGACATGGGAATTTTGGTAATGAAGAATGAAAAAGTGATAGCTTATGCTTCAATGTAGATAATGGTTCATTAGAAGAACTACATAATGATGGATTGGGAGTTTATAGAAGAGGTATTGTATTTGAAAATATGGTGTCAGTATCTCTTTGGGGATATGTGTGAAATATACACAGATCACAAAAGCCTCGAGTATATATTCAAATAGAAAGAGCTGAATATGCAACAACCATGATGATTATAGTTAATCAAAGACTATGAATCCTCAATCCACTACCATATTAGGAATTTTTTATAGTCTGGAAGATGCTCTATGTATAATGGATAGAAAAATTCATTTATTAATGAGAACTGAGATGGATCCAATCTTCTTATACTTGAAGATGATGGAAATGGGAATCATAAATGAAGAAAAATCATCAATCCATTCCAAAAGGATGGATCAAACATCTCTTTTGGAGAGGTTATAGAATGATCAATGTGTCGATGTGGGGGTTATAATAAAGTGCAAGCTTTAAGGAATTTTAAATACTTGTATTGAAATTTTAATAACGATGTTGTTGTACGATTTGGGTCAAGACTATGTGTAGAATCCAATCATGTGTTAAAGAATGATTTGCTGAATGATGCACGTAGCTCAACCATATCCATCCACCCAAGAAGCTGAAAGATGTGTTGAGATCCTGGAGAAGTCTATTTGTGGTACAATATGATGAAGGAGATCATGAAATATACATCAATATGTATTTTATGTCAGAAAGTGAAAGAAAAAAAGGTACAAATACAAGGGGATGATACAACCATTACACATACCAACATGGAAATGAGAAAAAATAACTATAGACATTGTCATATGTCTTCCAAAGAACTCAAAAGGGAATAATTTTATACGGGTTGAGTTAGATCATCATTCCAAGACTAAACACTTAATTGTTATTCAAGAGGAGTTCACACTAGATCAACATGCATGGATCTACACCATAGAAGTGAATAGGCTTCCTAGAGTACAACTATTTATTGTATATGATCAAGACCTGAGATTCACCTATAAGTTCTGGAAAAATCTCTAGTAGGCTCTAAATACTGAGCTAATCATTAGTACATATTTTCATCACCAATCTGAGAAAAAAATCCAGACACTTGAGGACTTGTTGATAGCATACTAAATTAACTTCAAAGGTGGATGTGATCAATATCTTCTTCTGGTTGAGTTCTCTTACAATAACAGTTTCCAATCAATAATCCAAATGGTACACTATGAAGCCCTTTATGGGAAGAGGTGGTGGACACCTACATATTGGGATGAAGTTGGGGATTAGAAAATTCTAGCTCCTAAAATGGTTAAGGAAATGGTTGAAAATGATAAGACCCTTCAGTACCACATCAAAGCTACTCAGATTCGATAGAAGAGCTATGCTAACAATCATCTATGAGACATAGAGTATGATGTTGAAAAAATGGTATTCCTATGTATATCTACATGGAAAAGGGTGATGAGATTTGGAAAAAATTTCAAGATTAGTCCAAGATACATTGGTCCCTTTGAGATCCTTGATCACATTGAAGCTATGGCCTAGTGACTTACACTCCCACCTGACCTATATGAAGTATATGATGTATTCCACGTATCACTATTGAGGAAGAAAATACCTGAAAACTCACATGTATTCAATCTAGAGGTGGTACCATTGCAAAATGATCTCTTATATATGGAGCAGTCGGTGAAGCTCTTAGATTGTAGAGACAATGTTCTATGATATTAGACAACGCACAATGTCAATGTGCTATAAAGAAACCAAAATTTTGAATAATCAACTAGGGAATCAGAGGTAGCGATGAAATAAAATTATACTCATCTATTTTATGGGGTGAAGTGAAAATTTATAGAGAGAAATTTATTTAGGGGAGAAGATTGTAATAATCCAAACTGTTATGAATAATTTTCCATTTTTTAATTTAATTAAATGTGTAATTATTGAAATTATTTATAAATAACATATGCACTTATATAGTTTTCTTTTATCCAAATGTATTTAAAATACCATTAATCATCATAACCATTTATAATATAGCCATTGAATATTTATCACACGATTAGTATAAATATAGGTCTTTATCGAATCCAATTGATAGAAACAATGGAAGTGATGGCCTCAACCAGTTGGATTATACACTATAAAACCCATTTATCAGAGCTTTTGAGGGAGATAGAATCACTAAGATATTACATTGACCAAGCCCAGTCTATGATCCAACAACTAAATCATGAGTGAAACCATTTACGGGATATGTTCAAGCTCATCAAGATCATGACAAAAACCATACAGACCAAACCACCCCATAATAATGTCAGCTTCATGCACATTACTCTAAGGGAATATGTAGGTGTATTAAATGGATATGTATCAAGACCCTAGACATATGAGTATGTAAATAAGTTTTTATAGATTAATGAATATATTTTCATACAATTAATGTTACATTATAAATGATATTTTTACAATAAAACATGAATAGTATTTTCAGGTAATATTCAAATTCATGTAAGGAATTTATTTTTATGAATTAATGAATTTTTAAAATAAATAATATTTTCATAAAATGTTTTTCTTAATTAATTTTTATTAAAAATGAATGATCATACAATTTTAATGATGTTAAATGTAGTTTTTTTATAATTATTCAAAAAGAGTTATTGTCAAAAACCCTAGCATTTCTCAATATATGTCAATTATTATTTTTTAATTGAAAAATAAAATATTTGAAAAATTATATATATATTATGAATATTATTTTTGGAATCATAAGGTAAAAATTATTCAGTGGTTAATGTTTCATAATTTTCTGAGATATTCGAATTTTTGGGTAAAAATTAAATACCACATAAATATATGGTGTGTTTTATGACATCATAATGACCCAAATGATGATGTAACAAATACAATAATGTGTATCTTTTTTTCAAATAAATTTTTCCCTTTAGAATAAAGTTACATTATTTTTATTTGATTATTTTATTAAGTCATTATGAATCCTCTAAAACCATTAATATATTTTAATTTTTTTAATTCGTTTCTTTAATGGTTTGACTCACCTCCACATAATCAAAGGGAATTATTTTAATTATTTCAGGAAATTCACTAATGAAATAATGAAAGTCACTCCCCGTTTGCAGACACAATTTGAAAACCCCATGGCATCGTTTGTGGTTTTTAATAATTTTTTTGTTGAGTCAAAAACATAAATAATAAAGAAATATCTCTATTTTCCTATATAATCCCACCCATGATCCCATTTCACTTCACTCAAAATACATGGTGGACGTCCTTAATATTTTTTCATCTATATATAATCCTCCCATGTCACCCCAAGCTATTAAGATATTCCTTTTTATGATTTTGGATTCACACACTCAAGTAAGGTTTCTTTCCTTTCTCATATTTATTGAAGTTTTGTTATAATGGTACGCCTTCTATTTATCTTTCCTAATATCAGGATGGGTCTTTACATGTTCATATTACTTCCCATTTCATTAAAAAATTATTATATACCCCCTTCTATCTCATTAAATCATTTTATGAATTTTTATGTGATGTCGTTAGGCTCCAGTATTTTCATATGGGTACCTCTCTTTCTCCCCTTTATTGAAGAATATTATTCATTTTATACCCTTTAATTTTAAATTACTAAAGATGGAGTAAATATTATCACCTCTCCCATAATTTCGTTTTTATTTATAAATGATGAGAGACCCATTTAACTGTCATTATGTACTCCAATAAATATTTACACTACCCCATTATGCTGCCAAAATTTCACTGTGGGAATACATGAAAAAATAATTATGTAGTGAATACCATACCCAATCTCTATTAAGGGTGTTCACATTTATGCACTTACACTCATTTTTATTGGGTATTTACATGTATTTGTTCAACACTCCAAGTTTATGGAATAAAATATGATTATGAATTATCCATGTTGTATGATCTATGTGACACTCTTAAGAATGAGAAACAAATGAATGCCATGGGTGAACCCATAATTGTATATAACTCTAAAGCATTGGGTAATGTTAAGTATCATAATACATCATGTTGGGATAGGCAGTGAACTGGATTACTTTATGGGACTTTTCCATTATGATGTCTCAGTAGTTATCCATGACCTATGTTTATGATGCAGTGTTTTAAGTTGTTTCAAAAATTCGCATGATATGATTATCATGCTACAACATGTCTCATTGTTTATGTTTTTGACTAATACACCTATTATGACCCATTGATATGAATATATCATAACATTTGTTACTCTATTCATGTGATTCTATGTTTATTCCCTTACTGTTATTTATATCTCACCACTTTCCTATGTTTTTTCCCAGGTTACCCCATGTAGTTTTATGTGCGAGAATGTTAAAGAATTTTCAATAATGATGTTGTATTCCATGTTTTATGTTGTATTGGTATGCACCTAATTCCAAAAACCACTAGACTTCTCGATCTTTTGGGATTTAATAAGTGTAATATTATGTAATAAATCCTGAATTAATGTGAATTAAAGAGCAGGGTTGTTGCATAAGAGATCTTCATGGTCATTTGGGTTGTCACAGGTTAATGGGTAGAGACTTGGTGATGTTGATGTAGAAAAATCAACATTTTTATACTAAACATGAGTGGGGGGTTCAGAAGGCTATCCATGACCAGTGCACTAACTATGGAGATGGTTTGTAGTAGGCATGATGTTGGAAGAGTTAGTTTTGATTCATCATGCGCATTCACCTACGTACGGTGTAATGTCTTGGAATCAGATTCGACTCAATAGTTCCCCATGCCTGGTGGGTCACAAGGCCTCAACCACTTCTCCCCGAATTCTAGAGGCTTCTGAATAACATTGAGGGCCTAGGTTAATCATTTGGGAGACTATGCCCTCATTACCAGAGTAGGTCACAATAGAAGTTAATAACATATCAACAGTGTAAGTGAACAAAAAGGTAGACAACATATAGATAACCCAAACACGAATAATAAACAAAGTTAGAAGGAGTATCATATATATAATGATGCAGGGTATACATGTGTCTATAAAATATCCAAAACAAGTACAAGGTAGTAAAATACAATAAATGTATCAAAAACACAAAAAAAATCAAAAATTGTATCCTAGTAGAATAGAAAGCCTAATCTTGGTCACATGCTCTACTTCCCCAACAAAGGTAATCAATAATCTATACTATAGCGTTTTCCCCTTTTATCACCTGCAACCATATAATCTATTTGGGTCCCCATGGTGGCTCAAATAAGGTGTGAGATTAACGTCCTAGTAGGTTTCCACCCAAATGACCTATTCAGTTCTAATAGAAAAGTGAAACATGTGTATGTAAACTGTAAAGTATGTGTGAGTTCCCATGGAAAATATCCACTACAAGTGAAACCAACTAGCCTCCCAAGGCTCCTTGCAAAATGATGTGTCAGATCCTAACAAGGTAGATATATGAATAGTAAACAAGTCACATGGCCTTGTCATACAACAATCCATATCCAGTCTACATATCCTTGTCATATAATGCAACCATATCATAACCCCATGTCTTTTTTGTTTAGTGAAACCATATCATAATCCCACGGCCTTAACGTATATTGTTAAACCTCACAAACATACCATATAATAAATGTGTCGAATACCAAGGAAACCTCATTGAGTCCCAGGATCATCTTAATGGAACTCGTGTTAGGAACTGCATCGAGTCTTAGGAGCATGTTTACCAACATGTCCTACGTATTCCTAAGCAAACTAGATCCAAGGGGTAGAAAGTCTGGAGGCATCCCCCAGAAGCAAGACCCAGGTTGCATGATCATTCCAAGGAATCCACTACCGCATTCTAGATCCATGAAGAGTCATCCGTGGAATCTATAAAACCATTCATATCATTTATAAATTCTATATGAGTATACCCACTCATATAATCACATAGAATTCATTCACATAATGAGTATACCAACTCATGTAATCGTGATCATTCAAAAAATCACAAGGGTTTACCCACCAATATAATCACAATTAAACATATCACATGGGTATACCCACCCATATAAACAATATCCTTCCATTAATTTTATTTAACACATCACATGGGTTTGCTAACCCATTTATAGAACTACTAACAATTCCATTTAACCAGGTTACGCATGAAATATAATAATAGCACAAGGAAATGAGGTATTATGTCTCCTAAGCATGTCATTCAAATTCATTAACTTGTAAACGGGCCACCTAGAACAAGGCAGGCATCAAAACTTACCCATTGGGTGGTCTAAACAAGCATAAACAAGTCAAAGTCTTATGGTGCACCACATGGGTGACCTTGGTTGGGGCAATAACCACCAAGGTTTCATAAATGTACGTAAGGGTATCCCTAATAGGTTCAATTTGTCATAGTTAATCTAACAAGACAACTTGTAGGGTCGTGCCAACATGTCTGGCGGGTGATGTAATGGAAGACAAACCTATAAAGCACCAAAACGCTGAAAGAAAGTACAGAACACCTATCTTAGCTCAGTATAAGAGTACACATCCAGTAATGTGTCATGATTCATCCTAGTTTAAGATAAATCTGATGAACCGATGATGAATGAAGATTTAGGGAATATGAAGGTAAATCCAATATGTGTTGTCGTTGTTCCGAAAGATCAAAAATGGCTTAAATGGAATCGATGACTTACCGACACAGATCTGATGAGACAATCTGTGTTTGAATCAAAGGTCAGATGGAAGAACATGATCAAACTACTCCTTAGGATCCTTTGAGAAATTTTCTCCCACCCTCCCATATATACATCAGAAGAACCTAGAATTGGGTTTTAATAAGAAAATTAATTTAATTAAAAAAGTTATTTAAAACCCAAAATACAAGGGCTCGCACAGTTTACCCACAGGGTTTTCTGAACCGTTTGGTAACTATGTACAATATGCTGTAATGAAAGGGGAACCAGCATTGTTATCCCGCACTATTTGGAAAACCGTGCAGTAACCATGTGAAATGGATATGCTAAACTTTATAAAACAAGAGAGCAGGTCACATGGGTGTGAACCTCCTCCTACATGGTTTCCTCTAACTATGAATCCTACACATCCCCTTTTTCCACCCTCATATGGTTTACTCGAACAATTTGTGAAAACGTTCAGCAACCATGCACCATGATAAAAACACCCCAAAACTAGGTTCTGGGTTTGGAACAATCCCCAAAACTCAACTGTAGCACCCATGATCAAGTTGGGAATTCACATAAATCCATATTAAAGCATTAAAATTGAACAAGAAGGGATCTGTACCTCATAATAAAACGCATGTTCATATAACCACCCCCCATTGTAGCAATTTGTCCTTGAATTGTGCTCTAAATGGGGGTCATGGTTTGTCTGAGAACAACTCTTGTCACTCAGTACCTACATTGGCCTCCTGCTCCCAAGTATCATCTTGTAAATGGTCTTTATACCATAGAACCCATTGTAGAGGAACTGAATGGCCTCAGAGAACCATTGTGATCCTATCAACGATACATATTGGATTCTCCTTGAAGGAGAAATCTACCTATAACTCAACCTCCTTAGGATGAAAAGTGTGATATGGGTCTGAATGATAGTAGTGCAGCTGAGATACATGGAAGATATCGTGCATGGATCAGTACCTATGATGTAACTGGAACCTATAGGTAATTGAACCGACTCTCTATGGAATCTCGAATGGCCCAACATATCATGGTAAATGATAAACCTATCTCTTAATTCTCTTATGTCCTAACCTTGGAAAAAATGCAATAATACCTGATCCCTAACCTCGAACTCTAGAGGTCGTCTGTGGAAATCGGCCTCTGATTTCTGATGAGACTCTACCGTAGCCATCTGCTTATGTATCAAATGGAACTACTCCAAAACCTCCTTTAAGAGATGTGGTCCCACTAATGTTGCCTCTCTTGCCTCTAATCATCATTAGGTTGATCAGCATGGACTAACATAAAAATCCTTGTCATATTTTTTCTATATAGTCTCTTGATAACTGTAATTATATGTGAATTTGTATAGGGGAATGTGCCTCTCCCAAGAGACCCCAAAATTCAATACACATTCTTTCATAATGTCCTCTAGCACTTGTATCGTACACTCTGACTATCCATCAATATGAGGATGGTATGCTAATCTATGAAGTACCTGTATACCCAACACCCATTAAAAACTCTTCCAGAAACAACTTAATGTGGGTGTCCATATCATAAAAAATAGTGTGTGGGAACCACGAGTCATACTATCTCACATATATAAAACATCTCAAGATCATCCACCCTAAAGGTATCCTTGATCGGAATGAAATGAGTTTCCTTCATGTGCCTGTCAAAAACCACCCACACAACATCATTACCACGATTTGAACATGGTAGTCTATTCATGAAGTCCATCATAACATCATCCCTTTTCCACATGGGAATGGTAACTATTGTAGGAACCAAGATGGTCGCTGATGTTTCCCATTCACCTGCTGACCGGTGGGACACCTCATAAAAAAACAGGCTACCTCTCTCTTCATACCCAGCCAACAGTACTGACGGAACAAGTAACTATACATATTTATGACTCCGGGATGCACTGCTCTATATAAATCATTAAAATCCTACATCAGCTCCACACGTATATCCATCGGTACCCATACACGTCCATGGATATGAAAAAACTCATCCTTGTCTATATTCCAACCATGATGATGGTCCCCAACTTCCACACTCTCCCATAGAACTAAGCCTACCGAGTATGATAGTTGTCTCATCATTACTCTTTCCTGGAGGGTAGACGTCATAGCTGAGGATGTTAGAAATGTCTATACTTGACTCTCATGCACTACCAAAAACATCTAAGAGAACAACGCCATAAGATGCCACTCGCTATTATCCTACTACACTGCATGTATCTAAGTCCTCCTTCTCAGTTCATTAGCCACTACATAACCATTAATAAAAATATAGTAAAGCTCAATGTTAAAAGTCTATAGGAACTCTACCCACCTTCGTTGCCTCAAATTCAGATCATGCTGTGTAAAAATGTACCTGAGGCTCTCATGATCTGTATATACCATAATATTCTCTCTCAGTATGTAGTTTATATAATAGTGAAATGAATGAACAACTATAAATAGCTCAAGATTTTGTGTTGGGTTATTCCCCCCTTGTGGCGTCAGCTATCGAGACCTGTACGCCACAATTATATCCCCCTACATTAGCACTGCTCCTCGCCTAATACCTGATGCTTCACAATACACACTGTAGTCCCAGCCCTACTTCGGCAGTATTAGTACTGGTGACGATGTTAATATTACTTTCATCTTCTGAAATGTAGTTTGGGTAGGATGCCCACTCACTCCATCAACCGCCAATCTTGTCTTGTGTCCGAGTCAGCTCTTGATTCTGAGAGGGAACATGATGATTCTAAAGGTATGTTTGAGTATGATTTGTTGGTTTAACTTGCGGTTCTCATTCAACCATAAATGTGATCTATGGGTATGTTTTGACTCATGTATGTAATGGTGGATCCCCTTGGGCAGGTTGTCTCGCATATGGTTCTTGTGTGGTTTCTCACTTTTTCCTTAAAAGTGTTTTTGAAATAAAAAAAATTAATTTTTAGTCAGTCAGTCAAAGATGTTCTTGGGTTGTTCCGATGAAACTACAGCTCTAACCTTCTCTGGGTACACTAATACTCTAGTTTACAAGATAATGTGACCCATGAAGTGAATTTGATACATCCATAAGTGTCACTTTTCTAGAATAACATATAACTATTTCTACCTCAGTGCATTTAAAATACTCTCAAGATGGTTTGCGTGGACGTGTTGATTGTGAGAATACACCAAGATACCATCGGTGAAAACAACCACAAAAGAACCTATGTAAGGATGGAACACATAGTTCATAAAATCCATGAAAACAATTGGCACATTCATAAGACTGAACATCATAACTAGATAATCGTATATACCACACCAGCTATGATAGGTTGTACGATGTATGAATGTTGGTCAAACCCCTACCTGATGATATCTAGATCTCAATTCAATTTTCAATCACACTCGGGCTTCTCAAAGCTGATCCAACATGTCATCTAACCATGACAAGGGATACCTGTTCTCAACCTTTAGCTGGTTTAATTTTCAGTTATCCATGCATAGCATAAGGGTACCATCTGATTTTTACACAAAAAGAACTGGCTAATCCCATGGAGAAGTACTGGGTCGAATAAACCCCTTTGCCTCCAAATCTTCTAGCTCCCCCTTGAGCTCATGAAACTCTATTGTAGCCATCTTCTATGGGGGGATGGATACTAATGCATCTCATGGTACTATCTCAATGGAGAACTCCACCACTCTCACTAGAGCAAAACCTGAAATTTCATCAGGAAAGATGTCCCTGATGCGCTCAACCACCTAAGAAAACTCCACCTTATTCACACCATGATCATCCAAAATCAAACAATCAATATGGGAAGGCATTCCACATAGCCCATGATGCTCTGGTCTATATCGACTCACATGCACATCCAATTCACCCTTGTGAGTATACAATACACCCTATAGTGATATAAAAGTCAACCTCCAATGATAGCAGTTAATGTATGCTCAATAAGATACTAGTCAGTCCATCCCATGATTGATGTCAGAACCTATCATCTCGAAGATAAAAATATTCTATAAAAAATGGCACCAAAAAATCTCAATGGGACACTCTCTTCACTAGCATACACCCTATATCCTAATTCCCAACAGTATTTCTATTTTCATTACACTCTCAGAGGACAACACAACAAGCTCATGGATTTTCACATTAAGTGCAGATATAAAGCTATGTGTTGCACCTATATCAAAAAGAGAATATGAAATAACAGAGGATACTAAGATTGTACGTCTCACCGTAGAGGGTTTGGAACACTACTCCATGGGGTTAGGTTATAATAAATAGATCTAGCATGAACTATGACCCTGTGATACAACCTCACTTCTCAGAGTATTCCCACTCTAATGTCTCAGTGTAACTATGGTCTAGCTACCTCTTCCACGGCCTCCACTACCATGATCTGACTGGCCATCACTAATCATGTTTCTTACCTAACGCTAATCTAATAAACATTCCCCTTAACCTAGTGTTAGAGCTAACCCCCTACCACTCAATAGTTTATGGAAAGGTCCTTCAAAACCATTGAACATGCCCCATCCTCCTGCATGCTCGGCAGTCGACTGGGTCATGGTCGCAGTGATTATTCATGTGGTCTTGGCAGCCACACTAGTGATAGATCAAAAAGCTACCAGTACTCACAACCTTACTGGTGGTCATCTATTATGAAGCCTCAAAATGGAACTTCCTTCCTAAATACATAGAAACACTGATTCGAGTGACGACTCTACCTTACTCTACACCCCCCATATTCCCTCAGGTTACTCTATGTAATTAGTACCTAATCCAAAATCTCAATGATAAAATTTAATCTAAACACATTAAACTATGATTTAATAACATGTTGGAGACCTTCCTCAAAGTGTATCACTCTCGACAGCTCATCATCATGGTACAATGTTGTAAAATGTTGAAACTATTTAAAGCGTGTTGAGTACTCAATAACCATCATCTAGCCCTTCTCTAGATTTATGAACTCACTAGATCACTCTTCCCATATATTCTCAGGGTAAATGTTGTCGTAGAAGCTAGTTTGGAAATCAATCCAAGCCATCTCTCAGAGCCCATTAGCCTGGTTTACAATATCCCACCAGCACTTTGCTGCTCCACGTAGCATATAAGTAGTGAGCTCGACCCTCCTCTCAGGAGGCATATCCAGATACTCAACTATTGTTAATGTGGTCTCTAATCATAGATCTAAAACATGTGGACTACCTTCCTCTGAAAACATGGGAGGATGTTGTTGTTCAAACACTCGAGTCAGCTCATCCATGGTCATGGAAGGTTGTGGTGCTACCAGTAATGTTTTCATATAGAAAAAGAACCCCTCGCAGAACATTGACTTTGTAAATGTGTCTATAATGATAACTGGTGTCGCAACATCAATGAAGGAGGATTTGTCAGTATCCTATGGCCTACTATGTTAGGAGAATGATCATCGGCACCCTCGAGGCATACTACTGGAGGTCGTCATCGCGGCATGCCTCTGCAACACTAAACACGTGCCTTATTAAGAAACAATATCAATGCAGAAGCTTAAAAGCATAGGATAGGTCAAAACCCTCTTAAAACCAAGTCAAACCCATAGCTAGCTTCTAATGCTAGTACTGTATAAGTAACATTCACCCAAAACCAATAGAGGCACTACCTCTCACCCACTCAGAATTCGGTTTTAGGTTAGGCTCTATTTTCTATTTCTATCCGTTTAAACTCAATTTGTTCAAATTACTTGACCAATGCCCCCACCAAGTTCCATTCGAAGAGGTCCCATAACACCTCATGGAAAAAAATCGGTGCTCATTTAAAACATACAATATCAAATTTCAATTTAACAAATTGAATACAAAAGTATATCATTTCCCAATCCATAAGGGCCCATACACCATATTAATAGAATGATGGAAACATTATATCCATCCACTATAGAAAACTATCATAACATCAGTCAAAGTTATCATAGCACCTAACAAAATGTCATGCATCAAGTAATGAATCCTAAATGGTATGACATAATTTATTGAATGTGATTTCTAACAAGTTTCTATATGATTCTTGATATGGATTACCCTCATATAATTAGGTTGGAGCAGAAGGAGAACCCATAATTTCACCAATATTATCCACATGAATCATGTGTGTCACCCAATGGTGAATTCAAATAAACTATAATAGTAAAATCCATAAAATAAAAATCCACTTGAGGTAATTTCCCTTATCCCTATATGTGGGTAGCTAGTCCCAGGAATAGCTTATTACAAAATTCCATTTATATCATATCCCTGTCTATTGTCACCGACAGCAAGTCATCAAGAAAATAATTCTTCTAATATAACATTGTAATGTCCCGGACTCGGATTCCACTCAATAGTTCCATATGCCCGGTGAGTCACAAGACCTCAAGGTAATCTCTCCAAATTCTAGAGGTTTTCGACTAGTAGTGAGGGATTAGGTGAGTCATTGGAGAGACTATTACCTCATTACTAGAGCAGGTCACAGTGGAATTCAAAAACATATCAATAGAGGAAGAGAATAAACAATTAGACAATAGATATATAATCCTGAAAAGATTAATAAAAAATGTCAAAAGCAGTGTCAAATATATAATGATGCAGAGGATAGATGTATTATCGGCATGGTCACATGCACTCTTTCTCCAACAACTACAATTAACAAATTATACTAGGGTTCTTTCCCTTGTTCTCACCTACAACCATATAATCTGTTTGGGTCCCCATGGAGGCCCCAATAGGGTGTGAGATAAGCATCCCAGTATGATTCCAACCAAATGATCTATACATTTCTAACAGTAAGGTGAAACAAGTGTAAGTAAACTTTAATGTATGTTTGAGTGTCCATGGCAAATATCCACTACAACTGAAACTAAATATCCTCTCAAGGATCCCTATAAAAAATCATCAGCTCCAAACAAGGAAGCTACAAAAAAAGTGAAAACGTCATATTTCCTTGTCGTACATCCATCCATATCATGCCCACATTGATTTTTCTTATAATTAAACCACATAATAACCCCAAAACCATTCTGTTTAGTGAAATTATATCATAACCCAATGTACTTTCCCTAAAATGATAAACATCACAGCCCTACCGTATAATGAAGTCTGGACTATAATGGGTAGGATCCAATGTATCAAAGACCAAGGCATCCTTGTCGAGTCCCAGGAGCATCTCGGTGGAGACTGAGTGTAGGGACAGGCTGGAGTCCAAATTGAATGTGTACCAACATGTCCTACTTGAGTCCAAGCAAGCTGGATTCACGCTGTAGCAAGTCCCGAGGTATTCCACAGAATCAAGACCCATGGATTATAATCAATCCAAGGTGTCCAATACCGTGTTCCAGATCCATGGTGAGTCATCTATGGAATATATAAAACCATTCATACCATTTTTGAATTCTTTATGAGTATACACACTCATATAATCACATTCTATTCAATTCACAAAATGAGTATACCCACTCATATTATCATGAACACAAAACAAGTGACACAGGTTTAATGACCCATATAATAACAATTAAATATATCCCATGGTTTACTCACCCATATAAACAATATCATTCCATTTAACACATAACATGGGTATACCCACCGATTCACACAACATTAATCAATTCCATTTAAGTAGGTTAGTCATGGAATATAATAGTAGAAAAAGGCACATATGTAGTATGTCTCTTAATCTTGTCGTTCAAATCCATTAACTTGTAAATGGACCTCCTAGAAAAAGGTAGGCATCAAAAAACAGCCACTGGATGGTCTAAACAACCATAAACCAGCAAAAGTCATAAGGATCAACCCATGGGAGACCTTGGTTGGGAGAAATACCACATATGAATCACAAATGTACCTAAGGTAATCCCTAATAGGTCTTATTTATCATAGTTCAACTAACTAATTCATTTTTAGGGCGGCAAAGTGAATGTCTGTTGAGTGGTGTAATAACACACAACCCTATAAAGCACTAAAAGGATGAAATAAAGAATATAACACCTAGACCATCTTGGTAGTAGATTACTCTTCTAGTATAATAATTGGGTTCCTCATGGTTTAAGAGAAATCTAAAGAAAGTGATTTACTAACTCAACAATCACTCAATTTGTTTCAGTTCTATAAATTAATGAATTTCAAAACATTAGCATGTTATTTTCAAACTAGGAATGAGAGAAATGAGGTTTATGAATATTTTGGAAAAAAATAATAACATAAGAACATACATAAGTCTATTTATATAGGTAAATTAAAAAAACAAAAAATATAAACCTACTGAAATTATGTGAATATTCTAAATTTTTTTAAATTTTAATTTTTATTAATTTTTTACTATGTTATAAATTTAAATATAAAAACTATTATTAAAAAAATGAGTATTTAAAAAATAAAAAATAGGAAAAATGTTTTTTAAATTTTATTTGGACATTTATTTGTTAATAGATATTGTATAAAATTAAATAAAAAATATATTTTATTTACACATTTTAGGATAGTAGTTAAAAATTGTTAAAAGGTAAACATGTAATGATCCCTACCCCACACTTGTTCATCACACATTCCATTTATGTTATAGAGAAATTTGTAAAAATATATTGTTTAAATAGTAAAATAGAGTAGGCACAACCTGCTCTTCCTTTCCTAGTAGGTTTGAGTTAAACTTGTCTGGTAGGTTCTCCATAGAAATCATTTAGCTAGAATCCTATGTTCTTTCCAATTAGAAAAATAAAACTATAAAAAAATAAAACGTTTTAAAAAATTATTATAATAAAATGTAAGATACATTTAAATGATAAATATAAATATTATTAGGTAAAAGTACCCAAGAGTTGTTGTAGTTAGACTGCCCATAACTGGACAGTCTGTTGGTCATCCCGAGTCATTAGGGGGATTGGGATTTGTGATGAAAACCACCACGTAAACCTTCTTCTACTTCTAGATAGCTTCACTTCTTGGAAGTTCACATGAACATATTACTAAATTTCCAACCCCAATACTATGTAGATCATATTTGAAGGTTGGCCTAGAAGGATGATAAGGGGTTTCCTCTAGTGCATCCACATTGGTAATGGATTTTTCATCTAGTGGTTCCTCTAAAAATGGTGGTTCAGTTCAATTTCAAAAAAGGGAGATTCATTATGTAATAAAAAATGAAAAGGATTAATACATGGTAAGTAAAACACAAAATTTCTCTAATTGTATATAGTGTTTTGTAATCCCATTTCATCATGATAGTCCACTGAGCATTTGTTTAGTTGTGTTGTGACAACCTCCAGTTAGTTTTTAGATTTAGCACAAGGTAGTAAATTCTTCACCAAATTTCAAAGGACTTATTTATATTGAACATCCACTTATCTTATGGAATCTACTTTATATTTTTCAAGATCATATGCTTGTAGTCTGTTAAAGTATTCATTATCCTACTCCCCTATTCATCATGGTAGGAAATCTCATCCTTAAATTCAAGTTTCTATAATTTATCAAATAATATTTCTATCTCTAATATTTTTTCAAGGGTACATGATGATGGTTTATTATCTTCATCATCTAGGTTATGAATCAATTTGGATGAATCTGTAAAATTAAAAATAAGTTGATTAATAGACAATTCATTTTGTAAAAACATTGACATAATATTTTTAAGATCAATGGTAACTCCCTCATCAGTTTCATTTTGCAGATCATTTTAATGGAATGATGAATATTTTAAGGTATTGTGTGTGGATGGGGTAAGTAGTGGTTATTATAGATTCTCTTCAAAATGGATCTCATCTATTTCATCATCATCTTCCAGGTCCGGTAAAAATTATTCTCATTTTTTGATTTAATTAATAGAAAGACTGAAATTAAAAGAAACTTTATTTTTAGTAAAATTTAAGCTTGGAATGTTTGATATAAATTTCACCTCAAGTGTTTCAAATTCGTGTTTATTTCCCTAGTACAAATATTCATGGAATATTTTCTCAAGGGTGAATAGGTGAAGATCCTCATATTCTAAAAAATATCCATTCTTTTCCTGAGTACCTTCTTTCGAAAATATCTAGGGCTAAAAAATTTCAGATTCTTGTTTCTTACTTTTCTTAATGAAAACATAATGGGATGTAGAAACTGAATATGACATTTAAATCACTCCTAAATTTTTTCCCTATGTTCCTCCAATTATAGGTTCTCTTTCACTTGAAATTACATCAATATAGATTAGTATCTCTAAATTTACTCTGATGTAAGTTCTTCTATAGTTGGATAGTGTGGGGGGTGGTTTTGTTGATGGTAGTTGGGTTCATTCTTATAGAATCTACCATTATCCCATTCAATGATTTATTATAAAATTTGTTGGTATTGCGTTTGAAATTCCATCTCCTTTGATGCATGTGGGAATGTGACCTGGGAATATGGGTGAAAATACATTAAATAATAGTCTCACTATAATTCGTATCAGAGTTCGGAGTGAATGATAAATAAGTCAAAAAAGTGAAAAATAAGAAAAATAATAAACCTATTAATTATAGGTACATTTAAGAAAGTGTGAACTCTGTCCTTCACCATAGAAATGGTGCTAAGTTGACTACATAATTATTGTAGGATATGGTAAAAAAATCATGTTTTTTTCCAATATAGTCTATTGGCTGGCTATGGTTGTCTCTCAAGGAGAAAGGGTATGAAGTATAACTATCAGAGCACTATGTATTTTTCTTATGATTTCATAATTTTTGATATAACCAGATAGTATTTCATTGGTTTTCAATTGAAAAGAAATTGTAAGGGAGTGGAAATTGAATTTAAAAAAGAATTACTTTAGGGAAACAAATGTACCTATGGGTGAATTTATATGAGAGCTATCACCATTTAATTTTGTTCTAAATAATTTAATTCAATGAGTAAATTCAGTGTCATTCACCTATTCACCCTCAACAATTTTATTTGTTACAAAATCACTAATATTCTCAGGAGATACTTATAGAGACCAGTCATTATATGTATTATAATAGGTGAATGGGTAAGAAAATTCCTCAATAGATTGATTGAGATCACCTATATACAAGTTATCGAGATCATCATAGTCTTACAACAGAACAACAAGAATCCAATCATATGACATGTGGCCAAAAATTTAGGGATACATTGTTGGGAAACAGATGGAAGAGTATGATAATGGTAATGGATTTAATATTCACAATATCCTCCTCCAAATTAAATTACACTTTTCTACTAGAATCAGAGAGGTTATGGATTAGCTAATAAACAAAAAATCAGGTCATAATATGATTCCCCAATGGGCAACCCGCAATGGGTTCTCTCTCCATGATAATGGATATTCAAATCAATGGACTTCAAAGAGTTATGAAACAGAAATAAATTTATAGGTAAAATAAAAAAAATATGATTGAGTTAAGAAAAGAATAAATAATTTCCTTAAAAATTCAGAAAGAAATGTGAATAATGAAATTTACAACTAGTGCCGGTCGATGTCAAATCCATTCTTTTGGTAGAGGGTAAAAGGTATTTTTAGAGAGTAGGTAAGGTAGTGGAATCTTCTACCTCACATTAAATTTTGAGATAAGAATTTTCATCAACTAGATGGATGTAAAAGTTTTTAGGGGAACTTCAAGATAAATTATGCTAAAACATAATCTCCCCACGACCATGCATGCATAGTTTCAAGAAAACAAAGAGAAGAAAATATTTTGGTGCTCCACATATCTAGTGGTATTTCAATGTCATCTAACATGAAATGATTCTTTTTTCTATGATATGTAGTAAAAATTGGGAATGGAGAATGATTGAGAACTGAGTTTGGAATTTGGATTTCATTAGGCCATGGCAGTCCTGTTTAGTCTAAGACGTCACTGAAAACAGAAAAAAGGACAATAACTACTATTATACAAATATATATATAATTATATATATACATATCATTATTATTATTATATATATAAATTTATTAATAGATAATTGTATATTTAGACTTATTATAATTATAATATATATATATATATTTATTTTAATATGTATATTTTTTTCATTTCAGGATGGATCACGAGGGGGGTTTTAATTTCTTAGAGTGCGGTGATATCCTCTAAGAGGTGGATAGAAATGGTCGGTGGATTTCTCCATCCTCTGGAATGTGTCAAATGGATCACGGTAGTTGATCTTGGACATAGTGAGGCCCAACATCTTGTGTGGTGTTGGTATTAGATTTCAATCAGCGAGGCTTCAGGTCTCTTTATAGTGGTCAATGAGGCTTGAACCTCTTGAATTTTCAATAATGATAGTTTAATTTATTATAGAACATGGATTTATTCTCAGTATCCTCCTCAATTTAGATCTATAGTAAGCTTGGGTGTTGGGTTTTTTTCTTCTGTGATTATGGTCTCTGTTTGATGTCATCGTGGTGTCACATAGTTCTTCATGTGAATGGTTGTGGTCTTATACATGGTGGATCTTGGATGCATCAACGATGTGTAATTGTCATATTTGAGTGGGAAGATGAATTGTATGGTGAAAAAGGGTAACTCACAATCAGTATACTGACTATGAGTTGTAGTAGTTGGTTTTCCGCGATCAATTTACTAAACATGGAGATAGATTGCAGTAGGCATGGTTTTAGAAGATTCAATTGAAATTCAATGTGTGTGGTCAATTGTACATGTTTAGTATAGTAATCATGACATGGTCAGTGTGATGATCACGGAAGTACTTTGCACTTTTTTTGACCTGCAATCAAAAAATAATTCCATTTCTATTCATTTCTTTTATCCAATATATTTAAAATTAAAAATTAATTATAAACATTTTTTGAAAAAATAATCTGAAAACATATAATCACTTAAAATTATAATAAATTATAATGATTTTTATATTAAAATATTTTATACATTAGTAAATCAAACTCAATTTTAATTTTATTTTTAAAAATTATTTCTGAATTTTTCTCTAAAATTGATTGAATGAATTAATACTAAACATTTATCTTATTTAGGAAATTAATTCTAGAATTTAATTCCTACACTTTTTTTCAATGTTAAAAACTAATTTCAATTTATCTTTGGATTGAAAATTTAATATAAAAAACGAATAGATCACTAAAACTAGTAATTTGATCAATATATAAAATGTATTAAATATTATTAAATTTAATAAAATCATTTTTTTACCCATTATTGTAATTAAAATTTATAGTATTTTCAATGAATAATAGATATAAATATGGTAATTTCCATCTCACATCAACAAATCATTTCTTTTGTGTGGTGTATACACATCCCTTTGACATGTTATATCATTAATATACTTATTTTCATTATATTTAGAGTAAAGAAATTGTTCTTTATTAGGTCATACGATTCCAAATATTACCAAAGCAGTAAGGTATTTCATTCTCACTTTATTATATCTAGGAAACACATACGATATTCACCTAATATTAATTTTATGTGGTGTGTATACCACCCATGAATGTATTTTATGATTCTTATCCTAAGAATAACTGATATTTATATCTCCATTTTACGATATATCCTTCTTGGGTTTTATGGTTTAAAGTTACAAAAGAAGTAAGGGATTTGTTTACTCAATTTTTATTTCTTTGACACATATTTGTTGTTATAAATATACCATCATTTATGGGGTGTATATATAGAAACATTGACATGTAATATCATTAATATATTTATACTCATGATATTCTATGTTTCATTAAATTTTCTTCTTACATGGGGATTATGATTCAAAGATACCAATGGTTTATTGGTTTTCTAGTATAATCTCATCATTTCTCTAGATTTTTAATGTTTATTATTACAATATTAAAATAGTATGATCCATATCATAAGAAACTTGTGAAATTTTTTATCACCTAGTCATTTTAGGATAATAAGTGGTTTGCATTTTTTTTTCTCACTTTATGTATTCGGGTGTTCAAATGTTTTTTATGGAATGTCATATTTATTTCACTCCTATGTCCAAACACCCTTTTAATAAAAAATCATTCTTTTGGAAAAAAAATTATAAAATGTTTTTAACATTGATAGAATTATTTATTAAATACATTATTACCCATGATTTAATTTTTTACAAATGTTTAGAAAGGAATCTTCAGGTCATCATCCAAACAATTCCAATTTGTCTTTTACAGAAAACGGGAATGAAATGTTTCTTTTAACATGTATGACATGAACATAATTTCCCATCATTATGATGATAATTTTCATTGAGTCTTCCATTATAAATTATTGATGTTATTTTTAAATAAAGTTCTTTTCAATGTTTTTTTTAAAATAATCAAATATGAAAGGATATTTATCTTAATAAGTGTTATCATTGATTTCTAAATAATTATTTATTTGTTTTCATGGTAATTTTAAATGGAAATGATTTAAAAATGTTTTATATTTTGGAATGTGTATTAATATTATAATTGGAAAAAAAATTCCAATTTTTTTTTTAAAATTCTCTTATATGATTGAAAAATCATTTTAATATAGAAGCATTTCTAAATTGTTTTATGAGTATATATTTTTGAAAATAGGATTATCAAGGAAAAATTATTTTCATCAAGAAATTTTACAAGTGATTTATCATTGAAAATAATTCTCCATATAATATGAAATCATTTGATGTAAAACATGTGTTGATGGTGATATGAACCAGCATACAATTATTATTCATTCTTTGAATGGATTATGGTGACAAGATGTTTATGAAACCTGCTTCTCAATCAAAAGTTATATTGTGATGAAATTCCTATTAATTTGGCTTCTTTCTCATGTGTTATCCAATTATTAAATGATGAAATCATTATGAAATCTATATCTTTTTGATTGGTAATGTTATTCTGATATTTTAATGAAACCCATTTTATTTCATTGGATATGATATGATTAATTTATTATGATTTTATGGAACACATATGTATGGTTTTCATGATGTAACTTGAGTGATCAATTTTAACAACTCATGTACTTATATGTAATTATCATTAAACACAATTTTCCCACTTCTGTGTTTTGAAATTCAAAAAACAGACAGATATAGTTGTGATCGGAAAGTTATTTAGAGTTTGACAGAATCAACTTAGTTTTTATTGAATAGTAACCTAACCATTTGAATATTTACATACCCTTAAGAAATATAGAATGAATCTTATGAATAGTAAATTATACAAATGAATAATAACCTCACCCATGATTGTATAAATATAATTTAGGAATCTTATAAGAGATAATATGATCATAGTATATGTGTTCGTATTTCTGTAAGTCATGAATATTTAATTACTATTTTTATGATTTATTTAATATTTTAAATGAAAATTTATTTTCATAAATTCTAGTCATAAATTATTATATTAATTTCTTATGGTTATAAGATAATTTTATGAGACATTAGTCAATTTTTCAAAGTGTTATAAGATCAGTTATCATTTTAAAATTGTTATTTATTGAATAAATTACTATTTTATTCAAAAATTAAATTTACATTATTTAGAAACATATTTTGATAAACTGAAGTTTATTTTTTAATTATAAATTTTGATGTATGGTTAGGGTGAATTTTTGGGATTTTTCTGAAATACTTGAATTTTTGGTGAATAGTGAAATTCTATAATTCAAAAAATATGCTAAATAAATGATGTTCTGAAACATGACTGAGTTATGGATGATGTAATTGGATATTTTTTCAAACTCACATTCAATTATTACTATTTTTGTCATGATAATCAGAACTATTCATATTCTTGAGAAAAAATATTTAACTACCGATTAAAATAATTGAAAACTCATCCTCTCCTCCACTATAAATACCCTCCCTCACTCCCTCTTCCTATTACACCTCTCAAGCCTTGAGCCTTACCTAGGTACTACCAAATACTCTTCCAATGCCACTCTTACACGTCCAAGACCGTCTGGTCTCAAAAAAAGGTCAAAACTAGAGGCTTTATGGGGGATCTAAATGAGAGGGGGTCAAGAGGTAAAAACCCTCTCTCAATTTCTTCCATTTTCTATTCTTTTTAATTTCTAGTATTTTTATTTACTCATATCCAATTACCAAAGAGCCATGAAATATACAATATTATATACTATAATAATATCATTTTTATGGAAAACATCAGCATCACACTTCATCTCCTCTTCATCATATTCTAAAAATAAAAAACATAGTCAGTGATATGTCGATTTACCGACATCGTGGATGATGCGATTTCAATTTCCATTACATCCTTAAATTCTGGTCTAGAAACCATTTTTATGGTTGCACCAGATTATAATTTATTTATTTAATCATATTTAATGTTCTAGAACCATTTTTTACACATGATATTAATTTATGAAACAAAATGAGATTGTTATTATCCAAGAACAACTAAAGTGATCTAAACAAATATCATTAATATTTTTTCAAATGATTCGTCATCATATATAAAAAATGTTTATTTGGTATCATTAAATATTCTAGAAATATAGAAATTACATTTTATTTGATTTTTAATATTTAACTTCCATTGGACAAGAACTTCCATCCCGAACCGACCATGGGAACCGTGTAAATCACGCACCTAAAACTATGGAAATGAAAAGATATTATTACTATGTGGTTAGAAATTTGTTATAAAATGATCATATAAGGTGTTATGAACAATAATGTGTTTCTATAAAATATTAATAACTCTCTTATAACCATTATACAAGAAGTTTAAACACATTTTATGTATGACAAACCCGAGTTAAGGGATCCTCTCTTTCTCACTTTTATTCAAGAGTCTCCTTTATGTTATGCCATTTTATTTTTAATTCCTAATGATAGGGTATGTTGTCACACCTTCCCCATACTGACCATATGATATATAAATGATGATAGTCCCCTTTATATTTCATTAATCCCTCCGTAGTACTCTCGTTACCATGCCGAAATTTCATAAGCGAATTCTTAACCCAATTTTCATTCTTTGGGTTAACCTCCAAATTCAATGATTTTTTCATGAAAATATTATTTTGGAAATTAAATTTCATTATTTTATGTTTTATTATGTGTATTTATATAAAATATTCATATTCTTTGAATTTTATCAATTCTTTTTTCAATGATCCATTGTTTTAAAGAGACACTCCATTAAAAATCCCCTCTTAAATTTCTACTCAAAAGGAATGTGTTTATGATGTATGTATTCATGCGTCATTATTATGTTGTAGTTCTTGGGAATTGAATATAATGAAGGGTGGGACATATATCTCCCTCCAATGCATTATGTATGTGTATTTTGGAGGTCGGTCGTATGGTTACTCCAAGTGTAGATGTGAGGTTACACAATAAGGTAGCCACGAGGGTTATATTGTAAGGTAGTCGTGAGGGTTACAAATGATAAGGTAGCCATTATGGTTACAAAATTAAGTATTAAATTTCCCAAGATACATCAATGGATATATTTATGATACCTATGTTTCATAGAAATATCATGTTTTTCACAGTAAGTAATATGATACTTTGTGGTTGAGAAGTATGTATTTGTGAAAATGATTTCATATGTTGATATATATTCATGGAATAATGATTTCTTTCCCTATTTTGTATCCCTTACTAGTATTATTCTGCTCATACCATGATTTTAAAATATTTTTATAGTTTATAAGGATGGATAAGAAAAATAAGGGAGTCATGATTAGTGTTATGACGATTTTTCAAAGAAATCGTGTTTTATTTTTTAATGTTTTATATGTTGGAAACAATTGATATTGTTTTAGTGGTATCACCATTGTATTAATTTAATATTTTATTTATGTATAATTTATTAACTTTCTAAAACTATAAACTGAAAAGATCTTTGCTAATGTAAATAAATGAAATCTAGTTGAATTAACTTGTTTATGTAATGTTTAAGGTTGAGTCCTTATAGTTGGTATTAGATCAGGATTTAGATAACATTGGAGGTTAGGGTAAAGTTAATTGAATACCATAAATGATTTTTAAGTTATGTTTAATATGAAATGATATTTAATTTTAATATTACCATGTTTCTTCATATAATATATGTTTGTTCAGAATGGTTTTCTGCAGAAGAACTAGGGATGCTGAAGTAGAAAGGCACTGTAAGGCAGATATGTTTCCAAATCTGCAACATGGAATGGATGGAATTGGAACTAAGCAGTTTGTGGTAGTGATGTATCTTCTGAAACATGCTATAAAAGGATGTGGAATCCATGAATGAGAACAACCATAGATACCACAAAGAAACATGATGATAGTGTAATATTTTATGAGACAACAACCTCATTCATTTAGTGGATCTTCCGACCTAGTGGTAGGTGAAGAATGGATTAAACCACTCAAAAAGACATTTGATATCAGGGGGTGTTCAGATAATCAAAATTTTATTCTTTACATTTGAAATTTTGATGGTGAAGCTGGCCAATGGTGGTCAGTGGTTAATAATATTAGGTATTGCAAGGACATGGATGCCATGGAATGGGAAGAATTTAAGAATCTTTTTATGGAAAAATATTTTATTTAGGTTGTTTGACATAGGATGGAAAATAAATTACTTTAATTTAATCAAAAGGAGGAATAATTAGAGTCTATGTATTAAGAAAACTTCACTTGACAGTAAAGGTATGATCTAAATCTTATTTGGGATCTTGATAAAAAATTCAATAATGTTTACTCAGGATTTAAAAAACGATATCAATGGGATTTTCCATCTATTGAGTTAAAAAGATATGAGAATTTTTTCCGATGTGTTGTGCGGGTGGATATAGAGTTTGTATATAATCATGTGTACTTTGACAAAAAAGCAGAAGAGGAGTTCTATATGGAAAGTGATGGGTAAGAATCAATCAATGAAACCTAAAGGTAAGAAGGATCAATTTCTAGTTTGTGAAAAATATGGTAAAAACCACCCTGGGGAATAGCTTACCAAAATGGGGAAGTGTTTTTGATGTTGTAAGTTTGGACCTATGGCCCGAGATTTCAAAGAAAATGATCCCATTATTAATTCGAAAAAGAAAACTCTAAAGTGTTTTAAATGTGGTAAAATAGAGAATTATGCAAATACATTCCCACAAAATATCAGAATGATGGATAACATCCATATTATAAGAAGAAAGTTGTAGTGAGATCCTTTACAACTAAATCAATAGAAGTTCGACCATCCAATGAACTTGTATCAGGTACTTTTTTGGTTTACTTAGATTTTGCTAATGTCTTGTTTTGATATGGGGCCTACACATTCCTTTATTTCTGAGAAATATTTTGGTAAATTTTGAATTTCACCCCATGAAATAAAATCATAACATTTGGTTAAAATATCAAGGAAAATATTAAGCCAATATGGCATTATAAAAATCTTATTGTTGTTAACTTTGGAAATACATTACCTGAAATCCATGTTTCTCCCCCTGGTAGAGTTTGGTGTAATTCTAGGTATGGATTGGATTTCTATTTATCAGCCAATGATTGAATATAGAGTTAAATAAGTTGTTTTTCAGAAATAGTTTCAGTTTTTATATAGGAATGAATACATATTGTTGATAACAAATCATGATTATTAAAAAAAATAAAAGATAGAAATGAAAGTTATCTTTCTCTCATTGTTGAAAACAAAGGGAATTTTTCAGATTAATGATGTGCTAGTGTAAAATGAATACCTGGAATTTTTCCCCATTAGTTGCTAGATGTAATACCTGATCATGAATTTTAATTTATAATGGAATTATTTCCTAAATCTAATCTAATTTCAAAACCCCCTTATTGAATGGAAGAAGTGGAAATTTTTGAATTGAAAAAGTAGTTGCAAGAGTTTCTTGAAAAAGGATTCATTCATCCTTGCACTTCACCATGGGGTGCCTCAATTTTTTTCGTTTAAAAAAAATATGGTTCTAAGAGACTTTTCATTGATTATATATCTTCAAATAAAATTAATTTTATGAAAATGCATTCATTGCCTCATATCGATGACTTTTTTGATCAGCTCCATGGAGCTTATTATTTTTCGAGGATTGACATGAGATCTGGGTACTATCAGCTAAAAGTGAAGGAGGATTACATCTTGAAAATATCTTTTCATACTAGATATGTGCATTATGAGTTTGTTGTTATACCCTTTGGATTACCCAATGACCCTACTGTATTTATGGATCTAATGAATATAATATTCCAGGAAATTTTGGATAAGTTTGTGGTTTTATTTATTGATGATATTTTGGTGTTTTCAAAATTTTATGAAGATCATGAAAAACATTTGAGGTTTGTCTTGGAAAATTTCAAACAAAAAAAGTTCTATACAAAATTTTTCAAATGTGATTTTTGGTTGAAAAAGATTTCTTTTCATGGGAACATTGTAAATAATGATGGAATAATAGTTGATCCTCAAAAAAAGTGGTTGATGAATTGTCAAGACCATTAAATGATATAAGGATTCGTAGTTTTCTTGGATTAACTATTTTTTCTTGACGGTTTGTTAAAAACATTACATGGTTATCTATCCCGCTAACAAAAATAACAAGAAAAGGGGTTAAATTTTATTGGACAGAAGAATGTGATGTTTTTTTTAATAAATGAAGAAGAGTTTGGTGAGTGCTCCAGTTTTGTCCCTACCTTCCAGGAATAGTGTGTTTGTTGGTTTTGTTATGATGTAGAATTATCAGGTAATTTTTTATGCTTCAAGACAACTGAAACCTAGTGAGTTAAATTACCCCACAAATTATTTTGAATTTTTTGTAGTTTTTTCCACATTGAAAATTTGGAGACATCATTTATATGGATCCAAATGTGAAAAAAATACGTACCATAAAATTTTTAAGTAAATATTCACATAGAAGGGATTGAAGATGAGGCAGAGAAGATGGCTTGAACTGACAAAGGTTTATGATTTCACGAAAAATTACCATCCAGGAAAAGAAATCAAATTGGTGGAAACGTTGAGTTGAAAAATATTATGTGGGGCTTCTGATTCCCAACTAAAGAAAAAAATTATTGAGTGATGCTCATAGTTCTCCATTTTTAGTGCATCCTGGCAGCAAAAAGAGGTATCCATTGTGAGTATTACTGGTGGGATAGAATGAAAATTTATATATTTCTAATTTCACCATGGAAGATTTGACTTTTCAATAGGTTAAAGCAGAGCATCAATTTCCAAAGGAGATTCTTCACCCATTTCCCTCGCTAGAGTGAAGATGGGAAAATATATCCATGGACTTTGTGGTGAGACTTCCAAAGACTCCTCAATGTAAAAATGAGATTTGGGTTATTGTTTATCGTCTATCTAAATCTTCACATTTCATCCTTATTCGATATTATATGTCTTTGGATCATCTTTCTCGACTTTACCCTAAAGAGATTGGCAAGTTTCATGGAGTTCATATTTCTATTGTATCTAATTGTGATCCTAGTTTAACATCTATCTTCTGGAATTCCCTTCAGAAGACTATAGGAATAGAGTTAAATTTTAGCACAGCCATTCATCCCCAATATGTTGGACAAACAAAGTGATCAATTTAGACATTGGAGGATATTCTTCGAGATTGTTCAATGGAAAACTAGGAAAGTTGTGATTAACATATTTCATTAGTTGAGTTTTCTTATAATAACAGTTTTCATTCTAGTATACATATGGAACCTTTTGAGGCATTGCATGGGGATCAGTGTCGAGCTATAGTATTTTTGGATTATGTCCGGGGAACGAATTTTATGGGACTAGAATTATTATAGGTAGTGGAAGAGAAAGTGAAGATGATCCAGCAACACCTAAGAATAGATCAGAGCAGGCAGAAAAGTTATTTAAGTAATAGGAGGACAAACTTTTCTTTCAAGGTCGGTGATCATGTTTCCTCAAAATCTCTCCTTGGAAAAGTGTTATGTGATTTGGTAATAAAGGTAAGTTAAGTGCACAGTTTATTCTAAATTATGAAATCCTATAGATATTTGGAATAATGACCTATTGAGTAGCTTTCCCCCTGATTTTATCTTAGGTACAAAATATTTTCCATGTTTTTATGTTGAGAAAGTATGTGCCAGATTCAACTCATGTTTTGAGCTCAGAAGTTGTTGAGCTCGAAGTGAACTATTCGCATGAAGGGAAACAAATTCAGATTCTTGATCGTAGAGAGAAACTATTATGGAATATTGTAATTCACTAGTTAAAGGTTTTGTGGAGACATCACTTGGTTGAAGAATCAATAGGGGGATTTGAAAATTCTATGAGGGAAAGGTATCCTCACTTGTTTAATAAGTATGTAAAAATTGCGAGGAGGAAATTTTCGGAATGTGGGGATAATGAAACAACCCAGGTCATTATAAGTAATTTGAATTAAACATAATTTTATTTATTCTAGCTTTTAAATTTCTAAAAATGGACACACACAGTTGTGATCAATAAGTTATTTAGAGTCTGATAGAATCAACACAGTTTTTGGTGAATAGTGACATACCATTATGAATAGTAACCAACCATTAGGTATACTAATATGAACCTTATGAATTTTAAATTGGAAAAATGAATGGTTACATCACCCAAGAATGTATAGATAAAATTTATGAATCTTATAAGAGACAATATGATCATAGTATAAGTGTTTGTATTTGTGTATGTCATAAATATTTAGTAATGATTTTTATGATTAATTTAATAGTTTAAATGAAATTATATTTTCCAAAAATGTTGTCATTGATTATTATTTTATTTTCTTATGGTAATAATATAATTTTATGAGACCATAGTTAATTTTTTTGTGTTTTATAAAATCAGTTATAGTTTTAAAATATTTATTTTTGGGAATTAATTAATATTTTATTTAAAAATTAAAATTTCCATTATTTTGAAAATTATTTTGATAAAATGGAGTACATTTTTTAATTCTATATGTTGAATACTGTTTAGGATGAATTTTTGAGATTTTTCTGAAATACTTGAATTTTTGGTGAAAAGTGAAATTTGATAATTCAAAAAATATGCTAAAAAATGAGTTTTTTCATCATGCATTTGTCATGGATAATGCAAATGACCATTGTATCGAACTCACATGCACTTATTACTATTTGTGGTCAAAATTATCAAAAATATTCATAGTCTTGGACAAAAATATTAAACTAATGATTATAATAAGTGAAAACACCTCCTCTCCTCCATTATATATACCCCACCTCACTCCCACTTCCATAATGAGGAACTCAAAGAGAAGGGATCAAGAGGTAAAAACACTCTTTCAATTTATTTTGTTTTATTTTCATTTTCATTTCTATTCTTTTTCTTTACTCATCTCCTTTTATCCAATGTTCCTAAAATATCTAGTATAATATATATACTAGAATTATATCATATTTATGGAACAATTCAGCATCATGCTTCTTCTCTTGTCCCTCGTATTCTAAAAGTAAAAATAGCATATGTGATGTGTCGATTTACCGACATTGTGGATGATGTGATTTCAATTTCCATTACTTCTTTGAAGGATGATCAGGAAACCATTTTTATGGTTGAAACATATTTTAATTTATGTATTTCATCTTATGAATATTTAGGAGTGATGTTTTACACATGATATTAATTTTAAAAACAAAATTAGTTGGTTATTAATCAAAAACTTCCAAAGTTATCTAAAAAACTTTCATTAATATTATATCTAATGATTCATCATCATGTATAAAAAATGTTTTATGGTATCATTTAATATTCTAGAAACATATTAATTCCTTTTCATTCCACTTCTGCAATTTCACTTACATTCGATAGGAAAATAAATTCTGAACCGACCATGGGACCCTTGTAAAAAATGCACCCAAAACAATGTAAATAACATGATGTTGTTATAAAACGATCATATATGGTTTTATGAACATGAATATATTTCTATATAATATTAATAACACACTTTTGACCATTATATTGGAGGTTTAAACACATTTTATGTATGATGAAGCTGAGTTAAGGGATCATCTGATTATCACTTTTATTCAAGAGTATCTTCTATGTTATGCCCTATTGTTTTTAATTTCTAATGATGGGGTATGTTTTTCCACCTCCCCCATACTGTCCTTATGATATATAAATTATGAGATACCCCTTTATCTATCATTAATCCATCCCCAATAAACCTGTTACCATGACAAAATTTCTTAAGGGAATTCTTAACCCAATTTCAATTCATTGGTTTTAACATCAACTTCAATGGTTTTATCAGGAAAATATTATTTGGGAAATGAATTTTTATTATATAATGGTTAAATATGTAGATTTATAGTAAATATACATATTCCTTTCATTTTATTAATTTTGGATTCAATGATATTTTGTTTTCAAGAGACTTTCCTTTAAGAATCTTCTCTTATGTTTCTACTCTAAAGGAATGTGTTTAAAATTCATTAGGTATGTGTAAGTTAGAGGTCAGTCATATGGTTACTCCAAGTGTAGCTACGATGGATACACAATAAGGTAGTCGTGAGGGTTACATTTTAAGGAAACTGTGAGGGTTACAAATAATAAGTTAGTCATGGGGGTTACAATATTAATTAATTAATTCCCCAATATTCCTCTACTGTTATATTTATGATACCTATGTTTCATGGAAATATCATGCTTCATAGAGTAATTAATATGATAAATTATGGTTGGGAAGTATGTATTTTTGAAAATGATTTCATATATTGATAATTATTCATGGACTAATGCTTTCTTTCCTTATTATATATCACTTACTATGATTTTTTTGTTAATCCAATGATTTTAATATGTTTTTATAGGTTATAAGTGTGGGTAAGATAAACAAGGGATTCATGATTAATATTATGAAGGTTTTTCAAAGAAATCATGTTTTATATTTTAATGTTTTATATTTTGGAAAATAAATGGATACTATTTTAATGGTATACTCTTTATATGAATGTGGTATTTTATGTATGTATTATGTCCTAACATTCTAAAACTCCAAACTGAAAATATCTTTAGGAATGTAAATAAGTGAAATCTAGTTGAATTAACTAGTTTATTTAATGTTTAAGGAGGATTCCTTACACCTATATCTCCATACAATGTTTTGGGTAATGATTTATATATCATGGAATAAATAGGACTATTACGGGTAATGAACCTACTTAATTAAGAGACTTTTCTTCATAATAATATTTGGTGTAAACCTTGCATCCTATAATGGGTTTGGGTATTTAACTAATTCCTCTATGATAGGCTTGGTAGTGATCCTTGAGTACTATGGAATTGGTTTTCTATGATAATATTATGAAATAATTCCATTTACTATTCCCATGTTTTTCACTCATGGAAAAGGTTCATTGATTTCCTTATGATTCATGTCTTATGAATCACGAATATTTATGCCATGACTCAAGATTATGATATCTGATATGTATGCTATGGTTTCCAAATGTTATGATCTTGTTCTTATACCCCAATATTCTTGTTATGATTACATATAATACTTGGTTCCCCTTACTAATCATATGAGCTCATAATTTTTTATGATTCCATTTTCAAGGTTATCAATAAAGTATTTAATTTGGTATGTTTGTTAAGAGTATTAATGTGGAAGATCATTATAGGTGTTTTTGAAGATAATTTTCCAAATAAGAATATTGTGTACCAATCCACCAAAGACACTATGCTATTATGGTTACAAAATGTATGTTTCTGTAGTGTATTTAATATTCATCTAAAATATTTAATATATAATTATATATGAAAATTCGTGGACACTATAGTTGGTATCATAATATTGGTTTAGTTAATCTGTGGAGACTAGGATGAGAAAACATTGGTGATATCCCTATGGATATTTCATTACATATGTCTTGGGATATGACTAAGGTTGATTCAAATGATGACTCAATGTATAAGAAAATGTCTTGGAATTTGGTTAAAGGATAGTACAATTTGTTTCCAAGAAATTACATCCCTATATAGATAGTACAAGTGTATGTGTCTCTCAGAGGTACCTAAGGGTTATATTTATGAAGAGTTATCATTGATATAGACTCAATCATCACATTGGGTATGACAACTGGCCTTGATATACACCAGGTTTTACACTCTTAGAGGATATGGATTTGAAATTCACAAAATCTTTATGAACTACTATGAATGACGTAAATATATGATAATCATGTATGAATTAGATTAATATTAAGGATTCATAGATTTAAAATAAGGTGTCATGATTTAGATATCATATTTTTTATTTTTCTTGATTATGTGGTTTTCCACTTTGATTAGTATTTCTCAAAGATTTATTTTCAGTCTTAGTCAATGGTAGAGACCAGAAAGATTTGTATTAAGATAGAATGTAATGGATAAAATTATGTTGATTATCCAAATGGGATGATGACTATAGTGATAGATGTTTGGATTATGCCCAATCAATTATCACATTACAATATTGACAATGTACACTTTAACTAACTCTCAAACTCACCAAAGAAGAGAAGTATAGATTTCACTGAGGGTTCACATAGTGGAGATGTTGAAGGAAAGAATATTTTTTTTCTTATATTTTTATTGTAACACCCCAAGCTTATATGGTACGCTTCTCTTTGAATAATGTGATAGCATGTGTTGTAGGCAACATCGAGTTCTAACACAACACAACCAATCAAACTAGCCGTTATGAATAGTAATACCTACCTTTTGAAATTATATATATTTTATATTTCAAAATGCACTTCATTTTTGGATTCGGAATATCGAATTTAGCCTAAGGTGAAAATTTGGTACTTTTCGGATAACATTAATATTTTGATACATAGTGAAAATTACTAAATTTTAATTAAAAACAAACATTTTTAATCAAAATAATAAATAGTGATAAATTATGAATTTCAGTGGTTTTAAAGTATATTTAGAATATATTTTTACCATTTAATACAATGTTGGTCATTGGACATAATTTCAAAATTAAACCAGACATAAAAAAGTACCAATCTTTTGATAGTTATTATATCTTAAAAACAATGTATTTGTTGTGACAGCGAGAATTAATTATAAAATTAATTAATGCAACTTATATGCTTGGAATTTTGTAAAATAAAAATCATTTTTGAATTTGGAATATCAATTTTAGCTTAGGGTGAAATTTTGGCATTTTTCATTAAACATAATTTTATCGCTTTAGTGAATGGAATTTCGAAAATCCGAGAGACACGGTTAATATCAAAAATTAAATTTTGGTTCAATGAGATTAAAATAATTTTTGGTGAAGAGTAACATTTTACTTTTATTTACCACGGTTAAAAGTAAACAGTGTAATTAAGGGTAAAAATAATATTAATACTACCCTAAAACATGTCCTAATTCTATTGGAAAAGTGTATATCGACCAAAAACAACCTTGGGAATAAAATATTATAATTTAGGTCCACTTGTATTAGATTAGGATATTTTTTATCATTAAATTCAAAGAAGAGTTAAAAGAGTTAAAATCGAAGTTTATTTATTTAAACATTTTAAATATAGGGTTTTACATAAGATAAATTCTATTGTAAATTTTTATTAGAACGATAAAAATATTTACTAAATAATCATATTTTATTTATAATTTTTAGACATTAAATAATATAATTTATTTATGACACAATGGTGACGCAGTAATTACCTAATGAATGAAAAATTAGAATAATTGTTATTATAAATTACCAATTAAATGATATTTGAAATTTTTTATAAATACCAATAATTTTATAGGTTAATATGACATGTTAGGATTGATTTAATTAACTTTTTGCGAAGTAATAATTCTGTTATGATTTTTTAAAAAATCAATTATTGAATAGTGTCAAAATTGACATAAAATAGTTTTTAAAACAAATATTATATTATTAATTGATATTAAATTCCTAATAATCTAAGGATCGGCCAAGAGACTTATATCATGATAAGTGTATCATTAATGGACCACTTGGGGGTCGCATGGAAGTATATAGTATGTTTATTAACTATATAATATAAAAATACCAAGTGACATGGTAAGTGTCAAACTAATTAACTAAGAGTTAAAACAAAAAGATAAGGTTAATATAATGACCCAAACCTGTATAAATCCTATTGGTTTTGTGTTTTTCGACATATCCCCACCTTAATGTTTAAATAATCGACTTTGGACCCATTAGAAACTGAATATGAATTTATTATAAAATAATATTTCTAGCTTTTCCAAAGGTGCCCCTCACCACTCTTATAAAAGGGAACTCCCCCTTACCATTAATTCACACCGTCAAAGACTTTTGGTTCGGCCAAACTCTGCCCAACTACTCTATAAACTTCCCTCACTTCATCCTAGAGGCCTTCCTTTAGTCAGAAAGCCGACATAAGGATCCATTTTGACCAAATCAAAAGGAAGAACCTGAAGAAGAGGTAATGATTTCACCACCCTTTTTCAAGTTCCTTTCTTCTTCCACTTCTTCCGTCTTTGTTATTCCCATTCTAAAATAATGAATCTTGTATCTCCTATATACTGAAATATTATTATAAATATGGTAAAACCATATTCAATATTCTATCCATCCTTTGAATGACATGTCATTATACGTGCGTACGTACGGCTTATCGTCTCCACGTAGTGGTGTAATTGTTATTCAATAAATTATTTTTTTGATGGGTATAATATTGATGTTTAATTCTTGTAAATAATAAACATAACAAGATAATTATTCTGTATATATGATATACCATCCAATTATATATTATTCTAATATCAAAAAATGATATTGTCGCTCGTGCGTACGTATAGACTACCGTCTCCACGAACGCGATGAGATTCATTCTCCATCGTATCCATTAATGAAAAACCCTCATTTGATGATTAATAATAGTATCTAAGGACTTGATATCAATCTAGATATTATTAAGATACAACCTATCCCTGACAGACACAACTTGTGTAACAAAGCATAGAAAAGAAAATGAGTAAGTTAACACACGAAACGACGATAATTCTAAGATATTATTAACAAAGACATGTTAAAAGATCATATATTATATCATATTAATTTATATGATTCTTGAATAATTTAATAACAATTATTTCACGATTATACCAAAGTTTAACCTACCGCAACCAAGGAAAAGTACAAGGTAAGGGTTAATTTTGCAATCTCTTCATTATTCGAGGTTGATTATACGTAATAATCTACTGGGATCTCTTTATCATCCACATCCATGGTTCTTAAAAATGTATTTCAAAAAATTCTTAATATTTTACAAAATATGTGTTAAATTCATTTATACCCTAGTTTGACTTTTTATAATATTTTTATAAAGGAATCTTTCTGTCGTTTTCCAAACAAGGTGCTTTTTAAAATTTTCGACAAAATTAAGGTAAGAATGTTTTTTAACTTATACTGTGGGTGCGGCTATTTTCCACGATTATAAAATCGTCGAAGCTTCCCTAACAAGTTTATAAATAATATTTTCAATGAAAATGTTTTATTTTATAAATATATGACACTTTAATGATTTCAAAATAGAAAGAGATATTTCTATAAAAAGAGTTTTGATTTCATCTATGTCAATATCCTTTGATGGATTTTATGATTATTTCAAGATGATTTATTATGATAAAAAACTTCTATATTGTATTGAAGGTTTTGTGATATTTTTGACTGTGGGTGTGTTATTTTTATACCATTCATGGTTTATGGATGAAAAGTTTACATTTTGTATTCTAGTTTTTTTACGAATGGTTTTGTTATGTTTAAACATTTTCATATGGGAATGCATTGGACTTAATATGTGAGGGGTGGATCCCTCTATGGCTCCTCGATGCATCGGTAGGTTTCATGAGACAAACTAGTGTCTTGGCACAAGGCCTTGACGAAATCGTATTTGTAGTCTTGGCACGAGGCCTTGGCTATGTGGTTTTGATAGTCTGGCATTATGCATTCCATCATTATGAAAGTGGTTATTGATATTCCATGTGATTATTCGATTAGTAGAATATCCATGTGAATAAGTAAATGTAATTATTTCATTTTATTTTTTCCATACTATGTTGAAGTTAGAGTTTAAAAGGCTTTTTTTAGTTGTACATTGCCTTAAATTTATATTATTATTTATGAAAGATTCTGCTATATTGTTAATCCTTACTGGGAATTTGAGCTCACCCCTTTTCTATGTTTTATTTTTCCCAGGATGTGATGAAGTAATTTATGAATGACCTACAGGGATAGTATGAGGGGATAAGAGTGTGGACTATGGAGACAATGATGCTGTAGTTTTCATTTTTATGATGTAATGTAAAAATTTATGAATATATCTAGTGTTTCCAAGTCTACTAAACTAATCGGTATTTCGAGATTTTATCTTTCTTGTGATCGTACCAATGTTATGTAATATTGCACCGACTCTGGGTGACTAGGATCGGGGCGTTACAGTTTGTATCAGAGGAAGTTTAGTACAAACCTTGGAAGCTAGATTTAGATAAACTCTGATTAGAGCACATAGAACTAAGATGGACATTGAGGATTAGTATAGAAGAACTTCCTAGAATTTTGGTATTATAGAGATTTTGTGAGTTTTTCTAGCAATAAATCCCTGTCTAGATATGAGCAGGTAGAGGCAGCTCTGGCACAGATGTACCTTGGGGTAAAACACGAAAACACCACTTTGATCTAGACTCGAACGAGAATTGGTGCACGAAAATGGGCCTTACTGCACTCTTGGTTACGACAATCCCGGGAGATATGCTTAGGATAACACTTAGTTTATTTACAAATCATTATGAAGGGTTTATGGTTATATACTTTCTCAATAAAAACATTTTTTTGATTATGGATTATATCCAAAAATAGTTCAATTTATGTTAAGTGTTTTATAAGTATGGAATTATGTATTTTGATTCATAAAATGATCTAGTTTATGCCATTGTTTAGAAATGGAGCCTAGTGGAAGAATTGGAAATAGTTCCAATGCAGACTCTCCATGTAGGGATTTCCCTCCTGCTCAATATAATTATAGTGGAGCTGGTGATGCAACTGGTGCCGATCAACTAATCACCATACTGGGATAACTCACTCAGGTTAGGAATAATATCCTTACCCGTATGGAGCACCCTGATCCGTAGCATGGAGGATCAATGTTAGATCTCTTCATGAGGAAGCAACCAGCAAACATTCAATGGGAGTACAAATCCATTAGTAGCTGAGAAATGGATAAGTTCCCTAGAGAAAATATTTCAGGCTTTGGGGAGTAGTGAAAGGGAAAAAGTTATCATGGCTGTTTACCGCCTCACTCGAGATGATGATCAATGGTGGCCATTGATTAAAAACATGAAGGAAGATGATGAAGTTTCAAATATGGAATGGAGAGAGTTCAAAGATCTGTTTTTAGAAAAATACTTTCCTCGTGACCATCGACCAGATATGGAAAGGAAATTTCTGAGTCTGAGATGAAAGGAGGATGAGAATGTCGTAAAGTATGAGGCTAACTTTACAAGGTTAGCAAGGTATGCTAGAGATTATATATGTATCCCAAGAAGTAAGATTGATCGTTTCTTTTATGGGTTAAAACCATTTCTCTATCGAGCATTAGTCTCACAATCCTTCTCATCGTACGAAGACATTGTCTCATGTGCTATCAAGACAGAAAAAGAATTCTCTAAGTCTTATGACATTAAAGGAAATCAAGAGAAGAAGTGATCTGCTAATCAATCTGGGAATGGAAATATGGGGAAAATATCCATCCTGTGGTAAATATGGGGAGTAACACCCCGGTACTTTCTTGAAGGGAATGGGAGTCTGTTACAAGTGTGGTGAAAAATGCCACCAAACTCGTGATTGCAAAGGGAAGAAGGAAGATACCAATGTTCATTGCTACAATTTCAGGGAGATGGGACATTATGAAAATGAATGTCCTAAGCGTCAGGGGAACATACCTTAGTAAAGTCCAAGGGATCAAGGCCAAGCTTATGCTATCACTACTGCTGAGGTAGAAGCTCCGAAAGACGTGGTGGTAGGTAATTTAATGGTTTCCTCAAGTTTAGAAAATGAATTATTTGATTCTGGATCATCACATTGTTTCATATCTTCTCAGTTTGCTAATAAAATTAGATATTTCCAATTTTATTTAATAAGGGATTTGTCATTTAAAACTCCTAAGGGAAGTATCATTGCAACAAAGTTTTGTGAATCAGTCCCCATTAGAGCACATAGATGTTCTTTATCCGCTGATCTCATCGTCATACCTATGATTTAGTTTTCTATAATCCTCGGTATAGATTGGATTTCGGACTATGATCCAAATATTTATTGTAAGAAGAAGGAGGTTACAATTTTTGATGATGATGATAAGGAACACCTTATCTTTAGAGAAAAATCGTCACCACCTAATTCTTATCTAGATCCACGACAAGTACCTCAACTAAATTCAATTATTGGGGAGGAAGAGGATGAAATGACTGTGAGTGAGTAAAGGAATGTTCAAATAGAGGATGTACATATTGTTAAAGAATATGTATATGTGTTTTTGGAAGATTTACCTGGACATCCTCCAGAACGAGAAGTTGAGTTTTCCATTGATTTAATTCCTGGATCAAGTCCTATATCGATGACCCCTTATAGAATGGCCACTGTAGAATTAGTTGAACTAAAGAAACAACTAGAGGAACTAAGTAATAAGGGATTTATTTGCCCTAGTGTTTCTCCATGGGAAGCCCCTATTATTTTTGTTCAAAATAATGATAGATCTATGAGGTTATGTATCGACTACAGGGAGATCAATGCTATAACAATAAAGAACAAGTATCTCATAATTCGCATTGATGATTTATTTGAAAAACTGCATGGAGCTCAATAAATTTCAAAGATTGACCTTCGATCTGGATACCATCAGTAGTGTGTGAATAAATAAGACATTCCAAAGACAACATTTCGAACCAGGTACGGGCATTACGAGTTTATAATAATGCCGTTTGGATTGACTAATGCACCCTCTGTATTCATGGATCTGATGAATAGAGTTTTCAAGGAATATCTCGATGAATTTTTTGTGGTATTTATTGATGATATCTTGGTATACTCTAAAAGCTATGAAGATCATGAAAATCACTTGCGCATTATCCTGAAGACTCTGAGAATACATGAATTATATGGGATGTTTAGCAAGTGTGAATTTTGGCTTCATGAGATTTGTTTTCTTGGCCATATTGTCTCTAAAGATGGAATCTATGTTGATCCTTATAAGACCAAGGCAGTCCAAGAATGGCCAGCACCTATGATTATAACTGAGGTACGCAGTTTTATTGGTTTGGCAGGTAATTATCGATGTTTCATCCAGAATTTTGCCCGATTGGATAACCCATTAACGAAGCTCATACGTAAAGGGGTTAAATTTGTTTGGACAAAAGAGTGTGAAGAATGTTTCGAAGAACTGAAGATAAGATTAGTCGATGCTCCTATATTGACTCTACCATCGGGGAAAGATGGGTTCATTATTTATAGTGATGCATCGATGAAAGGACTTGGTTGTTTTATTATGCTGAATGATAGGGTTATTGCCTATGAATCACGATAGTTAAAAATTCATGAATAAAACTATCCTACTCATGATCTCGAGTTAGCAGCTGTGATCTTTGCTTTGAAGATATGGATGCACTACCTCTATGGTGAAAATGTTAGATTTATATAGATCACAAGATTTTAAAGTATATATTCTCAAAAAAAACTCAACATGACGCAAAGGAGATGGCTTGGATTACTGAAGGATTATTAATGCACGATACACTACAACTCGGGGAAGGAAAACAAGGTGGTCGAAGCTTTGACCAGAAAAGATCACGGAGTTTTGAACAATATGAGAATTGAAAGGGATCCAATTTTCATGGATCTAGTGATGATGGACATGGGAATAACCTGGGAAGGTGAAACATCAATTATTTTTCAAATGGTTGTCGAACAATCTTTACTAGAAAGGATTAAGAGTTCTCATACCGATGATGAAGAATTTCAAAAGAAGATTAAAGCTGTGAATTATGGGAGATTGATAGACTTTGTGTATGAAGATGGAATTTTGAAATTCAGGAAGAGTCTTTGTGTTCCCGATATACCTGATCTAAAAAGGGAATTTCTGGATAATGCTCATAGTTCCAATTTCTCTATACACCATGGGAGCACCAAAATGTATAGAGATTTGAAGGAACATTTTTGGTAGGACAACATGAAGAGAGAGATTGCTGATTTTTTGTCAAGATGTATGGTTTGTCAATAAGTGATAGCTGGAAGGCAACAGCCTGGTGGAGTATTGGAACCTCTTCCCATACCAGAGTGGAAATGGGACAATATTACGATGGACTTTGTCATGGGGATACCAAATACTCCTAGAAGGAATGATGCAATATGGGTCATTGTTGATCGTCTTACCAAGTCAGCACATTTTATTTCGATAAGAGAATATTTACAACTTGAATGACTAGAAAGACTATATATTAATGATGTTGTGAGACTACATGGAGTACCCTTATCAATTGTTTCTGATCGTGATCCCCGTTTTATTTCAATGAAGCTTTGGAGTTTCTCCCTCGAAGTAGGCGGTTTGAGTATTGGTCCCAATCCCCTTCGTTTTTCTTTGTTTTAAGGTTTTAGAGCCCAAATACAATTTCTAGAGATCCCTCGTAGGTAGATCTATGTGTTTTGGGATAACCAGTGTGAATCAAGTATTTTTGTAGGTTATTCCCGATTGAAATTACCGTATACATGGTATGTAGTCCAGAGATGATTGTTGGGTTGCACTTCCTATTTGGGGAAGATGAACTTTGGGGACTGTATTCTTTGTACTTTGGTTACAGGCCATGTAGTGAGCCTAATCCATGTGGCCTTGGGACATGGCTTGGGAATCCATGTAAAACTACATGGCCATGTATAATGTTCATAGCCAAAGTACACTGACATGAGGTCCAGTACACGGACATGAGTAAACTACACTACCAAAGGTTATGTGAAGTGAAATATGACGTGTACTGTCTCTATACACCATATACCCCTATATGAGTTAGAAAATTGTGTAGTCAAGATACATGGATAGGTTTTCAGGTGGGTTCACATGCCATTTGGACCGCAGTGCACGCCATGTACTCCTTGAAGATCTTCTTGAGATCTTATGCCTTATGCATCTCCTTCTCTAGAACTCTGATTTAGGCTTGTGAGTATCATATCCTAAGGAGTTTTCTACATAAAATGTGATGGTGGCCTCCATTTGGGCCTATGTGATGCGAGGTGGCATAGTTCGAGCCTGATTCCTGAGAAGCAAGCCTTGACCAATGCAATCAATCAGTGTGGTTCTTGAAGAGAGACACTGAGACTAGTGATCCTCTATAGAATTAGGGCTTGGGTTTCCCTTAACTATATTCTTTGATAGAGATGGTACTCCACACATCGTAGGCACTAGTTATTTTACCTTTGGGTAGTTCTTTTGAGGTTAGTATTCCCATGATGGATTAGGGTGAGAGTTCCCATTGACATTCATATATATGGATAGTGCTCCCCTGTCGTGTTAGTGTGCGGGCCCTCTATTCTCATTGGCCATATAGAGTAGGAACTCCCTTATTGGACCAGGGAGTAGGTCCTCTATCAGTAGAGTTGGAACTCCCCTATCGTGATAGGGTGTGGGTTCTCTATACATGATATATCGATAGATTGGGTACTCCCCTATTGTGTTAAGGTGTGGTTTCTCTATCCTAGGAGTTAGAACTCCCCTAATGATCCAGGTCATGGGTTCTCCATAAGTGTTGTTAAGGTAGAGTTGGTACTCCCCTATCATACCAGGGAGTGGGTCCTCTAGCCTTGGGTTGGTACTCTCCTATCATTTCAGGGTTTGGGTCCCCCATAGTAAACGAGCTCGTAGAGTAATACTCTCCTCTTGGAACAAGGTACAGTTCATCTAGCCACAAAGTGGCACTCTCCTGTCATAACAGGGTATGGGTCCTCTATCCTATGAGTTTCACTCCCCTATTGGACTAGGATGTGGGTACACACATTTGGAGTAGTACTCCCCCGTATCAAAGTAGAAGTTGGGAGTGGGTCCTCCATTGGAGTTGTACTCCCTCATCTATTGAGTACAATACAAGGAGTGGGAATCTCCACTAGTTACATGCGATAAGTAGTTAGGAGTTAGTGCACCCTAGACGGATTGAGGTGCGGCCCACTCCATGAAAGAGTGACAAAGGTTTCATGGGATAGTTAGGAGCTAGTACTCCCTCGACTACCGGGTAGTGGAAAGGTGTGGGTCCCTCAATTTTCTATCATTAGAGAGGATTCTCGCAGTGTATAGTTGAAAGAACTTCTCCCTCAGTTGTGTGTAGTAGAGAGGAGTGGGCCTATCCACTTGGGTTTCTATAGCATACGTTGGATGCAAGGTCGCGATGGAAGGTTCTCTGATGCTAGAACCAGAGATGGACCTAGTGATTTGTAATAAATGGAGAGTATCTCTCATATGGGTGCCATCTAGTATGGATGAGCTCATGGAGTGTGTTCTCATGGTTTTGTGTTACCTTTAGAGCTTCTAGAATAATCTTACCACTGTATATGTGGTCGAAACCTCAGGAGACGTGGAGTCTAAGATGACTATATCTGGGTCCTTCTGGTAGTCCTTATGGTGTTTTCACATGTTGGGGTTGACGCCCATTGTAGAATTGAGTTGACTAGTCATATATAGATGAGGATGGTTTGAGATGGAGTTTTTCTCTCAATTTGGATCCCTCTAGCTGGGTCGAGAAGAATGTTGCCTTTCAGTTGCTCCCTTTTCTTTTGGGTTTTTGGGGTGCCTACCAATTATTTTTATACTCACACCTGCATGGGCTTTCCCCACACGTGTTGTGTCTTTTGAAGATTATAGGAGACTCAATGGAGTCCACAGAAGACCTGAGGTAGGTGGAGCATAGTGACGTAGAATAACTAATGTGTTTACCAAAGGTGGGCCAAGGAGCTTTAAAATAGTTAAATTTGATAACAATCACCTCCTTCTTAGTAGGTTGGATACTTTTATAGTTTTCCTTTAGTGGGCATTGTTTTTCTCTTTTGACACTTTCAATACATTTGTTGTACTCTAGTTTGGGATAGATGTATGCATGCATTTTAGTTTCCCGCATTTTATATCTCTTCGCTGTTGCATAAATGTGTTAGTAGGTACATGCATACATTTACTTTAGTTAAAGGCCTCCCCGATTTTAGTTGTGCCTTCAACACTGGTTGCCAGCCCCTGGCCTATAGAGGAAGACTTGGGGTAGTTGTGGATCTATCCCCGACATGGGTGGGGTCATGAAAAAAGTAGTTTGCGTTCCTTGATATTTTTGGGCAATATGTTATTTTTTATGTATGATTTATGATTGACTCTATCTTTATTATTTTGAATTATTGTAATGGTTTTCTCAAGTGTGTAATAAAAATAGATATATATTTAAAATAGCAAAAGATGTATGGAATTTAAAACGGTTACAATGGTTAACAATGAAAAAATATGATCACATAGGTTCATACTATTACAATAATCAAGTGATCCAGTGATCTACTATTTATATCCTTTGTTATGAACTCTCAAGTAAGGATCCATTTTTCTTCGACTTCCATATCACATTTAAGAGTTGAACCGTACATTTTTTAGAATGCCTAGAGTACTCTTTTTTCATCATATAGAGGGTTCTTCATTGACTTCTTCATTACTGGCAATTTTTCTACTTGTATCCAGTTGTAATATTTGTTCTATATTTTCTATCTAGGTAGAGGTTTTCACTAAACATTTTCCATCACATGTTATTCTATCTCTAAAAGGTATTCCCTTGGTTATGATCACCTGAATAAAACGGAAATCATTTATGTTGGTGCTTCTTTTTGTAGAAAAGCCTAGGTTTTTGTCTTCTCCCGAAAAAGGATGTCTGTTGTTAGGTTTAGGGATGCTATTCACAGTGTATTGAGTTATGATTCATCCCATGTAAAAGTTTGGTTTAGAATGATCCCATGTAAAAGTATCTCTCTCTTTCATAGTGGGTCCCATATTCAATTGTTTTGGGTCTGAAGAGTTGACTATGTTGATTAGACTAAACCACAAAAAAAATTATTTGTGTTGTCTTTCATTTTATTTACTTTTACTTTATCATTCTTAATTTTCATAACTTTGATAATTTGAATAAAGATCTATTCACCCCACCCCAATAGACCATATTCCATCAACATGATCTTAACTAACACAAACACATGGGCTTAAGACCACTACGAGCCACCGCTATTGTCTTACAACTTGATAAAATATTTATTACCCACCCACTTAAAAGATTTGATGTATTATTAGTTGGAGTAGGAAAGCTACACCTACCCATTAGCATTCTAATACTGGATATGGAGTGTTATATGATTGTACTAATAACATTGGATAGATGTTTCCTTTCCACTTGTGGAGATTTAATTGACGTGTAAAAGAGTAAATTTATTTTCAATCTTGGGGAAAAAAAGAGGACTTCAATGTTTTTAAGAGAACCCAATAACCCTCACCAAGTCAAATTTGTTCTTGATGTGAGTGTTTAGAGATAAAATATCCCATAGATGAGGAAGATGAGAAGATTTTGAGGATGATAGGGGAAATCAATAGTGGAACTAAAATCCTTGTTATTACATGAATGAGTATTTTCTTAAATAAATAGGAAGAACATGTTGATGGATTTTTGGGAGAGTTTAAAGAACAATGGGATGAATTTTCCATAGAAATCATTTTGAAACCAATTGTAGAATCTAGATACGAGAGGCCCTATTCTGGGAACAACTGTGATGATGAGGAGGCTTTCTAAAACACATTATTTAAGAGGTAGCTTGAAGACCTTGAACCCCCAATCCCAAGTGTCTTCCCTCAAGTCAAGCGCCACCCAATCTGGAACTCAATCCTCTTCTAGCCTAATCAAAATATTCTTTTCTACGATATTCCTCATCGATCGTTGTTATAATCACATCTAAGTTGGAACAAAGTTAATATGAATGTTTTATATTTGTTTTATGGAATTAAAGATATATTATTGGTTGGATCATTACTGATATTAAGGTAATTGACTCATCATAATACATGAATAAGATACCTATAGAGCCTAACCATAAACCATGGATTGATGAGAAAATATGATTAAATACCATTATGAAAGATGTTATCAGAGAGGAGGTAATAATATTTTTTCCAATTTTAGATAGACTATGGACTAGCCCTATTAAGTTGGTCTCTAAGAAGAGATGAGTCAAAATTATTAGAATTGAGAATAATGAAAAAGTTAAAATTAGGAAAAAAAATTAGGTGTCTACATTGATTATAGGAACCTGGATGTTTATAATAGAAAAGATCATTTCCCAATGGCATTTCTAGATCAAATACTTGATAGTTTGGTTGGTAATGAGTAGTTGTGTTTACGTAATTGATACTCTAGTCACAACCAAACTTCCATAGCTTATTATGATTAAGATAAAACCACTTTCACTTGTCTATTTTGGCTATTTACCTACCCACAAATTTCCTTTGGGATGTATGGAGATCCAACCATTTTCTAAAGATGAACGATAGATATTTTCCTTGATATTATTAGGAGGATAATTGAGGTTTTTATAGACGACTTCTCAATAGTTGGAAGTGAATTTGACAACTATCTTAATAATATGGAAATAGTTTTGTAAATGTTCCAAGAAATAAATCAAGTTTTAAACTAGTAAAATTGCCAATTTATGGTCACTGAAGGATTTTTTTAGGTCACAATATTTCCAAGAGAGGTATTAGAGTTGATAATGTAAAAATAGAAGTTATCCATAAGCTACCACAACCTAAAAATATTTAGGTAATTAGAGTCTTTTTTGGCCATACTATTGTCTATATAAGATTAATCAAATAAATTCTCCAAAACCACAAGGCCCTTATGCCCACTTCTAGTCAAGGAAATTCCATTTGTATTTGAGGAATGGTTTATGGAGTCATTTAACCTTATTAAATATAAAATAAAAACCTCACTGATTATCACTACACTAGACTAGAAACTACCATTTGAGGTTATGTGTGATGCTAGTGATGTTGATGTAGGTGTTGTTCTGGGGAAGCAGAAAGAAAAGAGTTTTTGTGAGATTCATTATACTAGAAAGCTATTGGATGATTACCAAAATAACTATTCTACCAAAAAGAAGGATTTGACATCTATTATGTTTTATTTGAACAAGTTTTTATAGTATTTGATTGGGTCTAATGTTATCATATTCACTGATAATTACACCCTTAAATAATTTCTAGCTAAGAAAGAATCCAAACAATGGATTATGAGATAGAAACATTAGTTTCAAGAATTTTATTTATAAATAAAGGATAATAAGGGAGCTATGAATGTGGTTGTTAACCATTTTTCTAGGTTACCCATCACCTTAGAGGATAAACTAAAACAAATAGACACTTAATTTCCTTATGAATAATTGTTTTCTTCTTCAATTAACCATTATTCTTAGTTTAAAAGAATTTATAACTTTTTGGATTCATGTTTCATTCCCTTAGACATTTCACAGAACCAAAGGATAAAATTCATTTATAAGTTGAAACATTACTTTTGGGATGACTCCTTTCTATTTAAGAGATGTGCTTATGGAATTTTAAGGAGGTGTGTAGTTGAGGAGGACATGCCACCCATTCTTGAGAGTTATGACTCATCACAATGGTATATACATCATGGGGTAGAGAGAAACACCAAAAAGTCCTTACAAGTTGGTTTCTACTAGAAAACGTTTTTCAAAGATTCTAAGAGTTATGTAGTTGGATGTGAAAAGTTCCGGAGGCTGATAAATATTGATATGAGATAGGAGCCACCCCAAAAGTGGATTCCCGAGGCTGAAATATTTGATTTTTGGGGTTTAGACTTTATGTGTCAATTTCCATCTTCTTATGGTAATGAGTATATTCTTGTTGCTATGGATAATGTGTCCAAGAGGGTTGAGGTAGTGACACTTCCCAATAATCTTTCATCAATTTTTTCAAGTTCACTAGGAAGAATATATTTTCATGATTTAGAGTAAATAAATTATTCATCACAAATAATGGAATTTTTTACAATAATTATATGTTAATGTATTTTATGGATAAATATTGGTGTGCTCATAAAATTGGAATCACTTATCACGCATAGTCCAGTGGTCAAGATATTATTTCTAAGAAAGAGTTTAAATAGATTTTGGAGAAGGTAGTGTCTAGTTCTAAGAAGGATTGGTATATCAAGTTTGATGAAGCTATGTGGGATTAGAAGACAACCTATAAGAACCCTATAGAGATGGATCCATATAGGTTAATCTTTAAAATGGCATGTCATCAGTCTATAAAACTACATCACAAATCCTTTTGGGTAGTGAAGGACATAAACTATGATTTTAATTATTTTTGAGAGAGAAGGTTGTTGGATTTGAGTGATATGGAACAAATTAGGATAGAATATTATGAGAATTCCCAGGTTTCTAAAGAGATAAAAAAAAAATCCTTTCATGGATTAATCATTTAGATTAGGGATTTTATGGTTGGTCAAATTGTCTTGATATTTAATTTCAAGATAAATATTTTTCCTCGAGTTTGAAAAATACATGTTATAGACCCTCAAACATTATGAGAGTGATTATAAATGGGGATTTTGAGCTAGTTGGATAAGAGAATCAACTATTTATGGCCAACATTGTATGAATAAAACACTACTTTGAGGGTAATTCGAAGCACTTGGCCACCATACTCTTCTTGAAAGCTAAATCCACCACTGAGATTAACTATGGACTATAAACCTTGTGTTTCCTGGAAACTAACCCTTGGTTTTTTTCGTGATTTATTTTCTTTTCTTTTAATAAAAATAACTCCTACCCCTGTGATTTTTAATCATCCCAATTTCATTAACTATTAGAAGAAATGGGAAATTTACCAAAGTTTTGGAGTGATCGTAAGATGAATCTACATCCTGGAACTTTCTGGAATTTTTTTCCTAAACTCAAACTTTGGTTATTATTCATTTTTACAATTCATTTTGTTTCATATTAATGTTAACCTATTTTAATTGTGAATGAAATTGAATATAAAAATTAGAGGGACTTCTCAATGAAGGAAAAGTGAATACATTTGGATGAAATATAATGATAAAATCTTCCACATACAGGGGAGTATTGTCGTAAATTTCTCATTTAATTCTTTTTTTGCATGGTCATAGGAATAAAGTGTGGGGGAATCCCCCTTTAAATGTTGAATCAAAATAAATGAATCTATTTATACTGATATAGGTGCTTATCTTGTTATAATCTATTATATTGAAAATCATTTGGAACCAAATTTCAAACATTGTTGCACCCATTAAAATCTATTTCATTCAATTAGTTCAGTACATTATTGTCATCATGAAATATTGTTAGCCAAATTATAAATTATTTAGTTCTGTTATTAAAATAAAATTTTGAACTTTTGTACATCTTTTCTGACTATTATGGTTGATGAGTAAAATATTTTGTGAAAATTATTATAACACTTCAAACATAATTGGGACTATTGAATTGTAAATCAATTATCATAAAAAACTTCTTTAAAATGATCTCACACCTTAGGATTTAAAATTATATATAATTTTAGGTTTTAGGTGTGGAGAATAGGGTTATTTCAATGTGTTTAGATGTGCTTAAATGTTTTATACATATCACAAAATTCCTTGATCATGCAGTACTGGGACATATCCCAACATAAACCCACAACAAGTTAGAACCTCATGGGTAACAAAGTATCATGGCTGTATTTGAGCCTCACCTCATATAAATCTCCAATTCCATTTGATTTACCCTACTCGATCATGAAATACCAGTCCTTAGACCAACCTAAACATGAAAAAAGTGATATCTTCTCAGGTACCCATGTTACATGGATTCCTGAGTAGGATGTGAGTAAAACTAAGTAGTCCACCAACAATGAAATCTCACATATAAATGCAGTGTTTGGGAATTTAAAATACTTTAAATATAAATAAATATCATAGAATCATAAATAAATAACCGCACTGATCCTTGGGTTCTACCATAGTACCCTGATCAACTAAAACCTGCTTCGACCTATGTTGGAATATCTATGTGCACATCACATAATCATGCAATATAAGGTGAAAGAAATTACCAAAAAGAGGTTATCTTATTTGGTCATTAGTATTAGGAACAACTACTGGATCTAAGGAGCTTATATGTGGCATCACATAACAACATACATCAATGCTGGATCCATGGAGCATGCCCAAGGAATCCATGAGTACCAATTACAATTGCCAATTCCTAGGGGGAGACCCTAGGAAATCAAGTAGTAAAGCGTCAGTGTTGATACTCAGAAGGTAATACTAAGTAATACATAGTAATCAGTTAGAAACACTGAACCACCGAAGGAAATATTGAGCATTCCATAGTCATCAGAATCTAAAATGATCCCTATGAGGTAATCCTGGGTGATTCATAGATATCAAGTGTCATCTCCAAACCCTAGGTGATATCCTTGGTATTACATAATACTAGGATAATATGACAGATACAAGGAGATAATAAAAGGCATACCATGTATATAAATATATCTAAGAGTGTAGTACGTTCCTCCCATAACATCTCATATAACATAACTTATAAGGGTTGGGCATTCTCTTAACCCATATCACATGATCATGGTCAACATCTCAAGCGCATGAACTGTAACTGTCACTACAACCATATAAGGATCACATCATTGATTTGGTTTATAAGTTTACTCCTACAATTAAAACTACCCATTCCCATGCACACCCTCCCACTAGGTCCAACAAGTCTCTGTGAACCCACTAGGGCCCCCTAGGTCACATCATATCTAGGTCACATTATAAGGATCTCTCAATATCAACCCATCTATTAGATCAATTCCCACCACATGGAGGGAATATAATCCCCTTACATTTTCATGTACCCTCAATGCCTCACTACCCTCCAAACCAAATCTCATAAGGGAGATAACCTGAAGCCCATCCCCTTCCCAATCCATCTTAGGTCGGTCCTCCCACCCAACCTATCCATCAATTTCAACAGGTTCTACCAACCCAGGTAATCACATCTCAATGGGGGAGTAATTCTTACCCTAGGGACATCTCAATCATCCTAGTAGCTCTAAGGCCTCTTTGGGTCCCCATATGGCCAATCCATAGGCCATCCATCTCAACTTGTCACTCCCTCTACATGGGGGTTTCTATGGGGTTCTATACTAGGTCCATTACATTATGTTAATTTAATTTAATTAATACACCTCAGGGTCCAAGTTTCACATGGAATACTAGCATAATCAATTCCTCAACCATCAGCAGATGAGGAATATAACTATTTTATATGTTCTATCATGGCCTTGGTACTTTTTTCATTTATCACATAGGAATTTAATTTTCAATTAACCATTTAATTAAATTTTAAATAATTTGATCACCAAAAGTGGAGAGACCTTACACATCAATTGAAATATAAATAAATCATAATACAAAGATGGTATATAGAAGGATCCACCTACCTCATTCTATAATCCTTTTATTTTATAGCATGGAAGCTCTCATTGAGGCATGTTTAAGGTCCATCCAGCAATCTCCCATCCATATAGTGCCCTAACTCACATCAATAAAATGGAAAATTAATTATAAAACATTTCTGATTAATTATATAATTTATTTAAACATCTAAAAATTTATTATTTATTAAATTAAAATAGGAACAATGCCTAAAAACTCATCGGGCGCACCCGCCGCACCAGAACAACAACCAAAATCATGCAGAAGGTCCACAACACCCACCCAAAAAACATACCACAAAAGATACCTAACAAATTATAATGATTAAATCACTAAAATTATTTATTATAAGTGAACAATTTTTGAGAATTCCCCACATTTATATACATCTACAAAACAACATGTGATAATGAGAGGATGTTATCTCAAGACATCCTATACACAGACTGACAAAATTCATAATAAAAAACCGCCGATTCGACTATTATCTGGTGAAATTTATGCCAGATCCAAAAACAAATATCCCAATATTAGGACACATAAAACTAAAATAAAATAAGAGATATGAGGAGGAATAATATTATGTTTAATTCCATGAAATCTCCCTAAAACCCGTCTCCAATATAGGGTGATTGAGAGAGGAGAATGAAGGGGGAGTTCAGGCCAAATGACCTCCACATTCACATTTACACAACCAAAAATGACGGGGAGGGGTTGAGTGAGTCTTACTTTTATTTATTTTTATAACCCCCTTCATACACCTTTCATGACAAGAAAATGGTTTATGACATGAATTTTCAGACGGAGGGCCCAAACCTCTTTCCAATTTAATTCATGGCCTAAACGGATAGGGGGCACTAAATGAAATATATTAATAGTGTGAATGACCACTCAACATTGGAATGGTCAAATGATACACAATTTTAGAATCCTGGCCATCCGACTGCTGCTCCAATTCCCATCAGAACACCCCCAAGCGACCAACAAAACTTAAACCACATCCAAAAATACACTTTAAGGATGTTCAAACCAACATGATTTCATTCCGAGTCTCAATTATCAAAAAATATTATAAAAATAAATTCCAAATTTCTATAGAATTTCTCAACTATTTTAGGCATGTGGTATTATATTATATATTTTCTATGAAAATGTATTCTTTTCATGAAATCGAAATTTACAAAAAAAATGTGATTTTTAAACATTCTGCACAAATCATCACCATAAGATATATAATATGACCATGAGACTCCAAAATTTTATCAAACAGACTTTTTATGACTTCATGAAGATTATATAATTATTAAATAACCATCATAAAAATGGAATCAAAATTGAAAAATCTTGATCATTTTAAACGTTAAAAATATGCATATTGAGGAAGATTCTTAGAAAATTAACTAACACTTAACCTATTGAATTGTTTTGTTTCTGAAATAATTTTTACCCCATTATCATAAATATATTGATATTATAGAACAATTGGAAAAATAATTTTTACCAATACAAAGATATCAAAACTTTTTTGGAGATTATGAACCAAAAAACACCAATACAAGCAATGAAAACTATACCAATTTAGTAACAAAGTGAAACATAATAATAAATGAAATAAAAGGAATAATAATAATGTAATGAAAATGGAAGATGTGTAGATGAATTTAAATTATTAATATAATATTATTATTTATGAGGGTATAATTCATACGATGCATTTCAAGAATTTATGTAAGAGATTTTTCATTTAAACTCGACTATAAATGTTTCGAAAATTTCCTTTAATTTTTTTCCTCCATGCCCAAATTCATTATTTTAATTTAAAAAATCACTTCTCAACAATTATATGATTTATTAAGGTCATAATAAATTATCCTTGACTTTATTTAGAAAGGTATTAAAAGAATCATCTAAAGGTTTTCCGCACGGGTTGTTTTTACTTTCATTACAAAAGTTTAAAAAGAATGTTTTTTAACATTTACCACATGATAGTCTTTTCTCACTTTATTATACATATTCATTAGTAATATTACTTTTCATGTTTTTATTAAATTCAATTATACTTATTTTGTGATTTTTTTAAAGATTTATTAATGAAATGGATATTTGTTTCTTATTTTCATGTGATAACTACAAGTGTTTTTGCTTTTGGGTTCAAATGAATGTTTTCATGAGTTTTATGATGAAAGCAAAAGATACTATGTGTTTTATTCATTTTATGGTTCATATAAAATCTATATAATGATGGGTGGGACTTTTATATCCCTATAATTCATTGGGTAAAGATATATTTTCTTGATAAAATATGTTAGAATAACTAGGTAGGCTATTCAATTTTAAGTGTGATTATAAGGTTGATGATAAGTTTTATATGAATATCATTTACAAAGTAACCTTAATGATTATGTTTTTTCATTCATTATTTTTTATGTAAAATTTTTAGTAAAATATTTGGGAAATGAGTTTGATTTCATGAGTAGTATGTGATTATGTAAGATCAAATTTTAATATGAAAAAAGGAAACAATTCTCAGGATTTTTCCTATTTTTCAATAGACTAATAAGTTTCCCTTATTTTTTATATCCCTTATTGAGATTTAAATTCTCATACAAAGTTTTCAAATTATTTTACATAAATTAAGGATTTATACGAATAAAAAAACATTTAGTTATGAAGAATTTTCCAAAAAGAATAATTTATGTTAAGAATGAGACATGTGTGTAAAAATAAAGACCTATTTTCTTGAAACAATTTAGTATATGGGGAAGAATCCAATTTTTAATGAAATGGTTTTATAAATTCTATAAAACTCTAAACCTAAAAGGCCATTTAAATGTTATTAAATGAAATCCTTACTATAAATCATGTAATTAAGGGCTAGATATGTATGGGCTGTTAGATAATGCATATGTGAGAAAATAAGGGAGACCTATAAGGGACTTTGCAGATGTATCATATAAAATACCTTGAATTTAGAGTCACATAGAGATTATATTAGACTTTTCATTTCTAACTAGAATAAAATTATTAACCTAATGAGGTTGTCTTACAATATTGTATGGTTTGATGGATCTTGTCAGGTGTTGTGTGATGATGATTCATATTCCACCTAGATCTGTAGCTAGTTGAAATCTAAATTATACATTATGTTGGGTGAATTTATTTGAATTGAGTTTATCTTGAAGAGGTAACTCATTATCTTGAATGATGATATTCCCAGGGGGTCATGAGAGGCCTAGTGTTTTCATGAATGGGATTCCATTGAGGGCATACTATTTGGTTGACCATTGATGACTTACTCTGCTTTGGGAATCTATATTTCAAAATGATAGTGATTGGACATAAGGAATTATTACCATTAGATAGGTGACTTGTGAGTTAACATGGGATAAATGTCAATACCAAGAGAAATCTAGTACGACCATGATGGATGAACCACAATGTATAAAATATTGTATTTTCTATCAAGAATTCAACATGGATTGTGACTCTGGGCATGAAAATGAAATTTCATGTAATAAAGGCTCATACTAAATTGAGTGATGATCGTTGATAGTAGTGATTTTCTCTTGGGATGTTTAAGTTTGGAGATGAGTGTATTAATGGATTTACAAGGATTGAAAAATAATTATCCAAGGAGTGGAAGGTTTAAAGAAACACTTAAATTGATATCTCTATGCTATGAAACTAAAACCATGTATAATATAAAATGAAGAACATATGTGTACCTTACACTATACTTGGTAGTGAAGGTTCTAGGGGACATCAAAAGCAGCCAAGCCTATTCCCAATAATGGATTTTTATAAATTTCATTGAATATACCCTTAGTATTAGATGAATTATACCCTAGAATATTCATTGAGAGGAACTTTTCACATATAAATTATAATTAATTTATTTAAACAAGAATTTCCTTAGCTTTCAATTCATTCATCATTATCGAATTAATTGACCTCTTCATATCATACCATCATTTCATTGGGGGATTCATGTGTAGAAACCCTCTAGTGTTATCCACACATTCTCCAAAAACATTATAAGATCACCATAAAATATTTGGGTGTTAGTGTGGATGATTCCTACCACTTGTCTCATTCACCATTGACCATAACAAGAATATTTTCCAACTTGAATGAATGCCACTTGATATCTTGATTATTGAGAGGGATGAGGGGTATCTTTTCTCTTTATTATTGTGGTATTTATAGAGAATGTTATCTCAAAGGTTTAGATAATTCTCTATGTTAAATGTTGTTCACAAAAATAGTCTCACACTAGAAATGATATAATCATGTTTATATAGCTAGGTTTAGAGAATTGACAATTTCACATAATCCTTTAGCTAATATCTCAATCTATAGTAACCTCCAAGTTAAATAATAATAATAATATTATTATTATTATTTCCTTGATTTGAACATGAATCACATATAATATAAAAATCATCTCTTAAATAAATTAAATTATATTTATTTAAATTATATTTAATATATCATTCCCACTAAACCCTTAACATTGTCCATTATCCTCGTCAATATTTATCAAACCTTAAATAATGAATATATCACTACATTATTCATTCAATAAAATAATAATATTATATTCATTTTTATTTTTAGGCTAGCCTGAGTGGTAATGACATCTTGTAATTCTTCATATGACTGGGGTTTAAACCCTACCAGCCCCCTTGGGGGAGATTTATAGGCCATTTATGGCTAATGGTGTCAAAATTGATCTAGTAGGGGTAAATAATCAAGTATACATTGACATAGTGTATGGAATCGGTAGGGGAACTTTGGGCTAGGAAGAAGGGATTTTATGCCAAAAGAACTTTGGCCTATAAATTAGAATGAGTTATCTAAGGAGTGGGACAACCCTTAGGGGGGTGTGACTTGTACTTAATAGCCCAGTGGTGTGTTTGTTGTTTCCTTTACTTATTACCTCTATGACCTTAACTAAAAATTATATTCAATAACTAGTTAATACAAATTTGTTTATTATTTTTTCAACCAAAATAATAATAATTATTTTTTACCTTGTGAATTAATAACAAGTAAATAAATATTATATATTCATGAAATTATTAATTACCTTGTGAATAAATATATATTTAATATTAAACTTCAACATATATTCTTTTGAATAATTTGTGATTCAATTAATATGATCAATGATATCAGAATAATTATTAAACCACAATTCAGTAAAATACTCATTCAACTGCTAAATTCAAATAGAATTTAACTGATTTTATAGATAACCTTGGTGTTGGACCCTCTAGTATTCATTATTAGTGGTATCAGGCTAATAGTCCCAAAGTCCAAGATGAAAGTCTTGCTATCTGTCAAGACAACCATAGTGAAAGAAGTTAATGTCACAATGGAAACAACTTCCTACCTATGCTCACCATGTAATGTAATATGTTTGTCCTAATGACTTATTAGATAGTAATTTGTATAATCAACCAATATTATTTTTTTATCTTTTAATGAATTTTCATAAAATGAACATGTCGGTATCCTATCATGGCCACAAATTTCTTATTCAGTTCCATTTCATTTAATGGACTTGTGATATTGCTTCTATTATAATGGAAGGGATAAATCCATTATTGACTTATTAATTAGTGTCATATCACTCGTGATGCACCCAAAATATTCTACCTTATCATGAGTATATTTTATCATGGTTTTTATCAATTCATCAAAGTAAATGACTCCTGATATGAATTAATAATAATCTCATGTCTAAGGACCAATATACATATTTGTAGATAGAAATATCCAATGAAACATATAACATGTGGAATTCCTATGTATGAGTCTATTATCATAACTTTCTCTCACAGAGATTAACAAGGGTGAAAATCATGAGAAAATGTATCAATGTTTTATAACTATCCTACCACTGATAGCCTCTATCATTTGTGTCCTATCAGATGATTTTTTTATCCATTAAATACATATTTAAGAATATTTCCATAGCAATTCAGTGTTATCAATATAGTGGGGAACTACAATGACCTTTTGATCTAATAGATACTCTAAGGAAATTATCACATCAATGTAATACTTAAGAGAAATCATCATGGGATAGGATATTCATTAATATTAATTTATTTGAATATCCATAATTGAAAGTAAAAAGTAGTTGGTTCTAAGGAACCGAATCCAATAGGCCAAATCAACTTTATTCAAACATGAGATTGATGGAGAATAATGTGAAGTAGCCACAGGTCTCCTTTAACCTAGGTGTATTCACAGGTTTAAGAATCACCCAAAATATTTGCAAGGTCCTATTTATGAACATAGTATACCAGTACCTCTTATGTGGAAAAGGAAGAATGAAAATAGAGCTTCAAAGAGAATTTTTGGGAACTACATGCACCATCTTAATGGATTCAACCTGTTTATAAAGATTTCAAGGCATATACAAAGTGGTTGGTCCAACTCCAAACAATTGTTTTCATCGATTATTCAAATAAAATCTTCAAAAACATGATGAAGAAACCCTATATACTTCATAGAGAGGATATTTCCACATTTAAATTTTAATTATTTTTTTAAAATCACATGAACTTGATAATTATTTTATCATTGATGATTAATTCTATATATTCTCTTGTATTATCACTGATAATAAGAATCCAAAGTATAATTCCACCAGAAATATCCATATGAGATCCTTGAATCTCATAATGTCATCATTGGTATTTTTGGTTCTAGTATGGAGGGACCAAATGCCTTGAATCATTCACCATTGATTACAATAGGAAGTTATTTGTTCTTGAATGAATTATTCTCTTATTATATTTTCCTTGTGAGGGAATAGAAGGATTGTATGTCATTCTTGAGATAATTCTTTATAGAGTTATCATTAGTTTTGAGTTAATTTTCTAAGGAGGATTTATTTTGAACATAATTTCTCATAAACCTAGAAATGATATAAAATTGGAATATATAGTTAGGGTAAAATATTTTGTAAACTCAATAATTAATGTTATTTAATATTCTCTCTAATATATTCTCCATGTCAAATAATAATAATTATATTATGATATTCCATGGAATACACTAACTTATGGATATTTAATTATCATTTCCATTGGACCCTTAACTTGGACCATCAATCCTCCTTGACATTTATTAAACCTTGAATAATTAAAATTTATTTAAACAAATAAATATCTTTATAAGTTCCTTCATAAGAATTTAAAATAGCTCCAATATAGCATAAGCAGTAGTATATTGAGAAACATAGTTTAAGGCTTAATGGAACCTCAATCTCTTGGACCATTATCCCTCTATTGTTCAGCTCTATATCCCCCTAGGTGTTCCTTATGAAACCCCTCACAACATCGTCAATGACACATCCAAGTGATTTAAATCCCTCCCTATGTTTTACAATTTTTTATTGTCTCAGAATTCTTCCTTTTCATGTATTTATCTCTAGTTTCCCTAGTTTGTTCTCAAATATTGTTTTGAAACTACTATAGTACACCTCTTATGCTTCTTTTATTGCTTAACCCATTACACAATACCCTACATGGTTAGACATGATGATGATTCAGTGGTTTTGTACTTGTTGCGGTGGAATCTTGAATGTTTTAGTTCAAGGTTCTTTATGCATTTTGTTTACTTCTTCGATAGTCGGTGACTATTGGTTTATGATTTAAACTCATTATGATCGATTGATCTCACTTATTTTGTTTCTATCTAACCCATTACTGTTTACCCCAACTTATTCAGTCATAATGGTGCCTATGATGGAATGGTAAGGTGGTGGGGGTTTCGTTGGTGTAAATGTCTCACTTTTTCTCTCTCTGTGTGGCCTCTGATTTTGAGTTTCTTGGTATCACTTGGTCCACTTGATATTCTCTATTTCTACTGATGCAAGAGTCTCTAGTTTTTTCAGGATTCATTTCATTATTTCATCTTGGTCTTATTCTTGGGATACTGTTTGGAAGTTTTCTTTGATATGGTCATCTTTGATGTTGAGAACATTCTTATAGTGGAGTCCATACACAGAATAAGAATGTGTGTGGTGGGTGTTGGCTACATGGGTTTAATTTTGATATTTGACATGTAGTTTAAGGCAATTCTCTTATTATCTAGTGCCAATTAATGATGCATTGACTTTATCTTTGGTGGTTTGAACCAATGGAGTAATTTTATTATGATTCCTTCTTTAATTTTGTCCTGTTTTTATTCTGGTTAAGGGTTATAGTCTATGAATCCCTAGTTATTCAGATGAAAATGACTCAAAAAGGGGTGAATTATGTTTTTAAATTTTATCTTTTTAAAAATTTAACTTCCCTCTTCAAATTAATTCTTTAAATATTATCCTTTATTAAATAATATTTTTATTTAAATAACAATAAGTGTAAAGGATAAAGCACAACAAAGTTTTTATAGTGGTTCAACATCTCTAAGATAATCCCTTACTCCACTCCATCAACACTCAATGTAATCTTGGTAATTTTATTATTATCATTTTCATAGGGACCTTCATAGCTTACCACAAGAAGATAACACTTAGTCTATACAAAAAGAACATATTTTATTAATAACTTATTATAATGTCTATCCCTCAGAATTAAAACCACACGTGGTTTAAGAAGTGTGTAATAAAGAAATATAGATTGATTTAGATATTTTGTTGAAAATAGAAACACATAATTATTAATAACCATAATTAATATAAGATAACCCCCTTTGGAAAAATATATCTTCTTTGGTAGAAGTTTTGTAGAGATACATAGTTGTATACTAATCTTTAAAAAAGACATAGCAATAGTAGAATTATATCCTTACTTTTATTTATTCCTTGTAGTATTAATGAATATAGAAAAATATTGAAAATACTTTTAGAATTCTCATTACCAATGAATAATATGTTGCTTGAGAGTTTGACCAGTGAGCATTGCTTGTGTATTTTTGAAAGGCATTTGAATTATATTTTTCTTTACCTTCACAATGACACATTTGAACAATAATTAAAATTCTATAAAGTCGAAGGTTTCCTTGATGTTCTTGAAATTAGGGAACCTTCTACCCTATAATATTACTACAATCTTCCATAAATAAAATCCAATATAAACTTGGTCAAAAAATCCCAAAAAGGTCACAACTTTTTCAATAATCCTTTTAAAAGTCTAGACATCATAACCAATGAATTATTAATTTAAATCAAAAAGAATATATTTTTAAATTTGAACAAAATATTAATAATCAAACTTCAAGTATTTACATAAAATAAATCATAGAATATATAATCTGTGTAAGAATAAAATATATTTTTATTATGTTTATATTTGAATAAATGGGTTTTTGATCTTGTGTAAGAATAATGAATTCTTCATGTAAGAATAACTTATGAATTTAATTGTATATGCAATAAATTTTACATTTCTGAATATCAATTACATGTGAGTAAATTGAACCTTACATAGACCATGTATGAATAAATATTTCAGTGTAAGCTATTTTACATGGATAATTTTCTTTCAATAAGGAATAAAATTTTGATTCCATTAAATATTTAAGAATAACTAGCATCTACATAAAGTTTTCATGTTGCAATAATTAGTCATGTAGGATTATTTCATAAATTGTTCGACTTATATTGGAATAACTCAACTTTCACATAATATTTTATACTTATAAAATTTTCTATAAAGAATTCTAGAATAATAATCTAAATATAAAATAACATGTATATACTCTTTTATAATTTAAAAAATAAAATTTCACACACTTAAATAAAGTCAATAGATTGAAAACAAGATTTGTTGAGAATAAAAACTCTGGATATATTAGAGGATAATAATTTCCCAACAATTTTGATCTCTATCTTGATGTTCCTCATGGGGAAACTTTTAAAGAATATCATAACCTGCACTGGGGAAATTATTTCCTTCTATTATTTATTGTCGATGAAAAACAATGAATCTCTTGATATTGGGGATAAAATATAGTGGTTTATGAGAATCAATGATCCATGATCAAGTTATTGGTGTCCTATTGATTATCCTAAAAATAAAAAAACAGCACAACCATCCCACATAAAGGAAATATCAAAAAAAATAAATAGGGTGAAAAGTATATTAGGTTAATCAACAACGGTTTTATACAATTAATTTCACCAAATTCCCTAGAAAAAGTGTCAAAATATTAATGTCCCCACAAGATTTGTTAAAAATTTATGTGTGCTCGATCCTTAACTAAAATACTAGGACATATAATAGTTTCTGTTTTAGATCATTCCTAAGTCGATGATGAAGTAAATCTCAAGATTATATTTTTTGATTATTATTAACCCTAAAATTATATTTTTATAAAAGATCAATGTAAATAAAAAAAGAAAATATATGATTTTAAAGACAATCAATTAATGTAATAAGAACGAAACCAATTTCATTGGTGGTTTTTACAAAAAAAAGTGTTTATCTCCGTTATTCATAAATTGATATAATTGATATGTTACATGATTTTCCAAGGGAAATAAACTTAATTATGATCAAATCTATTGATTTTATTTAATCCAATTTAAATAATTAGATCAAATAAATAAACTAAACTATGTATATTTAGTTCAAACATAAAAAGAAATCAATGAATCCTATTATTACTCATAGTTTAATTCTCTCAACCAATTTGTATATCCACCCATATTAAATCCTTTTCAACAAATTATTATTAATAAATGAGATAGAAATTGGAGTATCAAATTGATTCCTAATCAAAATTATGTTTTATGAATGAAGTCAATAGAAAATTAAGTTCTTTTTACCATTGATCCCTTACTCCTTAAGTGACTAATCACCCATGATTAAAGAAGATCTAGCCATGAGTAGATTATTTATCTTATGAACTAAGTGTAAGAATGAAATAATGGATCAAGAATAAAAAAACTAGGACAAAAAAATAATAAAAATCAAAAATAAATAAAAAATTTATAATCACAATGATAATAGTAAAAGAATATGTTCCTAAATGTAAAAATAATTCAAAATATTTAATAAATTTGAATTAAATTGAAGAACAACATGAAAAGTTATCTAAAAATATGAAAGGACTAAAATTTATAAACATAAAGGAACTAAAACTTAATGGTATATTTACATGATGTGGTGTTCCAATATAAGATAAAACAAAAATATTTTTCCTCTGGAATCTTCACAAAATGAATTCTTCACATATCTACTGGATCATAAATAGCTCCATATTATGGGTCAAGATTTTCTTTAAATTTCTAGAATAATTAGAAAACATAAATTTAAAGATAATTATAAATCACTATATTCAATATCCATATCTTGGGATTATGAAAACGGACTATTTGGCACCAACACAACAAAATAAATGCCACGATGCTCCAAAGAAAATGGTTTCCTTACTCTGTATATGTCCTTAAGTGTTTTCATTTAGTATTTTAGTAATGAAATGCACAATGAATTGGATTACAGTGTAATAGTAATCATGGTTGGAATGAAATATCATTGTATACCATGGATAAATACTCCATGTAATAAAGGATTTTAAACTCCTTTTAGTTCATTAAAAACCATTACCACGACATAGTCTAGAGAACACCACGATGTGTTTCCATTGAAAGTGTTTCCATTTGTGCCAAAGTTATCTCAATCAGTTGCGATGCTCAATTCTTCCTAAAATCATTCAAAGTAACATAAATCAGACATGATAATCATTATTTCATAATAAAAATCCATTGATAAGATTAGTATAAAAATAAAGTATTAATTTGATCACAAGAAAATACAAAATATATATATTTAATACAAATCACAATATTCTTGATTAGGATTGACCTTTACACTTTTATTGGTGTGATTTTAATGGAATCGATCAAATGAAAAATAAAATCATTTTATAAAAAATTCTCATTTTATAAGAGGGGATTATTGATTTAATAGATATCAAATAAAGAAAAAGAATATATATTTATTATAATAATATTAGTTCAAAAATCAAAATATTGTGCCACTTTGGGGGTGGTCCAGAGAAAAGTGTTAGATATTCGATCCTCAAGGATGAGTGTTCAACTCCCATTGGAAGGTCATCAGAATCCTAATTTCATGGCCAAATATTTAAATCATCCAAAAGTAAAGGGTATAATGGGGGAAATTTTTTTACCTAGTTGGTTTGAATGAAATATTAAAGACATGGGATCTAGTACTCGCTTCGGTGGGGGGAAGAATATACTGGGGAATAGATGTCTTTTATAGGTTAGGTTGGGTTTTTGTTCGAAGTCTTTTTGAATAATTCATATTTTCAATATAAATTGATTAAAATAACTTTATGATAATGGAATAAATAAAATATAAATAATTGTTTATCAATAAAAGTATGCTCATGGGTAATATGTATTTTTTAAAAAAGGGGTAAAATTTGATTTTGTTATGATTGAAATCATGTATTTATATCTTTTTTATTAATTTATATGAGTTTAGATAAGTTTTATAAATATAAATTTCAATTAAAAAAGAATAGTTTTATCGTTTGGTGATTATTTTATCCCAATAAATAAAGAAAACCAAAAACCATATAATATATGATTTGTGAGTTATTTTAAACGATAAAAAAAATTAATATGGTAGGATTCATGTCATGAACCATCCCTTATAGTACCCCACTACGGATGGTAGTTGGGATATGAGTGACCCCCGAAACCCACCTCTAACAGACCAAGGGTTGGTGACTAACATTGGCGATATAAAACATTCAACATGGGAGGAATTACCAAGTATAATTATAAGAATAATAAAATATCCACTATTCAATACCAATACTATTAAACTAAAATAACCCATAATATTGATAATAATATAATATATATTTACTTCCATATAACAAAATGATAATTTCCATAAAGTAAATACAAAAAATAACTCCTAAGGAAACAACTCCAACACCAACTGAACTCCATTTCACAAGCTAGTAATGTCTAGAATGATCATTGAACCCGAATTGAAAATCTATAAAAATAGTAAAAAGAAACAGGGTGAGCATACCAGTATACATTGTATGTATCTCCCTAGAAACTTTCATGTCAACATTGAAAAACCATATTTAAATATCAATAAATAAGAAATGAAACTGTCATGGCCCAACTTGAGAAACCCTAACCCGGTACTTGAACCAACCCATGATAAGGCCCAAAGGGTGTTCTCAATCCACACAGGATGGAAAATAGTGTCTGAGAATCAATGATACAATATTGTAAGAATGGTTTCTCCTAATAAATATGTATATCCTTATAGTAGAATCTGTACTAGGAATCCTACATGGTGAAGCCATAAGTTGGACTTCTATGAAACATGAAATAAAGTGTTTTAAATAATAAAAGTACTAGAAATAGAATAACTAAAAATAATGATCAAACCCACAACGCCAAATCATAAACCAATAACGTTCATAAAAAAACCAATATAGGATCTCAATCATACCAGGAAAGGAAATGTGGCTGATACATATAGGATCTAAAAATAATAAAAGAAGCCTAATGTATGAAAAAGTATCTCCTCATAACCTAAGGTCACTATCCAACATCAACGCTCTGATCCACTCCATGATTGACTAGAAGAAAATACAATAGGGTAATACTTCAAAAGAATATAAAACTGCACTTATAAAAGCCACTAAGTCTACCAACACTGAGTTTTATAGATAGGGTTTGAGGAAAACATTCAAGTAGGGTTTCACCAAAGAGTTCATGCAATTACTCTAAAATGGAATTCCATAACTTATAGATTGGAAAACAATATTTTAAAGTAAATTTTTAATAATGTTTTGGAAAATAACTCATTATTATTCCAAAAATACTTTTTAAAAACTACACATTTCTTAAAAAAGATGAAAATATTAAATTAGAAACCCCATTTTAAAACCTACTATCTACCCCTGCTTAGATCCACTTTTAGAAACACAAATAAAAGCAAACTCAAATGTAATAAAATGAGGCATAAAATATATTAGTGAATATAAACAAGTGTGATATGAAAGGAAGTAACCAATCGTATCAATTATCAAATGTAAGTATAAAATAGTGTAAAAAATCTATGAGGAATACTAAAATAAAGAGTACATATAAACCACATAATAAGAGAAAAAAAGTTCAAGAGGAAAATATGATTATAAATTAGTAAATAAAAATGAAACAAGGTGATAATAAAATCATGGAAGAAAGGGAAAATATTTAAAGTATCATGCAATCATGGGAAACACCTTAGATCCTAATGAAATGATTGTAGATGTAATCGAGTAGAACCATTTGTTGATCTATTAATGAAGTTCCTAGTATATAATCTTCCGACTTACTCTAACCTAGTATCATTGGGTGGAACTTCCCATTGAAATAACTAATCATTCACTAAAGGATATTAGTTAGTAAATAAACACATCTAGTGTAACAACTATACCTTTATCTTCCACCAAGATACCCAGGTTTCCCATAAATGAAGATACTGGAGGCAAGGAAACATATTATAACATATCAATCACTTTTTAATCACTAATCTCATAGAAAAGAATTACAATACCACATAATTTTCCCACCACCATACAAACTTTTGTAAACACCCACCTTTTATTCATTTAAATGTAAAACAACAATCACAACCAACTCTTAAAAACCACAAACAAAATTAAAACATAACATCATAGAGCTTAAACTAAGGGTGTAGCATATTGTGTGGAAAACCTTTTATGTAAAGTTCCAAGTGGGAATCTGGTTTTAATTTGATAATTAAACACCATTAAATCCCTTTTAAAACCCATTTGGAAACCAAGAATTAATTTGAATGTTTATTTTAATCAAGGAGAAACCTAAACATTAATCCAACATACCAAAAATATCATATATTTATAAACAAAACATCCTTAGAAAAACTTTAAGTATATCATAATCATAAATCACATACAAGTAACATAAGAGCATGTTAAAGAAACCCATCAAAGTCAAATAATAAATAAATTCTAACCAAACGATCACTTAAACATATATCATCCAATATAAAATCATTATAGGTTTAAAACAACTTTTTATTTTAAAATTATTTTGAGAAAAACCGCTTAGGTGTTTTAGAAAACACTTAATATGTGTAATCATTAGTTAAAAAAAATATGAGAATAAGAATTCATAAACCCCATTTTTATTTTAAAATATGGAATCATGAAATTTTTTCAAACAACTAATAGATTCATTAAGGGCCAAAAAATAATAGTTATATAAAAAAAGTGTATAAAACTCAATATTCTCAGGGTATACCAGGAAAAGGAAATCTCATGGAAATGCTTATCAGAAAAAAAACATGGAAGGACCAAAATCCTCAAACATGGAGAGAATAAAACCAAAGAATAAATATACATACCATATAAAACAAGAAAGGTTAGGAGAAACCCTCAACCTAGGGTTTGACTAGGATAACTCTATGAAGAGATAAAGAAGAAAAACTAAGAAGATACAAAGAAGAAGATGAAGATAAATGGATAGAAATGAAATTATAACCTCAAATAACTTCATTGGGAATTACAAAGAAGGCCAAAAATCCATAGTGGAAGAGAGGAGAGCCACTACTAGTGCTCTCTTAATAAACACACTCAAAATGAGTGAAAAAGAAGACTCGCATGGATTTAATTCTACATGTATAGAAAAGGAAAGTCACAAAATCAAAATTTGGGCTAGTCACATCATGGTGCGACTCCATATTCATGGTATGAATCACATTTTCAGAATCCAAATGGAACTAGGAAATCATTTCCTAGGGTCATGTCACAATACAACCTTTTCCTTCCCATTATGATGACCTTGTATAGATAGACCCTTATGGAGTGGAATTTTCATGCGAAACACCCATTTATTGAGTGAAACACATCATCATGGAGTGACCTTTATCCTCACTTAGTATTCTATAATTTCCAATTTTTTACGTATGATGGTTCTCATATGTAAGTGTAGACTATTTACTCTTACATAAGGGACTCATCCATTTCCATATAACCTAGATACCAGCCATAGTGTGACCTAATACCTATGGACTAAATTTTTCCAAAAGTTTAAAATCTTCTGCATATAACCCCAACATAAGAGTAACATTTATATAATGTTTTCTCTAACATATGGGTGTGGGGGATTTATCATTTTTTCAACTACTTGGAACCATCATATCATGACCTCCCTACGTTGTGGTGTGATTTCTTCTAGACTGTAGTTGTATAACACTAATGCTCAAATAAAGAATAGAAAATACAGAAATTAAAATATATAGATTGAAATAAATAATCAAATAACATAATAAGGAAAATTGAGTTTGGAGCTGTGATAATTATACCCACCATATCACTTTTCACCCCTCAAAATTAATCAAAGTTTTTAAGGAATGACATGATCATCATTACAGAAAATAAAAAGGAATATTTATTGAAAGATAAGAAACACCAAGTAAATGATTCCTAAACTATTCCAGGATTTTGGAAAATAACACATTAAAACAAAACTTCATATTTATTTGTTTTTTTATAAAAAAGATGGAGCCTTGATCAAAATACCAATGAAAATTTATTATATAAAAAAATAAATGATACAAAAGACTAAAAGAATGGATTATTTTACAATATTTTTCATGAAGTGGGAAAAAATATATAGGGAGGTCACCTGACCAAGTGATTTCATAACTGACCCCCTTATTGGCAATACCATCCACAACTGTGTTTGCTTCACGAAACACATGTGTAATGATATGATTAATCTCGATGAGTGAGTGAAGGAAATCCATCCATCGAGTTGTGAGAAGCCACACAAGATGCACCACACCATTTTTTAAAGCTGGCATGATGTGGTTGAATCACTTTCAATCCAGATAATATTCCACCATTTTTTCATGGAGAAGGTTATAACATGAATACCACTTAACATTTCTACCTCCAAAGATGAGGTAAAGCCACAGGTGCCGTAGAAGTAGCCAAATAGCTTCCCAAAGTGGTCTTTATACATCACTCCACATCCCGAGGGCCCTAGGTTACCTTTAGAGGCCCCATCAACATGAAGTTTAATGCATCCATAGAGTAGAATATTCTAAAATATTTCGAATGTTTGTTGATGCTGAATTTAAGTACCTTCAACATCGAGGTACCACAAGATGGTGAAATCAGAAAAAACAAATTTTGCAGTTCCCCTGCTGAATAGTAGCAGCTTCATGTATGGCAGCAAGAATCCTCACCAATCCTGCACAAAGACTGAATGAGCTATTATGATGTAAATAAGATTTTTTGTCATACTATATCACATAAAGAAGCTCAACAACCATATCCATAAAAAGCTTCTTGAACTGAAGAGAGGAATTAAAAGTATGACAATTCCATAGTTTAGAGATTATTGAATCTAAAATTAACCATATGTAATGAGAAAGATCATGAACATATTTCCAAAGAGTAGAAGAAGTAGCAAAATAATGAAAAATATGGTTAGTGTCTTCTCTATGCTGATTGCATAGAGTGAATTTAGAACAAATTTGGACCCCAAAATATTAGAGACAAGTATTAGTGGGGACCCAGTTGTGAGAAATTCTTCAAAAAAGAGTGAGTCTTGGAGGTTTTATCAATGGTTTTTCAATAAAATTTAACCAAGAAAAATCATTATCCATATTTCTAAAATAGTGGTTATAAAAATCTTTCGATTCAAGCATGGAATTATGAGAAGGTTCCCAAATTAAAAAATCATATTGTTTGTGAATTGATAATTATCAATGGCATGACTGACATTTTCAAGGATATCAATTTTGGGAGAATTCAATAAATCCTTAATAGAGACAATAGTGTTCTCAGGTAAATTGTTGGGCTCAACCATAGAAATTAGAGGAGAACCAGAATAGTTGTCTAACCAAAAGTTCAAAGAAGATTATTTGGAAAACATCCATCTATAATTATATATAATATTAGAGAAATATTGTTAAATCGATGGCAGATAGAGGAGTCCTTGTGATTCAGGTACATTTCTCCAGCTTGTCACCGAATATTTTTTTAAGAAACGTAAGAGAAATTGAGTCATTTTGAATGAAATTCCATGTGAGTATGGCTTGTAAGGAATCATTGAAAAGATTAATGTTTTTGAATCCTAGACCACCCATAATTAATGGTTTATAATAGTTAGACCTAGTGACAGTCACTAGTTTTCTTTCGAGAGTGATCCCACTCCACAAAAAAAATTTATACAAATATTAATTTTCTTAAGAAGGATAGTGGGCCATTTATAGACCATAAAAGAGTAAACCATTTTAGATACAATTGTATATTTCACAAGGAAAATTCTACCTATCATAGATATGGATTTTCAATTCCAAGTAGAAAGTAGATTATGAATTTGGTCAACAATCTTAAAGAAGTAACTACTTTGAGGTCTTCCCCAAAATATTGGAATACCAATGTAGGTGAAAGGGAAGGATCCTTCCTTTAGAACTAGATTTTTCATAATATTGGAATTTCAATTAGCAGGGAAACTTTTTCTAAATAAAATGAAAGATTTATCCCAACTAATGGTTTGACCAGAGATCTGTTCATAGTGAGAAAGAATAGCCTTTAGATTTTGAATATTTATTTTACCTACTTGTATGAAAAGAATGATGTCATACACATAGAGGAGGTGCGTGGGGGAAGTCAGATTCCTAGAGTTGTTAATAGGAATATGTTCCCCTCGCTTGACTAGATGAGTTATCAGTATGCTTAAGTAGTCTTATACAAGAGAGAAGAGAATGATAGAGAGGGGATCACCTTGACTTACACCTTTGTTAAAATTAATGTATCCCTTTCGAGATCAATTAATAAAAATGGATATGTGAGATGAGTTAAAAAGGGTTCTAATTATTCTAATGAAGAGATTATTAAATCCAATTCCTTGAAAAACCTTTTAAATAAAGATCCAATCAATGGTATCAAAATCCTTTCTACTTTCAAGTTTTATAGAAATAATACCTCCTTTGTTGGGTTTTATAAGATATTAGTGCATTTAAAGGCATGAAAGATACAGTCTTTGATGGTTCCACCCTTGAAAAAACCAAATTGGTTACAAGAGATAATTTTGCTTGTGATAGTTTCACATCTATTAGAAAAAATATTAGTAATGATTTTATAGAGAGTGTTAATAAGTGAAATAGGTCTGAAGAGATGAATCTCAAAGGCATTATCAACTTTAGGAAGAAAGGTAATGTATTGGGCATTAAGACTATGAGGAAGCATACAATTAGTGAAGAAAGTTTTAACTAACCTTCAAATAGAAGGCTGAATAACATCCCAATAGTGTTAACAGAATATGATATTGAAACCATTAGGACTAGGTGCACTATATGAATTTAAACTGAATATAAAATCCTTGTTCTCATGATAAAAAAGAATAATAATGAGGAAAGGGTTATCCAAATCATTATCAATGAAAGGAATAACATCAAGAAATAGGTCTTTATTGATATCAGGTCCATTTAAAATATTGGTAAAGTAGGAAACATCGTGATTTTTAATACCATCCTTAGTATCAACAATGTACCCATTGTTAATAAAATAGAGAGGCCTGCATGATTTTCTAATTCTTTATAGGGAATTATAAAACTTATTGTTTCTGTCTCTACACATAAACCATTTAGCTCAAAAGATATTCTTCTGAATGTTATCCTTAATGGAGAGGAGAGAATTGAGTTTGGTTGTAGGATTACTTTCTTGCCGAGGATCCATTGTAAAATCAGAGCCAGTGGTGGTAGTTTTAATTTAATTGAGATTTAATTACAATGAATAAATATCATTTTATATTTTTTTGGATTTGGATGTACACCATACTTTTATCTTTTTTTAAAGTAATTTTAGTTTTATAGTGTAGGAAAAATTATCTTTTCTATAGTTCATTGAATTATATGAATTTTTGATAGTGATATCACAATCAGGTTTGAAAATAGAAGAATTATTGAATCTAAAAGTATGAACAGGATTAGAGATTATAATAGAGAGAGTGAACAAGATTTTATGATGGTTAGAGTTATGCTTGGGGAGAGTGATGCTGGAGATGGTATCCCATTTGTCCAGGGATTTATCATTATCGAAAGCCCTATTGTGTTTACTAGCAACCACCCTATTAAAATGTATTCTATACCAAGTGTATTTGGACCCTACAAGGTTTTTTAGTTATATTGTTATCTTCAATGGAGGTTTTGAATTCTATAGAGGAGGTAGTGGGGTGGGCAAGGGCCATTTTTTTAACATGGACCAAGAATGGTGTTAAAATACCCAACCATAATCCATGGATCATGAATGTTGTTTCCTAAAAAGGAAAGATCCTTCCACAAAGGTCATCTATCCTGATACCTATTATTAGTATAGAAAAAAGACAGAAAAAGGTAGGAGTTCAAGTAAATTAGTGCACATGTGAAAAATTGTCCAGAAATATTGTAAACACTAACATTCTATAAAGAAGTATGAAAAAAATTCCAGAGAGTTTCAACATGAGAGATATTATTTCTTGCACCAAGATAATAATAACCACTATATTTCATGTGAGAAAACGCAGGAGACAAGATAGTTTTAGGCTCAGAAATGGAAAATATTTTGGGTTTATGAGTATAGAGATATATTTTTAAATTAGTAACAGTGTCAGAGTTAGAAATACCCTAAAAATTCCAAAATAATATATTAATTTAAACCTATACTTGGGTTTGGAACCCCCCTTCTTCTAATTTTCAAATCTCTTCATCCTAGAGGATCTTATAACTATTTTGGTCTTGTTGGAGTTATGAGTCAAAGTACCATCTCCCTATTTAACAGTAGAAGTAATAGGAGGATGGGTATTTGGAGTATCTTCCCTTGTATCAGAGGTGGATATTGGATCATGACCAATGTTTTTAATGGAATGAACCAAGGAAGCGCTTCTTGTTTCAAGAGATAAGTACTGAGTTTTACAGCCATTTCCAAGTTGTGTAATCTGAGCAAGCAGATCCTTGGCTATGCTGATATTCATGGAGGAGATAGCGCCCCCTACTTTGTCATTATTTTCATACATAGAATTCAGTGAGGGGTTTGTGTCCCCTGCCTTATCATATGTACCATACACCGCATTCATAGAGGGGTTAATGTCCCCTACCTTTTAATCAGCAATATCCAATGTGTTCAGAGAGGAGTTTGTGTCCCTTTATTTGTCACTGGCAGCATCTACTGCATTTAGTGGAAGTTGAAAAGTGGTCTATTGCAGAGTTTGATCTCCATCAGGTGCAGTGACAGAACTGATAGCAGCATCAACAGAAGTAGGATGTTGTATCTCAACATTGTGTATGTTTTATCCCTTAAGACCATCTGCTAGTAAAAGGAAAACAATATTTTCAATATACCTTGTTGAGGTCTCTGAAAAATTAGGCTTAGTCTTAGAGATATTATAATCCGGGATCTCATCTGAAGGAGTAATGACAGTATGTGTGCCCTCTTTATCAGCCAATAAATCAACTCTAGTAGCCTGATCCAAGCTGATAGTATCCTTAGGTTTTGGGGAAATATTTTCCCCATTAGGAGAACCAGAAAGAAGGATTTACCTTAATTGTGTAATAATAACCTATTGAGGATGCTTGATTATATCAATGACTAGTTTCTTGATTTTATCAACAATGAATTGTTCTTCAGATGCATTGTCATCCTCTTCAACCAAATCAACATAGGTTTTTCCTGATCCATCCTTTGAGGGTTTCAGGTCACTTGACTTTTTAACCCATATTTCATTTTTCCAATTAGAAGGTTTAGATTTATCCAAGACGGGGCCTTTTTCATTCTTTTGACTCTTGACTTCCATCCATTCCTTATCATTATGTTGGGTGACTTTATTTTTCACCACTCTAAATTTCATGATAGAATGACCAATGATCTTGCATAATTCGCAAAAAGGAGTCTTGTTTTTATATTTGATCATAACCTCAGTTCGGTAGTCCTTCATATTGATGCTAATATCTTGTGGAATTTTTTAGTCCAAATTCGCTTCGACCATAACTCTATCATAGAGACCTAATTCACCATTTAATGTAAATTGATCTATCTTTTGGGGGACACCAATATAGGATGTGATATCATTTAATATATTCAGTTGCCAAAAATACCAATTAAGTCCATGAAATATAATCCAAATTTGATCCATAGTGTTCCTATGAGTGTAAGGGTTGAAAGTATAATCCCATTCAGAAATATGAAGAAGACTAGGTTTAATTTGAATGTTACCTATCTTCCAAACCTGATCTAAGTCCTTCTATGTTATTAGTAAAATATGAAAATAACCTCTACTGATTGGAACACGTTTCCAATTAGAAAATTCCCAGAAATGTGAAATACGAGGTTTTAGTTCAGTAGTCGGCTAGGGTTTATCCCCTTTAAGATAAAAAATGCGCCCAAGAATCAAGAACTTACCCATTTGAAGTCGTTGCTGGAGGGTTTCAGTATTAGCTTCAACCGAGAAACCTCAATCTTCCAGTTTTTTGAACAAGGGAATCTTTGACGAGGATGCTTTGTGTAGATCTAAACCTTTAAGAGATTTGAAGAAGGAAATACCTCTAGGTTTATCATGTGATTCATGATTTTAGAGGACCTCAGAAAGAGTTTTTTCCTCCTGTGCTTCAGGAACAAGCCTTACAAATGATCGCTCCCAGTCAGGATTGAAAGACACCATAACTCACCTGATCGATTGAGAGAGAGACCATTCATCCATGATTGAAGTGGGGTTTAGGGTTTTAATGAATATATCTCACCACTTTAAATCTATAAATGATATATAATAGTTCAATTGAAATAATAAAGGATCCATGACCCATGGAATGACTCACCAAAATATAAAATTTACATTAATATGGAAGTCAAATGAAACTAAAAGCATAACCTAATTCCAACATTTGAAGAGACCAGAAAAGGAATAATAAATAAAACCAAAATTCTATAATCACGTAGAATAAAATATAAATTTCTCCAAAAATTTCATGAGATTTTGAAGATCCTAAAATACAAAGGCATAAATCAATGGATTGACAATGCTAAAATAATTAAAAGGAAAAGAAAAGTAGAATAAGAAAGGAAATGTGTTTGGGGGGGCATGTCAAAATGGATCCACTATAACACTATGTAGATTCGGAATTTGGTGTGGTTTTATTCCCTCATTGATAATTCAATTTACAAAATTATTAAAGTTAAACCGGTTAACCACAATGATGACTTTTCTTTGTAAATTTCAAATAAGAGGGCATAGAGTAATCAAGATTAGCACACATAAAATATACTAAAAAAACCTATTCATAGAAATTAAAATAATATAATGACAATATGAACCCATATAATCCTTATTTCTCAACTCAGGTTCATTATGCTAATATTTTTCATTGGATATAGAGCCTTCACTTATGCCACCCGAAGTAGTGTTACCAACCAACCTAGGTTTCCCTTTTTAAATTGAATCCACTACCACTACCTTATTAAATAAATTATCAAATGAAGTTAAATTAGAAGAAGTAATTTTAGAACAAATATTTGTATGAAGGCCCATTTCAAAGAATAAATCATTCAATGAGTCCTCAAATACCAACTTAGTTGATAAAGGAACTAGCTCATAAAAATGTTTATAATACTCCTAAACCATTTGTTCACTATATCAGAGACTTAAGTTACCCATCATATTCTCCATATTAACCTTATTAGGGTAGTACTACTGAATGAATGTGGTAATACAAAAGACCCATTTCATACCATCCTATAACAAAAGGGGAACAACGGTTGCCCACCATTCTCGATTTGGTCCTTCATATTGGTCCGAGGAGGCTCTCACTCTCGAGGCTTCAGTAGTTCCCAATGAATTAATGATTAATTTAATCTATTCTAACCACTCCATAGCCTCCTAATTTCCTTGATTTACATAGAAGATAATAAAATTATAAAAGGTGTTAAACTTTACCACTTTATCTAGATTATGGGTAGTGTTAATGACATGAAATACTACATCCAATCTCTAAGAGATACTAGTCTGAGGAATATTCTATGATACAGACTTCTTATGATCCATTGAGACTTTTCTAAGAAGAATACTCTAAATTAAAAAAGAAATGGGAGAATCAATGAAAAATCCCACTCCCAAAAAAATAAACTATAGGTAAAAAGTAACAACCCACAAAATAAATCATAAGCACCCCTCAGAAAATCACAATGCTAAAGAAAAGTAGAGAAATAATTTAAAATCCATAAAAATTATAGGGTTTTTTTCAATTATTAATAAATAAATTTAATTTCAATTAATTTTGGAAAACTTATTTATTAATTTCAAAACACAACCTTTACAATTCAAACCATATTTTTGTCACAAATTATCAGCAAAATTTGACCATGTAACATTTATTTACCATAAAAACTCTATCTAATTCACCCAAAAGAGAAAAAAACACACAAACAAAAGGATCTTGGAAATAAAATGGATTTAACATAGAAATTTAAAGAGCTTAGTGAATGTGCAAGGTTTAGAAACATAATTTGGTGGACCATGCACCAATTATAAATCTTACACGAGGTGATACTTTGAACCATGTCCATGGGATTGAAATGGTTTTCTAGACTCAGTGATCTATTCTTTCACCTATACTTCTCCTCCCATTTTTACACCAAAACATTAAAAACTTCCAAATAACACATATAACATCAATATATATTAAAATACCATAAATTAAAATTAATATATATATCAAAAAGTTAAAACTAAAACTCAATCTCAAGATTAAAATCCAGATTACCCATGGGAACTTATGTATTATCTTGAAATGTGGTGATTTGGATCCTAATCATGATCCACCGATTCATTTTTGATATTCCTATCTCAAATTTTCCATACTCCCCTAAATAATAAATTGGATTTGATACCATTTTGTCACAAACCAACCCAGCCTACCCTGACCCAATACTCGAACCAGCCTACAACAAAACCTAAAGGGAATTATCAATCCCCAAGAGCTAACAACTAGTTCTTATTAATTAAGGATATACTCTTGGTAATGATTTTATCAAATAAATATTAATAAGAAAATAAAAAAATTCTTATAAAAAATCTAGCATGGTACGCCCATAAATCAAACATCTATGCAACCTCAAATAACTCATTTTTAATAATGAAAGAGTAAAACATGGAATAATTGAAAATAAAGATCCAACTTATACTTCCATATCATTATCTAATAAAGTGTATAACAAAACCAATATATGATATCATACATACCAGGAAATATAAAGAAGCTGATACATATACGATCCAAAAATAATTAAAGAAAAATAATATACAAACCGATATCTCCTCATGACCCAAGCTTACTATACAATATCACTTATCAGATATATTCCACTAGAGACCAAAGGAAAAATCAAAAAGTGATATTAATCCAAAAAATCTAAACATAAACCTATAAAATCCATTGAGTCTACCCACAATGAGTGGAATAAGTACGGTGTGATCAAAACTATCTAGTAGGATCTCACTAATGAGTCCATGCATTTCGTTTAAAATAATGTTCAATAAATGTTTTCTATAATACATCATTTTAAAGTAAATATTTAAAAATTTCCAGTAAAACAACTCATGAGTATACCAAATATCACATTTAAAATTTAAATAGTTCTTAACACAAAACGAAAAATCCTTAGTTAGAAAAATCGTTTTAAAACTTATTTCCCAAACTTATTTAGATACAATTTCAGAAACACCAATAAAATAGAACCCAAATGTATCCAAATAGTCCATAAAATGAATTAGTGAATATAAATAAACATTATAAGTAATCAAATAACCAAGGAAGCCAGGTATGAAAAGTAACTATAAAATATTTTTAAACATTTATGGGGAATATTAAAACAATGAGTATACATAAACCCAATCGTAAGAGAAAACAAGGTCAAGAGAAAGATATCATGGTAATGTAGTAAATAAAAATGAAATAGGATAATAATAATAGTGTGGTATAAATAGAAACTAAGTAAAGTATCATTTGATCATCGAAACCCATTTTGTAATAATGAGATAATTCAAGACGTACTCCAGATGAAACATCTATTGGCCTGTCAATGAATTTACTAGAATATAAACTCCTACGATTACATTATCCTATACTCACTTGATGTAAGACCCCATAGATAGAGTTATCATTAACTAGAGGATACTAGTTTACACAGGAAAAAAATTAGTATAGCAACTAGCCCTTAGTCTCCCTTCTAGATACCCAGGATTCCCATAAAGAAAGAAATTGGAGGGGAGGAAACATCTTATAACATATTAATAAAATGTTAATAATTAATCATAGGTAGAATATAATATCATAAGGATTAAACCAAATATATATATTATTGTATGAAGAATGTTTCATATAAAGTGACAAGCATGCCTTTAGTTATATGTTGATAATCAAACACCCTTAAATCCATTTTGAAAACCATTTGGAACCCAATATTGATTTGAAATATAATTTGAATCAAATAGAATCCTAAAATTTTATACAATATACTAAACAGATCACATATTTATGAAACAACCATCCTTAAAAACCTTGAAGTAAATCATGATCATAAATCACATGTTGGTAACAAATGAACATATTAATGAAACTTATAAAAGTCAAATAATCTTTCAATTTTAACAAAAAAATCCCTTAAATTAATAAATGATTCCATGTCAAATCATTGGAATTTTAAAACATAATTTTAGTTACCAATTCATTTGACAAAACCCTCTTATAAATTTTAGTAAACACTTAATATGTGTAATATTTAGTTAAAAAAATATAAGTATATTAATTTATCAATCCCACTTTTATTTTGAACAACATAATAATGAAAATTTTTCAAACTTTTAATAGATTAATTAAGTTATACAATGAAATAATGATTTTAAGGAAAATAGATTTATAAAACTCAACCATATCATGGTCTACCAGGAAAAGTAAATTGTATAGAAACACCTATATCAAACAAATACAGATGACACAAAATCCATGAATATGGAGAGAAGAAGATCAATGATGTAATATGAACATCCTTGAAAAAAATAGATGGTTAAGGTAAAACCTCATCCTAGGGTTTATCCACCAAGGGTCTGTGATGAGAGGAGAAAGTTGAAGTATGAATAGTTGAGGAATAATAAGATAAATAGGGAGAAAAGAAGGTAAAACCTTGAGGAACTTCACTTAGAATCAAAGAGAATTCCAACAATCCATAGAGGAAGATATGAGTATCACCCATAGGGATATTTCAGTTGAGATGCTCTAAATGGGGGAAAATTTAAGCCTCAGTTGAAATTTATTCAATATGGGTATAAAATAAAAGTCATAAAATTAAAATAAGGTTACAAGTATGTGGGGGTGTGAATGACCCTTCATGGAACAACTCATCTCTCCAAAAACAAATCAAATTTGATACATCACTTCACATATTCATGTTATGGCATGAACCTTCCCATCATAGTGTAATGAACATGTATGGATATACCATCATGGTGTGCCTTTCACCCATGCCACACCCCTTTGTGGCATAATGCAGATCATTATGGAGAGACCTTACTCTCTTCTTAGTTTCATGAAAAGTAAAATTTCTTACATATGATAGAACCTATACATAAGAGAAAGATCTTTACTCTTACATATAATACCTATCCATTTCTAAATAACCTAGACACTAGTTGTGACATGACCCCCCTATGTTGTGGTGGAACATAATCCCTCTAGAATCATTTTTTACAATGTTTTAATCTTACATATATTACCCACCCTTATGGAAGACTGTTCTTTATACAATGTTAACTCTCATGTATGGGGGAATTCACCATTTTTAACTCCCTAGAACCCATCATGATGATAACTCCCAATTTCACGATGTGATTTCTTCCATATTAGAGCTACATAACACTAAAACACAAAAAACACATAAAAATAAATAAAATGAAATATAAAGATAGATATAGTCTCTAATAAATAAATAAAATAAAAAAATTTTAAGTTTGTGATTTTAAAATTCAACCCACCAAATCACCTTCTACCCCCCAAAATTCACTAAATCTTTTAATAAATGACACAATCATGCTTACATAGAATATAAAGAAAGAATGATTAAAAAAAAAGAAATACCATGAAAACAATTCCCAAATAATTCCATGATTGAGGGGAACATCAAATAATAAAACCTATTTAAATCAATAAATGATACCTAATAGTCCCAATGGGATAAAAAGGATATGATACACACAATAGGTATCCCCACTAGATAAAATTTACAATAAAATGGAAGATCAATGAAACTAAAAGTAAAACCTAATTTCTACAACCGAAGAAGAAAAAAGGAATAATTATTTAATGAAAACATCCATAATCATCTGGAATAAAATAAATATTTCTTTAAATTAGAACATGATTTCAATCATCCCAAAAGACAATGTATTTTTTGAATAGACTAAAAACACTAATGGAAAAAGAAGGGAAGTAAAAGTTGAAAAAGAAGAGAAAATAAAGGTATTATCAAGAAAAGGTTTTGTCTGAAATCTATCCATATTTTTTATATGGTATGGATTTATTCCCACATTGATAATTAATTTGAAAAAAATTGTTAAAATCATCCAATAATCCATAATGATAACATGTTATCAGAACATTTGAACAATAGGGCTTAAAATTCCCATAATAACCACACTGAAAGCATAATGTCGATCACTTACTCATAGAAGGAATAAAAAAATAAAAAAACTACTAAATCATAATTCGTTTTCATTTTAGGTTTATACAAATTCCATTTCACCTTATATAGATAACCTTCACTTATGCCACAAAAATTCGGGTTACCACACACTATGTGTTTATCTTTGGAAATAAACTCCACCATGATAGACTTATTAAACAAATCCTAATGAAAATCCATATTAGAATAAATAATTTATTATAACTTATATTTGTATTATGTTCCATTTAAAGGAAACAAACATTCAATGTGTCCACAAATACCAACTTAGTAGAGAATGGAATTATCTAAGAAAAACGGTTAGAATATTCTTACACTATTTAGTCACACTTTTGGAGACATAAGAGATCCATCTACATATATATATTTACATTATCATGATAGTTACACTTAAATAATGTGGTACTAAAGAATTCCCAAGTCAAACCACTCAATATCTGAAGCTGAAGGATGATTTCCGACCATTCCCAACCTAGTCCTTTAAAAAAGTCTGAGGTGGCTCTCACTCATAAGGATTAAGGATTTCCTAGTGATTTAAGGATTCCTTAAATATTATATATACCTCATAAAGAATCTTGAGGAAATTTATAACCATAAATTATAATTTAATTATAATAGGGGTTTAAATCTACCATTATATCTAGAGTCTGGGAAGAGTCGACAACTATAATGACTACACCCGAGCCCAGAGAGATACTATTCTAATGAGCATTTTGTAACACCCTGAGTTTTTATGATTTTTATTTCAAATATATTAAATCTTTTTGATAGTTTATGTTACATGAAACACTAATTTTATCTTACGTTACATGAAACACTATGTTTGGCTTGTGTTACATACAATTCCGAGTTATTGTTGCATTACACACAAGACTGAGTTTAAACCAAACATGATATACTCTTTAAATAATTTTATTTAATATGATAGTTATCAACAAAAAAATTTTAATGGGGGGGTATAAGTAGGATTAAATAAATTATTTAAATATGGTTTACACATGTTTATATAATTCTTTTGCATCCAATTAATTAGAAATTAAAATAAAAACCTTCTAAAACTAAAAGGAAATCTTTTTTCGAAAACTATTTTTATGTGCACAAGTGTGTTTTGTATCAATACTAAAAAAATAACTTTTAGATAATTATTTTAATGAAATATATATATTATATATTCAATAAAATGTTTAACACTCATCTTATAGGTTTTTTAGACAAGATTTAAGAATTAATCTAATTTTATGCTTAAAACAATAATTTCTCTAAAAAACTTCTTTGTCCCTTTTATATGGTGCACTTATTGTAAAACTAAATTATTAAAATTTTATAAAATGAATTTTATAAAATAAAAATAGTTTTTTAATTCATAATTTATAAATTAGCTTAGGGTTAATTAATAGGGTTTTTTTGAAATGTTTTGTTTTTTAATGAACAGTGAAAAATATTGAATTTTAATTGAAAACTGTTTTTTACCAAAATTATTTACAAAGTTTAATTAAAACATAAATTTATTTTAAAATATAATTAGTTCAATTATAAATATATTAATCTAATTTACGTCATTTTAATCATTTTTATATTGAAATTGGTTATAAAAACATTGTAATCATTTGATCATTTTATCTTTAAAAACCCGTTTTCTCGTTGCGTATATGGGATTACTTTTTAATTAAATTCTGCCACTTCTATGAATGAAAATTATAAAAATAGATTAAATATTTGGAATCAAAGTAATTTATATTATCTAATTAAGTTATATTAATTTTTTACCATAATGATTTGTGAAAACAGTTAAAATTAATTAATGCAGTTACGTTTAAAACTAGGTTTTACGGATTACATTACTTTGTATTAAAATTAATATTACACATCCATTTGATTTTTATTTAAATAATTGGATTAAATATCTATAATAATAAGGTATAAATTATCTAATAAATATATTTTTAATCATAGTCTTAAAAGTTAAATTACCTAGGTAAATAAAAAGATACAATTTACTTTGGTAAAAAATATACGGATAAAATTGAGTAAACTTAATAACTAAAGAATAACTTGATAAAAAATGTGTTTATTTTGTGTTTTTGTCGTTTTTATCAATCAAATAAACCCTAACCTATATTATTATTCAATTTCTAAGTCACATGAGGAAGGGATACCTCCCAATAGTGAATAGTTTTGGGTATTTACAAGAATCTCGCTCATCCTCAACTATAAAAGGGAACTCACTCTCCCCACATCTTCATACCTATAAATCCATTTGTCTCAACCCTGATATACCCCAATAAAATTTAAAATTATATAAAATCATACTAGAAGACTAATTTTGGACAACAATCAGCCAATCAAGGCTTTAGTGCAAACATATGGAGGATACCCGAAGAAGATGTAACATTCATCAATAGACTTTTTCATTTTATTTCTTCCTCCACCCCCTTTAATTATCATTATAACATGATTATATAAAAAATCAGTGTCTTCCATATATTAAGATGTTTTAATGTTAATTTTATGACCTAAAATCACTCAAACATCCATCAAATGGGTTACAATATTATTGTCCGTGTGTACGGAGGAATACAACCTTGCGAACCGATGTCATTCATATTTCCATTACCACATTTCAAAGTTGAGAATAATGATTGATTTATAGTTTATGTATGATTTATATGATATTTATGATGTCATTATTCTTTTATAATTATTATATCACACATAACTTCATTATTTTCATTTTTTGGGAATAAGATAATGTCGTTCATGTGTACAGCGGATTACCGCTTCATGAAGTGATGTGATTCATTCACACTTTACATAGAATGTATTAAGGATGGGATTAACATAAATATGTGATATATATGCCAAAATATATACTAGAATGAATATATAATAGAGACTTAATGTAAGTAGATTTCTAATCTCTCTTTTATTTCTTTGTAACATATGAAAATTCAACACTCTTTTATTTTATGTGGTGTACATACTTCCAATTTTTACATTTTATATCATAAATATAATTATTTTCATGATTTTAAAGTTTTATTTCATGTTATTATTTACTGGGGCTTCTGACTGAAAATATTACTAAAGTAGTAAGGGATTTACATCTCACTTTTACATTTTATGAGACAAATTCCATATTCACCACATGTTTCTTTTATGTGGTTTATATACTAGACATGAGTGTATTTAATTATGATTATACTTAAAATTATTGGTATTTACACATCCATCTGAGTATCTTTCATTCATGGGGTTTACGATTCAGAAGCTACCAAATTGGTAAGGGATTTTTTCTCAATTTGCCTACTTTGAGACGTATGTTATGTTATGCACCTATATTCTTCTATGAGGTGTATATATAGCCCCATAAACATGTAATATAATAAATTTACTCATCTTCGTGATATTTTAAGTTTCATTTTATGTTATCCCTTTATTTGTATTATGATTAAATATTACCAAAGACGTAAAGATTTTGTGTTACAATCAAATCATTTATCAAGATGTTTATGATTAAGTTTCAAATATTGAAATCTCATTATATACATCACAATATTTATCTTGAATTTTATTATCCTTGGGTTATTTATGGTATCTTTAAGTAATGGTACCTTTTTAACACTCTTTGGTACTTAATATAATTAAGAAGATGTATTTATGAAAATATGACCATATTTATCTCTTCGGTCAGAAATCTATTTTATTCAAAAACCATGTTTTCTAATTTTTTAAAAAATATGTTTTAAATGTTATTTTACTCATGTTTTTAGGGAAAAGGAATTTTCAAATGTTTCATCTTTTGAAAAGTGTTTTAAATTATTTTCAAATTTTTTTATAAGTTTAAAAGGTTATTTTCAAAGAAAACGATTTTAATTTTTTTTTGTTTTATAAAGTGTTTTAAATGATTTTCAAATCGTACACTATAATTCTCAAAGGTTATTTTCAAATAAAAATATTTTTAAAATGTTTTATGTTTTAAAAATAATTTAAATTATTTTCGATGCTTCCTTTGTAAGTTTCAATGGATATTTTTTAAGAAAAGGATATTGAAAACATTTTATTTTTTAAAATTGTATTAAATTATTTTCAAAGCTTCCTTTATAAGGTTACAATTTAATTTTCAAATAAAAGTATTTTAAATTTTTTTATTATTTAAAAAGTGTTTTAAATGATTTTCAAAGCTTCCTGTATAAGTTTAAAAGGTTATTTTCAAATAAAAGAATTTTGAAAATGTTTTATGTCTTAAAAAGTATTTTAAATGATTTTGAAAATTCCTTTATAAGTTTCAAATGTTATTTTTGAAGAAAGGAATTTTGAAAATATATTATGCTTAAATGTTATTTTAAATGGTTTTCAAAACATCCTTTATAAGTATTCAATGTTTTTTCAAATAAAAAGGTCTTAAAAATGATTTATGTTTTAAAAAGAGTTTTTCATAGTGGAAAGGATATTTTCTTCTAGAAATGTTTTAAATTGTCATTCAAAATTAATTTCCATCTAATATTTGATCCATTGATGGTAACTACTTCTTAATAGGGAAACGATAAAAGTATACCATTCTTATTCGTTATCTGAATAGTTTATGTTTATAATAAAAAGTTTCTAACGAGACTCATTTCTTTTCCATTATTTATACCATGATAAAACTATTATGAAACCCAATTATTTTCAAAGGTTATTCTACAATGAAATGATTACGAAACTTTCTCTTTTCCACAAGTTATGATATGATAAAATGGCTATGATACACATTTCATTTCATGGGTTATGATATAATGAATGTTTATGATCTTGTTGCATAAATAAATATTGTTTTCATTATATGATGGGTGGTACCTATATATAAGTCCAATGTGTTGGGTATTGATCTATATATCTAATGAGATAGAAATGGATAGAATCGGGAGTGAACCTAGTATAGTAAGATATGGATAGAATGGGGAGTGAACCCGATACAGTATGATAGGGATGGAACAAAGAGTGAACCCATAATAGTATGACATGGTAGGAACATGGAGAGAACCCGAATCAGTAAGACATGGTTGGAAATGGGAGATAACCTAGTACAGTACGACGAGGATGGAATAGGGAGTGAACCTGGTTTAGTAAGATAGGAATGGATTAAGGAGTGAACGTGATTTAGTAAAAGATGTTGTCTTATATGATGGATTTTCCAGCGATCCTTGACCAATATGAATATTAGTTTCTATACTTATGTGTATTCCATAAACTCCATGCCTTATGCCAATGTTATGATCTTATGGATCATGCCATTTTATTTCCTTATGATTCATATTGTATGAACTACCAATATTTATGCCATGGTTCAAGATTTTGATCTTTTATATGTAGGGTATTGTCTCAAATGTTATCCTCATGTTCTCATACCTTTATGCTCATGTTATGCTTATATATCTTCCTTGTTTACCCTTACTGAGCATCCGATCTCACCCTTACTTATGTTTTCTTTTCCCAGATTATGAATAAAGGTTTTATGTAGGGTATGTCTAAAAAAAGTACTAAATGGGAAGCTCTTTGTGAGAAACATTGAATATATTTCACCATATTAGAATATTGTGTTCCATGTTTCCAAAGGCACTAAACTATTATGGTCTTTAGGTGTTTTTTGTGCAATGTAATGAATATTCATCTAAAAGATGTAATATCCATGTATGAAAAGCCTGGGTTGCTATAGTTGGTATCAAAGGAAAGGTTTAGACAACCTTTGGAAACGATGATGAGAAATATTTTGAGAGATCCCTTGGGATATTTCTAAGGATATGTCCCGGGATGTCACCAAGGATAAGTCTAAGGAAGAGTAAATGTATAAGAAAATGTCTTATAATATTGGTAAAGAATAGAGTGAGTGGATTCGAAGAAATTACATCCCTGTTTGGATACTACAAGTGGTTGTGTCTATGGAATAGATGTACCTAGGGGTGAAACCCCCTAAAAATCATATTAAGCTAGAATCAATCGCGAACTAGTGAAAGACAATGATCCTTGCTATACACCTGGTTTGATACTCCCATGTGAAATTCTTTAGAAATCTACAAACTCTTTTCAAACCATTATGATGATTGTAAATAGAAGATGACTATGAATGGCCTAAGATAAACTTTAGGTGACTTATATTAAAGAAGGTGTCATGAATTAGACATCCTATAAGTGAAGTTTCATGATTATTTGATTTTACACTATTATTATTGTTTCTCACACTATTATTTTTGGTTTTAGTAAATGGATGGAACTAGAAGGAATCATGTAAACAAGGAATATGATTGAAAATTAGATGACTATGAGTAACTAAATTGGATGATTACTAGAGTAAATGATGTTAAGATTATTCTTAATCAGTTTTCATAGAACATGATTAAAAAATGTATACCTTAACCAACTCTCAGAATCGCCAAATAAGATAAGGAAAGAGTTCACTGAGAGTTTGGGTAGTGGAGACCATAGAAGAAGGAATATTCAATTTCATTTATGTTGAGAATGTGGGAATAAACACTCAAGGGGATGTCTTAAAGAAACATGAAAATGTTTCGACTATTGAAAAGAAGGACACAAAGCAAGTAACTGCAAGGGGGAAATGAAATGTTTAGTTAACATAATGGATGGGGATATTGGTCTCCCTAATGTATAATAAATGGGTGAATGTTTTAAATGTGGAAAGTATGAGAACTATGAAAATTAAAGTCCTTTGGAGAAATATCATGATGAAATTAAGTAAGGTTGTATGAGTAATGGTTATATTGTTGATGATAAAGATACTAAAGATAACATGTGAAAGGAAATAGGTATTAAGGAACAAGATGATAAATCCTAGACAATGATTTGATATGGAAGTGGGATGATTGACGTATTTATGTATGGGAATTCAAATATTGTGTTATTTGAATTATGAAATATATAAGGATTTTTTAGTATAAGTTTTTAGTTAAGGATTTGAAAGAATATGTTGAATGGTATTGATGACCTAAAAAAGTTATTTAATGGTAGGGTTATATTTTATGATTAAGGAAAGATAGCCCTTAACATAATCCTAAGGATGCGAAAATGAGGTTTATTTTGGATAAAGATATTATTGATATGGATAAAGAAAATTAGATAGTATTGATGACCTCAGAACTGATAAAGTATTTGTCGACAAAGTGGTTTATGCTATCATGGATTAAGTTTACATCATTTTTGGATTTAAGGAATATATCAAATAATCCATGTTTTATGTAATAAATGAGGAATCATGTATGATTTCAATAAGGTTTTATGATAATTCAGTTTATTACCATGTTTGAAGAGAATACATGATAAAGGTATTTACGTGTTTGGTATGTGACAATCAACAACTACCTTCTGATTTATGGTGGATTAATGGTAATCTGATTTTGAGAAACATATTAACCTACTTTATAAACTTTTATTTTTAGAATGGTTATAAGGTTAACCATATTCGAATGCTTTATGTTGGACTTTGGATGAGGTTTTAGAGATTAGTTTATTAGTTCACCATATGAAGAATTATGCATATTGGATAATCTGGGATAAACTAATTTTTTGTTGTGATGATAATTAAAGATAGAGGGAATGAATTATCATTCCATTTATAGATCTTATGATCTGCTGGTGCTTTAGGAATAACAAATTCACCTTCATTTTTTGGAGTAAGTTATGAAGTGGAAATTTATTTAGTCACAACCAAAGGGTGTATTGTGCTTATGAAATAGAAACATATCATGTATGTACATTTAAATATGTTCTCATCATAGATATAAAAGGAATTTCCAGACATTAGGAAAAGGATTTTGGAATAAATTGTTTTCCTTTTATCATCTTTTTTAATGATATCAATAACCCTTTTCATGCCTCTTTGGTTTACGGTTTTGTGGTATATGAATTTCTCTATATCACCCACTTTCTTTTGATTAGTGATCTTCATCACTCTCTACAATTATTTACAATTTTCTTCCATTTCCAAATCATCACTTCCCACCTATGTACTCCAATGTGGAAACATAGTTATGAGATACTTTGGGTAACCATTATGTTTCATACTTTTAGTTTTTAAGGGATTTTTGTTATTCATTCGTATGATGTGGGTTTCAATGAATGAATTTTACAATGTCAAACCTTTTATGACTGAGATTAATTTTGAGAGGGAAATTAATTTTAAAGGTGGTAGAATGTAACACCCTGATATTTTTTGATTTTTATTAAAATATATTTAATCATTTTGATATTTTAAATTACATGAAACACTAATTTTAGATTCTGTTAAACATAATACTAATTTTGTATTTTGTCACACAAAATTTCTATTTTATCTTGCATTACATGCAACATCGAGTTTAAACCAAACATGAAATACAATTTAAATATTATTATTTAATATGATAGTTATCAAATAGTCATTGAAATAGAAAGTATGAATAGGATTAATTAAATTATGAAAATATGGTCTACACATGTTTATATAATTATTTTCTGAATAATTAAATAGAAATGAGAAAAAAAACCCTATTGAAATTAAAAAGAAATATTTTTCTAAAAAATTATTTTTATGCGAAAAAGTTTCCTTTATATCAATAAAGTATCAAAATAACTTTTTTTAATTCTTTTAAAGAAATTTATCTATTATATATTCAATAATATATTTAACATTCATCTTATATGTTTTATAGAGAAGAGATTAGTATAAATCAAATTTTACACTTAAAAACTATATTTTTTCTAAATAGATATTTTTCCCCTTTTCACAACAAACTTATTTTAAAACTAAAGTTTTCAAATATTAGAATTTTTTTATAAATAAATATAATTTTATAATTCATAATTCAAAAATTATATTAAGGTTAATTTTGATGTTTTTTCTGAAAAGTTTCACTTTTTGATGAATACTGAAAAATATTGAATTTTAATTGAAAACTGTTGTTTTCCTTAATTATTTATAAAGTTAAATTTTATTTTAAATTGTTTTTAATATAAAATAAGTTAAATTATGAATATAGTAATCCAATTTTGGTCTTTTTAACCATTTTAATATTGAAATTGGATATAAAATCATTATTAACTTTTGATCATTTTCTCCTTAAAAATCTGCATTTCATTGCATCTGTAGGATTACTTTTAAAATAAAATTATACAATTGTGTGAATGGAATTCAGAAAAATGGATTCAATACCATAAATAATAATAATTTATTTTAAAAAATATTTTTAAAATATTTTTTTACAATAATGATTACCGAAAACAGTTAAAATTGTTTAACACAATTAAGGCTAAAACCGGGTTTTGCGCATTACGTGCGTTTGTATTAAAATTAATTTTACAAACCCATATATTTCTTATTTAATGAATTAGATTTAATATATATAATAATTGGGTATAAATTATATAATAAATATATGTTTAATATTATTCTTAAAGGGTAAATTACCGAGTTAATAAAATGATACAAGTTACCTTGGTAAAAACTATAAGGATAAAATTAAGTAAACATAAAGACTAAGGAATAAATTGAAACAGAAATTGTTTATTTTGTGTGGTGGAGGTGTTTCTTGATCGAGTAAAACCATACCATCATTATTAATCTATTTTGGTGTCACATGGGGAAAGATATACCATCAAATAGTGAATATTTTTGGGTCTTTACAAAAATGCCACTCCTCCTCAACTATAAAACGACACTCAATCTCCCCACTTCTTCACTCATATAAATACATTTAGATCAACCAATATCAGCCAAAATAACTTTAAAACTTCACTAAAATTATCCAAGAATCCATTGTTTTGAAAAAAATCTAACCAAGAAAGTCTTTTGCGCAAACCTGAGGAGGATACTCGAAGAAGAGGTAACATTAATCAATGGGCATTTTTGTTTTATTTATTCCTCCACCCCAATAAATTATTATTATAACACGATTATATAAAAAACATAGTATATTAAATATAATTAAATTTTTTAATGTTTAGGGTATGACCAACAACCACACACACTATCCTCAAATGGGTTATAAAATCATCATTCATGTATATGGACTACCACCTCGCGAACTGATGTTGATGGGTTTTCCATTACCACCTTTAATGGTTGTGAATAATGATGGATTTATAGTTTATATATGATATATATGATATTTATTATATTATTATTATTATTTAGTCATTATATCACACAAACTATCATGGATTCAATATTTTGGTAATGCGATAACGTTGTTCATGTGTACGGAGGACCATCGCCTCTGGAAGCGATGTGATTCTTTAATGCTTTACATGGAATGTATTAATGATGAGTTTAATTAACATATATGATATATATGATATAAAAATTATACTATAATGATAATGTATATATATGTGTGTTATTTACTTTCTTTTCTTTCAATATGATAAGAATATTGAAACATCATTTATGCATACGTATGACCTACTGTCTCAATGAACGATGTATTTCATTTTCTATCACTAAATATTATAGATTAATATAAATACAAATATAATGAATATATATGATTTTTATATAATTTTTACCAATCTAAAGATGATTAAATTTGTATATAAGTATGAGGACCAAAAATAACAAGTCAAAATATATACGAAAAATAAAGTGGTTATTACCGGAAACATAACTTTAACATGAAATTGTTAAAAAATGAGTAATAAATGGTTATAAGAAAATCATATATGGTATTATATAGAGAAGTACTATTCTTTAATATATATATAATAAACTTATATTTATTTTATAGGAGGGTTGAGTGTACAACTGGAGTTATGAATTCTGTTAAAGGGATTTCTAGTCTCTATTTTATTTCTGGAAGATATATGAAAATTCACCACTCTTTTATTTTGTGTAGTGTATATAATACCCCTTTTGACATGATATATCTTGAATATCATTATTTTAATGATATTTAGTGTTTAATTTGATGTTATTCTTTATTGAGGATTATAATTCAAAACATTAATAAAGAGGTAAGTGATTTCTCTTTCACTTTTACTTTACATGATAAAAATGCCATATTCATCACATGTTTATTTTATTTAGTGTATATACTTCCCATGAGTGTATTTTATGATTATTATACTTAAAATTATTATTATTTACATATCCTTTTGAGGATATCTATGTCATAGGGTTTACGATTCAAAAGTTACCAAATCGGTAAGGTCTTTTTGTCTCAATTTTTCATCTTTGATACATATGTTATGTTATGCTCATGTATCATTACATGAGGTGTATATACAAACCATTAGACTTGTAACACAATGAAAATTTTAAAACTCATGATATTTTCAGTTTTATTTTATGTTATTACTTCATGTGGATCATAATTCAATTTCACTAATGTCGTAAATATTTTGTGTTACAATCTCATCATTTATCGGGATTGTTTATGAATAAGTCTCAAATGTTGAAATATCATCATCTACCTCTCAATATTTCTCATTAATTTTTATAAACTATGGTTATTCATGATATATTCAAGTAATAAAACCATTTTTATACTCTTTGGTACATAATATAATTAAGAAAACATTTTTAATAAAATTCGACCTTATTTCTCTCTTCGGTTGGAAATCGGTTTTATTCGAAAACCATGTTTTCTAAAAATAATTTTAAAAAATGTCTTAAAATGATATTTTAAGAAACATTTCAAGTAAAATGATTTTGAAAACTTTCTATGTTTTAAGAAGATATTTTAATTATTTTCAAATATTCTTTTATAAGTTTCAATGGTTATTTTTAATGAAAATGATATTGAAAATGTTTTATGTTATAAAAAGTAATTTAAATTATTTTCAAAGAATCCTTTAAAGATTCCTAGGATATTTCCATAAAAAAGAATTTTGAAAATATTTTATGTTTTAAAATGTGTTTTAAATGATTTTCAAAGCTTCCTTTATAATATTCAAATATTATTTTCAGTGAAAAGTATTTTGAAAATGTTTTATGTTTTAAAAAGTGTTTTAAATGATTTTCAAAGATTCTTTTAGATGTTTAAAAGGTTACATTCAAATAAAATTATTTTCAAAAATTTTAATGTTTAAAAATAATTTTACATGATTCTCAAAGCCTTTTTTATATGTTTCAAAAGTTATTTTCAAATAAAAGGGTTTTGAAGATGTTTTATGTTTTAAAAAGTGTTATAAATGATTTTTGAAGATTCATTTATAAGTTTCAATGTTTATTTTCAATGAAAAGGATTTTGATTTTTTTTTTGATTTAAGAAGTTTTTAATTGATATTTAAAGATTCATTTAAATATTTCAAAGGTTGTTTTTGAAGAAAAGGATTTTGGAAATTATTTATGTTTACAAAATTTTTAAATGGTTTTAAAATATTCTTTTATAAGTTTTCATGGTTTTTTTCAAAGAAAAATATTTTTAAAATTTTTTATGTCTTTAAAAGTTCTTTCTAGAACAGAAATGACATTTTTATCAGGAAATTATTTAAATGATCACTTGAAATAATTTTCCATCTAATATTTAATCCGTTGATGTTATCTAATCCTCACTGGGGATATGATCAAAGGATACAATTCTTATTATTTATCTAAATGGTTTATATTTAGGATGAAAAGTTGTTTATGAGACCTGTTTATCTTCCATGGGTTATAACATGATAAAATTCTTATTAAAGACACTTATTTTTACAGATTATGAAATAATAAAATGATTATGAAACCTATATCTTTTCGATTGGTTATGATATGATGAAATGATTATGATACTCATTTCATTTCATGGGTTATTATATGATGAATATTTATGATCTTGTGGCACTCATAAATATGGTTTTCATTATGTGATTTGTGGGAAATATATATCTCTTCAATGCATTAGGTAAATATTTATATATATCATGAGATAGACATGGATGAAATATTAAGTGAACCCAATATAGTAAGGCTTGGCTGGAATAGGGAGTAAACTATAAGAAACTGGGTTTTCATATGAGGTTTAGATCCCTTATTTTTCAATTTGAATATATACATATGGCATTATGTGAGTTCCAACTTTATTATAGGTGTTACAGAAGAGTTTGGGTCTTGTTTAGAGCCCAAAACCTAGTTTTGGAGTATTTTTAGCAGCGTGCACGGTTAGTTCAAGCCATTCTGGGTAGGAGATTTGGTTTAACTAAACAATGTGAGGCTAGACGGAGGGGGAGTATAGGCTACATAGTTTGAGGAAACCATGTGGGTTGTGGTGCACGCCCATGCATGAAGGTCTGTAGTTTTTGTATATTTTAATAGAGTCCCTTTACATGGTTTGTAAACTGTGTGGGTAAATCGTGTGGGTGCCCCTTGGCCTATAGGAAACCATGCTGGTAAACCTTGAAGCCCCCATATTTTGGGTTTTTTAATTTTTTTTTATTAAATTCATTTTATTATTAATCATAATTATATGTTTTATTTCAATGGATAGTGGAGAGGGTTTGAGAAGCTCTCAAAGGAGACTAAAGTAGGATTTGTGGTTTCTTCACTGTTTGACCTTCGATTCGAGCGTAGTTTGTCTCATCGGATCCAAAGCCGTAAGATCTTAAATAATTTTTATCAATTCTTTATTCTTATGGATATCGATTTCACTATTCAATTTTAGGTTCATATGCCCTAATTTTCTATCATTTTTATATTCTTCAGATTTATCCTAAACCGAGTCGAATGTGGACATGATACCGGATGAACACTCCATTATCGATCCAAGGTAGGCGGTCTATACTTTTATTTTAGCTTTTGGTGCTTTTTAGAGCTATCGGCTGTTACTCCATCCATTGGTTCCGGTGCATCCCCAATTTTGAATGGGTTTCTTGTAGTATATGTAACCAGACCTATTAGGGATTCCCATAGGTTCCATTGTGATGTGTTAGTACCCACTTCCCGAACCAAGGTCAACCATGGGGTGAACCTTATCAAAATTCTTTTATTATTCCATGGTAAATATCCCAAGGGGTGTGTTTTGGGTTTTCCTTGCAATAGAATGCCAATTAAAATGCGATGAGTGGAATGGGATGATTTGGAGATGGTTTCCTCGTTTATGTTGATATATAAATTATATTGAACTTAAATTGGTTTATTATAGAATTTATCATGTGAGTTATATTAAATGTGAATGGTTAAATGGAATAAATGGAATTATTTTAATGGGTGGGTATACCCATGGGTTAAGATGATTTGTGAATGGTAATAAATGGGTGGCTATACCCATGTGACTTAGTTAATGGAAATAGAATCCATGAGTGGGTATACCAATGAGATTTGTTTAGATTGAATGTATTAAATGAGTGGTTATAATCATTGAATGGAATTGAATTTCATTGATTATATGAGTGGGTAGACTCATATGGAATTGAATTGTTAAATAGTATGAATGAATGTATGATTGTATAGATTCCATGGATGACTCTTCATGGATCAGGAACATGGTAGTGGATGCCTTGGATAGAGTATGCTCCTTGTCTATTGATTATGCAGGATGCCTTGGGCTTTTCTACCCTTAGACACGGCTTGCTTGGACTCATGTAGGACATACTGGTACACATGCTCCTAGGACTCCAACCAGTGCTTATACTGAGTTTCCCCCAAGATGCTCCTAAGAATCAATGAGGATGCCTTGGTCTTCTACATCTTGGATCCTACCCTTCGTGGACTACACATCATTATACGGTAGGGTTGTGTGGTTTTATTATCACTTCACTATATAGAACGACCATGGTTTTTATGACATGATGATTATATGGAATGTCTATAGGATTTCAATATGGTTTCATTATATGGAAAGTACATGTGGACAAGATATGGATGGATGTATGGTGAGGCCATGTTACTTGTTTACTTTACTTATAGCTGCCTTATTAGGAGCTGACACTTGCTGTAAGGAGCCTTGAGAGTCTATGTGGTTTCACATGTTATAGTAGATATGTTCCATGGACACATTAATTTTGTTTACCTACTTACTTACACTTGTTTAGCATATTTCATCATGCATCTTAGAACTGTATAGATCTTTGGGTGCAAACCTACTTGGATGTTTATCTTACACCCAGTTTGGGCCACTTTAGGGACCTAAATAGATTATACAGTTGCAGGGAGTGATAGGGACAACCAACCTAATATAGGATATTGATCATTTCTTTGGAACAGGAGAGCATGGGACCACGATAAGGCTTGTAATGCTATAAGGATACCCTTTTTGATTTTTTTTGTTTTATATACTTGTATTGTGATGCAATACCATGTACCTATTTTGGCTATTTTCAAGACACATGTTTCATCTACATCATTATATATAAAAATATTTTGTGTTTGTTGTATATTCCTACATTGATTTAGTTATCAGTTGTATTCTTGTTTATTTTTTTCTACTATCTTTATGTTGTTGACTTCCACTATGCTATACTATAACAATGAGGGAATTGTCTCCCCAATGACTTTCCTAGGCTCTCATTTCTAGTCATTAGCCTCTAGAATTTGGGGAGATGCAATAGAGGCCTTGTGACCCAGCAGTCTTGGGGCACTTTTGAGTGGTATCCAGGTCTACGATGTTACAAAGTTGTATCCAACCCATCTTTTTTGGTTTAACTTACTATTTGGAAACAATAGAAAACGATAGGAAGGAAATAGAATTTGGTTATAATTTGTACCAACGAGTAGCTACCCCGCGTAAAAGTAAAAGCCAAATTACCTCAAATAAAATTCCTTTTTTTTGGTTTTGACTATTACAGTTGGTTTGATTTCACCATTGGGTGATGCACATGATTTATGCTGATAATATTTATGAAATTGTGGGTTCAATTTTTGTTCACACCTAATGAGATGAGGGTATTCCATCTCATGCATCATATTGGAACATTTTATAAATCACATGCCATGCATTATTTTGTGACTTTTAGGATGCATTACTTGATGAATGTTTTCATGATAGGTTGCATGATAGTTGTGTCTACTGTTTTGATAGAATTTGTGAAAAGGATAGAGGATTGACGTCACCATTCAATTTATAAGCTGTATAAGACATTATGAATTGAAAAATGATGCACCTTATTAAATTCATTTGTTAAAGTGAATTTTATATGTATGAATTATGTGGGCATCAAATTTTGTTCATGAGGTGTTATGGGACCTCATGGATCAGAACATGGTAGACAGTGGGTTAAATCATTTAAAAAATTGACTGTTAAATGAAAATTAAAATGGCATGGAAAATAGAGACTTGATCTATAATCAGATTTTGAGTGGGCAATATGTTGAGATTATAGTTTTTTTGGTGGATGATCTTTATACAGTTTTAGCTTTAAATATTGGATGTGTGTTATGACTTGGTTTTAGGAGGCTTTTGACTTATCAAATTCTTTTTGAGATGTGCATTTTATATCGTTCCTTTCTGAGGTGTGTTTTCCATTATAGAGAGATTCCACCACAATGGCCTCTAGTCATACGTTGTGAGGGAGGCGATGACCACACATCAGAGGTGGTATTCCATTGGCTATCGATTGATCCTCTTTTAATGACATCTACAGAACTAGGGGCTATTCCAGACACAAGCAGTGAGGAATAGTACTGTGAGGGGTTATTTTTCAATATGAAAACTTTTTTGGTGGCACCGTAGCCTACCTTGATTTTGGCTGATTGGACATGTGCGTTCCAGCAGCCGCATCTTCTTATGGTTTTGGGGGATGGCGGTCCATAGGCTACTGAGCAGTGGATATAGACCACACTAGATATCTTCAAGCATCTAGAGATGCCTCCTGAGAGGTGGGTCAAGATCACTACTTATATGTTATGAGGAGCAGTAAAGAACAAGTGGGATGTTCTGAACCCGGCTGACAGGCTACGAGATATGGGTTGGACTGATCTCTAGACCGGATTCTATAACTTTTTCTTTCCTGCAATACTACATGTAGAGTAGGAAAGTGAGTTTATGTGTCTATAGTGGGGCGTGATGATAGTTATGGAGTACTCAACATGATTTAAATAAATCTAGTGTTTTTCACCAATGTAACTTACTGATGATATGTCTAGAGCATGATGCTTTGGGGAAGGTCTTCGACATGCTATCAGATCTCAAGTCAATGTGTTCAGGTTGTAATATATCACTGAGATTGTGAATCACGCACTGATTATAGAGTGGAAATTTAGTGAATCTGGGGTGCAAAGTAGGGTAGTGTTGTCACTCGACCTAGTGGTTCTATGTCTTTAGGTAGGAATCACCATTTTTAGGCTTTCCATGAGATGAGTGCCAAACAGGCTATGAGTACTGGTAGCTCTATGTTTTGTCATCAGTGTGGTAGGTGAGTTCACATAAACATTATTTCAACCATGACCCAGTTGAGTGCCGATATTATAACAATATGTGCCTTGTGAAACATTTTAGTAGGACCTTCCCTCCAGTTGTGAGTGGTGGGTCTCAACACTGACATAAAGTTCTAGAGGAGGTTTCTCGGCTTCACATCAGGCTTGGAGCAAGATCAGTGTTGGCTGGTCAGGCCGAGGTAGTGGTGGTCATGGAAGGGGTAGCCAGACACTAGTTACACAGAGACATCAGAGTGGGCCTACTCCAGGTATTGAGGTTATATCAGAGGGTTGTGGTTTAGGCCAACTCTATTCTGTAAAGCCTACCCCTGAGGATCAGTGTGCTGGACAGTCTACAGTGAGAGGTATGATCTTAGTATCCTCTTTTATTACATCTACTCTTTTTGATATAGGTTTATCAGATAGTTTTATATCTCCATCTGTTTTAATAATCACTGGGCTTTTTGTTTTGTATTTCAAGAGAATTATGACAATAGACTCACCATTTGGAATCAAAATAGAGGATGTACGTTAGTTCATGGAGTGCTCCCTTTTGGTTGGTGGGTGTCATTTCATCTGGGTTCTTTATGCCCTTGAGATGACAGGTTTTGACATCATACTTGGGACGAATTTTCTAGTATCTTATCGAGCTTACGTTGACTTATATCAATGAAGGGTGACATTCACATCACCAAAGGGTGTATTGTATACTCAAATGGTTGAATGGGATGTCCAGGATATCCAAGCTGGACCGAAGCATCGTGGGCTAGGTAGAATAACAAACCAGATCACTAGTTTGTTTTTGGATGATCAGGGAGTAACTCAAGTGTACATTCCCCCAGTGGTTGAGTGCTTCAGGGACGTCATTCCCATGACTTTTTTGGTTTACCTTTTGAAAGAGAGGTTGATTTCTCCATCAATCTAGTTCCAGGAGATGCACTGGTATCCACTCCTCCTAACAGGATGGATATGATGGAGTTGTAAGAGCTCAAGAGGTAGCTAGAAAATTTGTAGGTGAGGGGTTTATTCAACCCAATACTTTTTGATGGGATTCACTAGTCCATTTTTGTGAAAAAGGTGGATGAAAATCTTCATATTTTTGTAGATTATCATAAACTAAACCAGCTATTGTTTAAAAACTGATATCCATTTCCACAAATAGATTATATATTTGATCATCTTCGAAGAGGCCGAGTGTTCTCAAAAATTGACATGAGGCCCGAATATCACCAGGTGCATTTTGGACCTACAGAAATACCTCATACAATCTTTTTCAGTAGATATGGTCTATATGAGTATCTAGTTATGCCATTCGGTCTCATGAATGTGCCAATAGTTGTCTTGGCATTGATGAATCGATTGTTCCATCCTTAAATGGATTCTTTTGTGGTGGTTTTTATTGATTCAATCCTGGTGTATTATCACAATTTTAAGGACAATGACCACAATCTTGATATGGTTTTGAATACATTGAGTATAATTAGTTATATGCTATGATTACAAAATGCTACTTTTATATGGATCAGATTCACTTCCTAGATCACATCATCTTGAAGATAGAAGTATCATTGGACCCACGGAAGGTGAGATCTGTAGTTTCCTTGGAATAACACAAGAATGTTTTTGACATATGGAGTTTCTAAGGGCTAGCTGTTTAATACATGCATTTCATATAGGAATTTTCACACTTAACATCACCAATGACAGGATTTACTAAGAATGGTGTAATGTTTGTGTGGATATATTCTTGTGAGATAGCCTTTCATGAGGTGAATAGAAGGTTGACATCATCACTGGTCCGAATACTGCCAGATCAGGGAAAGACCTAGACTGTGTATTGTGATGCATTAGGTATTGGGATAATAGAGGTGCTGATACAAGGAGATAGAGTTGTGGGGTACAAGTCATAGCAGCTGAGGCCACAGGAGAGGAATTACCTACCACATGATCTTGAGCTAGCTATAGTTGTTCATGTAATGCGTTGTTGGAGACAGTATTTACAGGGAGATCATTTTGTGGTGTACATGGACCACAAAAGCATCAATTATATTTTTACACTGTGTGATCTGAATCTGAGGCAGCAATGGTGGGTAGAATACCTATAGTCCCTTGACTACAACCTTGCCTACATTCTTAGTAAAGGTGATGCAGCGGCCGATTCACTGAGCATGAGGACTCAGATACAGGTAGTGCAACAGGACAGTATCGATTGAAGCTTATGAAATTGTTCTCTGAGATGCATCTAGAGGTGCATGATAGTCAGGGGAAGATGTTTTTATTATCCTTAACTGTGACTTATATCCCACTGGAAAGAGTGAGGATGATACAACTATCAGACTCTGAAGGCCTAGTTCTATGGGAGAGTGTCACAGGTGATGATCCACATATGGGTTGGACCTTAGGTGAGTAAAAAGATTTACATATCCATGGATGTGTATGGGATCGAGTAGATATACGTGATGAGTTGATGTGGGAGATTCATGCTTCAGCTTGGGTAGTGCATCCCAGAGTAACCAAAATTTACCAAGACTTTCACCGTCAGTACAGGTGGCCAGGTATTAAACCTGAGGTAGCTGGTTTTATCATTAGGTGTTCCACCTGTTAGCAGGTGAAGGTAGAACATCAACAATCAGTCCGACTTCTACATTTGTTACCTATTCTTGAGAGAAAATGGGATGATGTCACAATGGATTTTGTTACTGGCTTACTGAGGTCACCTCAAGGTAATGATGATGTGTGGGTTGTTGTTGATAGGCTCACAAAAGTTGCTTATTTCTTTCCAATCAAGGAAAGCTTCAGTGTTGATGAGATTTGGAGGTTTTATACCCATGAGATAGTACAACTCTATAGATTCCCACACACCATTGTTTAGGATAGATAATTCCTCTTTACGTATCATTTTTGGAAGAGTTTTCAGAGGGCACTTGGTACACAGGTGCTTCTATGCACAGAATACCACCCTCAGACTGATGGCCAGTCAGAGCGTATGTTACAATAGCTTGAGGACATGCTGTAAGCATGCGTCCTGGAATTTGGTGGCTCTTGGTAGAGGCACATTTTCTTGGTTGAGTTCGCCTATAAAAACATTTATTAGGGAATGATATAGATGACAACTTGTGAGGCATTATATGATAGGCCATTCCATTCTCCATTATTCTTGTTGGAGGAAGGTGAGACAACTTTACTAGGACCACGTCTCATGAAGGATATTTCTATGTAGGTTCAGTTGATTCAGAAGTGGATGGATACAACATAGTCTCATCTTAAATCTTACATCGATCACCGAAGAAGACCTCTAGAGTTCTAGGTTAGGGATCATGTCTTTTTTCTTATTTCATGGTGGTTGGGAAATAGGTGGATCAGGTTACAAGGTAATTTTTCACCATGATATGTCATGATGTTTGAGATTCTGGAGAGAGTCCGGTCAGTAGCCTATCAGTTAAATTTACCTTATAGGTAACAATACATACACAATGTCTTCCACATATCATAGATATTCCATTATAATTCATACCTATCTCACACTTTTCAGCTCAAGGAGGTTGAGCTACATATTGATTCATCCTTTGGGGAACATCTGATATATATCATTGATATGAGAATGAATGTTCTCCAAGGATGAACTGTTCCTCTAGTATGGGTGATATGGCATCACGATTATTTATAGTATGAGACTTTAGGGTGGGAGACAGACATATGTTCTCAATGGACAGAGTTATTCTCAGACGAATCATGACCACCCTTCAGGGAGAAATTCGGGGATTAATTGCTGTAGGGGGGAGATTATAAGAACTAGGGTTTTCTTCTAAGGTATGAATCCCTTAGTTTTCAATTTTAATGCTTAAATATGGACTTACCTGAGTTCCCAACTTGATCACGATTGTTACGAAGGATTTTGAGGGTTTTTTAGAGCTCGGAACTCAATTTTGGGGTGTTTTTGGCCTGGCGCATGGTTAGTTCAAACAGGGTTGGTCATGCCACACGGTTTGACTAAATCGTGAGAGGCTGGAAAGAGTGGGTGTATAGATCGTATAGTTTGAGGAATCTGTGATGGAAGAGCTGCATATAGGTTTATATTTTTTTGAATATTTTGACAGAGGCCCTTCATATGGTTTGCACACAGTTTGTAAACAGTGAGGGTAAACAGTGTGGGTGCCCCATGGCCTACACAAAATTGTGAATGTTTTTTACATTATTTGATAAACCATGTGGGTAAATGAACGTGTTGTCGTGACACGTCAAATTGGTTATGATTTGAAGATGATTTTATAGTCTAGGGAAGACTCTAGGTTGTTTCTCAAGGAGCATTGGTAGGTTTAGTGCGTGTATTTTTAATAAAACATTCTAAAAGTTGGGGTGGTTTCGAAAACAGTTTTAAAATAAAATGACTTAATTAAAGAGTATAAAACTTGGAAAATAAAGGTGGTGTTTTATAATTATGAGAGAAGGTGTTCATTTCAAGTTCATACACATCTGGGATAGTTCATTGTTCTGAAAATATTATATGGTTTAATGTGATCCTTTGGTTAAGGGTTGTCAATATCTTGACTTCCCTCTTACCTCTTAAAAAGATGCTCAAAGTACCAACCCTTGAAACAACAATCGTGTTGTCAAGGTTTGGACCTCAAACAGAGATTTAGGGATTCCAAATTATAATTATCTCTCATTTATGTGTGGGTTAAAGGTGATTCTTGGGTTTTCTAATCGGAACAACCGATGATTCTTATTTGAAATCTCAACCCAATCGGTGTTGAGATGAAAAGTGTTTCACATAATTAAACTAAAACAAAGCATTCAAAGAAGAGGCATGTTAAGATAAAACTTCAGTATAATGTTTCACACAAAAATTAAACCAAACCATCAGAATAAAAATTGCCGGAACTCCATTAACCAGATGTGTAGCTCCCTTGAAATGAATTCCCCCTATTTATCTCGATATCGGGAGGAGGAGGAAGCTCGGGTGGAACTCGTTCTTTATTATTGATCACTCATTGAGGATACGGTCCTCAGAAACCTATTAGATGAGAATAGGACTCCTTTTGGACTCCAAAATGGAAGAGATTCACTTCTATTTTTACCTTTTAAATGAGGTACAGACAGTTTCCATTTATAGCAAAAATGGGAAGTGGTTTTGGGCACACAGATTGTGTAAAACCACTTGGACCATTATTCGTGGCCTCCATAAAGTCTTCAATAGATTGTAAAAAAACTAAAAAGTTGTTTCCCCACATATTGTCTATCTCCAAAGAATTTTTGGATCCATTTGGACACCTATATCTCGATATATGGATAACACACATCACACAACTTTTGACTCCATGCAGATTCGGTGTCCTAGACAGATCACTTCGGTTGGGCCCTATAATGGACGAATTTGCCATGTGTGTCTTCATAAGAGTTGTAAAGAATTACATTTTTGGACCAGCTAACAAAATCTAAGCCCATATGGATACAAAAATATGTTTTACTATGAACAACAGTGGATAGGTCTTCATGGATCCCATGCAGTTTTGGCCCATTTTCCTTCTGTATCATCTCTGGGGCCTAAAAATCACCACCTCCTACAATGGAATCATAAAAACAAGTAACATTGACCTTTTAAACATTGATAAACAAAAAATAAATGATTTATACACAGAATTCAATTTGTTATTATTTTTATAATTTCAAATATAAAATATGTTTAGCACATTTGTATAAGGGTTAAAATGAAACAGTGAATCCCAGTGCGATCACACCCCCACACGTAACATTTTCACTCCTGGGAAAAGTCACATTTGAAAAATTATGCATGGAGATATTCCCGACTTCATGAATATTTAACATTTAGTGAAAAATTATAAATGTGATGGCAATGTGATCAATGAAAAAATCACACCATGGAGTTATTCTCAACGATCATTCAAAAAGTTGTCTCATAAATTGTATCAGCATGAAATTCAGGGAGATTAATGATACCACATTGAGAAAGTAATCCTAAAGTCAATAGTGTAACTAGTTGTCCACATGTGTGTATGGAAACCATTTCATTCTATTCTTCCCAGCTTTCTATATAGCAAATATAGGTTATTTTAAAAAATTATTTCCTAAATTATTATGTCCACTGAACCTATCCTACATCATTTTCAATCCAATTTCAAGACCCACTAAAATAAGAATTCCCAGAATTGAAACCTTAAGCTCCTAAAATAGATATCCCCATATGTTTCCCATTTCACCACTCCCCTCATTTATTGTTTTTTTGAAAAGTTATGCTTGATTCAAATATCACACTCTTCTCTCAACCCTTATTTTATCTCCTCATGAAACTAATTGTAATTGTTATATCAGGATAAGAGATCAAGTAAGTGTGTGTTTTGATCTTCCAAAGTCAAAACACATTTTTTTGTATTTTTTAGGGCGTACAACAGTTGGATAATAGGTACACACACATAAGTCAATCTGGTATAGTAATGAAACAGATCCAATAAAGAATGAACGTATGGAAAAATCATTTGGAAAATAGATAAATATTAACCTAACTTATATTTACCTTCTATTGAGTATGTAAAAAACACACTTAATTATTGGGTGAAAAAAGGTGTAGAGAAATTAAGTACCACAATTTTCCCTTAAACTAATCACATAAAGGGTACCATTTTTCTCAAAGGTTTCAAAATGATACAACCATTTATATCATAGACAAAAAAACTATTTTTCAAGATAATGTCACACCAAAATGTTAAATCCATGAAAAAACACACATTCCATCAGTGATTTTTTGAAAATGTTAAAACAATATAAAATAGATAATGTGGTAAGGAAGGATAAAACCTGGTGCATTTCATTCATAGGACACTTCTTGATCTTGGAGTTTCTCCATTGGGGAATCCAGAATGGCTTCATGATAGTGCTTCATCCACTTCCTATTGACATTGAAGGTTGTCTTGGTTTCTTCATTTTGAACTTGAACAACACCAAATGGAGAGACGTTAGTAATAGGGCATGGTCCAAAATAGTGGAAACGAAGCTTACTGTGATGCAATTTCATTCTTTCATTTTTGAGGAGGACCTTTTTTCCAATGTGGAACTCACGATGAAGGATAAGGTGGTAATGGGAATCCTTGTTTCGCTCCTTATAAATCATGGAGGTTTCATATGAAAATCTACGCATTTACTCCAGCTCCTGTATCTATAACATCCACTAAGAACCTACATCAGAAAGGTTATAATTTCATTGTTTAATGGCCTAGTAGGCCTGGTGCTCAATCTCAACAGGGAGGTGACAACACTTTACAAAAACTAGCCGATATGGTGACATGCAATTGATGTTTTGAAGGCAGTACAGTAGTCCCATAATAAATCACCGAGTCTAAGAATCCAATCTTTCCTATTGGGATAAATCATTTTTATCTAGAATTTTTTGTACCTCTATATTTGATACCTTGGCTTGACCATTGGTCTGTGGGTGATATGCAGTAGAAATTTGATGATTGACCCCATACTGATGCAAAAGTGATTGCATTGTTCGGTTTCAGAAATTAAAACCCCAATCACTAATGATGAACCAAGATAATCCAAACCTACAAAAGATCTGAGTTCTCATAAATTCCACAATTGTCTTAGAATCATCTATCCTTTTGGCTCATGCCTCTATCCATTTTGACACATAATCAACTACGAGAATAATGTACATGTTTCCAAAAGAATTGGGAAATGGTCCCATAAAGTCAATTACCCAAACATCAAAAATGTATGAAAGAGCAGCGGTTGTTGCAGAATTTCATTTCGTTTAGAGACATTACACATTCTTTGAAAATGAGGATAAGATTTATAGAAAACATGGGCATAATGAAAAATTGGTGTCCAAAATAGACCATAATCAAGGACCTTACAAGCAGTTTATTGGGGACTAAAGTGGACCCCACAAGCAAGAATGTGGCAGAATCTAAGGAGAGACTTATACTCATTATCTGGGACCTAATTCCTAAAGACTTGATCACTACATGTGAACCAGAGGTAGGGGTCATCCCATATGTAACAACAAGACTCGTGTTTTAGATGAATGGCTTGGTTTTTGTTGAAATTAGTAGGAATGAAAGATCCAACAAAATAATTTATAATTTCGGCATACCGAGGAATAATATCTTGCACTCAATAGAATTTCTCATAAGAAAAAATGTCATTAATGGGAATACAGGGGGATGAGTCAATGTCTAAGGATGGGAGGATCCTACTGATATGGTCAGCCACCACATTCTATACTCCTTTTTAATCTCTAATTTATAGATTGAATTCTTTAAGGAGTAGAATCCAGTGAATGAGATTTGTTTTGGCTTCTAATTTATTTAGGAGACACCAGAGGGCTGCATGGTCTGAGAATACAATGACTCTAGACCCTAAAATGTATGACTTGTATTTATCGAAGGAAAAAAATATGGTAAGGAATTCTTTTTTAGTTGTTGTGTAGTTTTCTTGGGAAGGTTCTAGTGTGCATGAGGCATAAGCTATGACATATGGAGCTCGTTCGACCCTTTTGACAAGACTATCCCAACTTTATAGTTAGAGGTGTCACACATGAGCTCAAATGGTAAATCCCTCTAAGGTGGTTCGATTATCGAGGGTGATGTGAGACTCCATTTTAATTTATTAAAATCTTCTTCACATTATTTAGCAAAAATAAATTTTTTTTCTATTTAGAGTAAGCGGGAGAGGGGGAGTTCAATTTTACTAAAGTCATGAATGAAATGATGGTAAAATCCAGCATTACCTAGGAATGACCGAACATCCCATACATTTTTATCAAATGGTAAGGAAGAAATGACATTCAATTTTGATTTATCTACTAGGATACCATCCTCAGAAATGATATGTCCCAAAACTATACCTTGTCAAACCGTGAAATGGGATTTCTCATGATTTAATACAAGATTATTTTCAATATAGTGATGTTGTACCGAACCAATACTACTTAAACAATCATAAAAAGAGGATCCATAATCATTGAATTCATCCATTAAAACTTCCTTGCAATTATCTAGGTAATCCAAAAAAATACTAACCATACATTACTGGAACGTACCCAGAGAATTGCATAGACCAAATGGAATCCTTTTATAGGAAAATGTTCGAATGGGGAAAGTTAAGGTTGTCTTTTCCAGATCCGTAGAGGCAATATGAATATGAAAGTATCTAGAATACCCCTAAAAAATAGTAATTGGACTTCCCCGGTATCCTCTCTAGCATTTGGTCAATCAATTGAAATGGGAAATTGCCTTCCTAGTGTGTTGGTTTAGATGGTGATAGTCTATATAGTCACTCTAACTATTCTGTAGATGAGTTAGATCAAATTAATTATTTTCATTTTTGATTACTATAAGTCTGGTTTTTTAGGAACTAATAGAACGATACTGACACATTGACTATTAGATATAGGGTAAATGATTCCAACAACCAATAATTTTGTTACATCATTTTTAACCACATCTAAGACGGTTGGGTTCAGTTGACGTTGTGCCTGCCTCATTGGTTTAGCCTCATCATTTAATAAAATATGATATGTAAAAATTGATGGGCTAATACTAGGTATTTCCGCAAGTGTCCATCCTAATTCTTGTTTAAACTCTCTAAAATGTTCAAGAATTCATAATTCATGATCAGGGGGAGTGAACTAGCAATGATGATAGGCATCTTATTTCAATTCTCAAGATATAAATATTTTAAATCATGATGTAGTTGTTTCAATTCCAATTCAGGAAGATTTTGGATTTATGGGAGTATGTGTGAATGTGATAAGTCACTAATCTCATATAACTTATCAATGGAATAATCCTCATATAAGGAATAATCCTTTTTCAAGATTATTAGTATCATCGATGCTCATTAGATATTTATTATTCATGAAATCATCAATAAATAAACATGCATGACATTTTTCTAGACATGTACAACATTTTATGCATGATATGTCAAGATAAATTCATTATGTCTTGTTGATATTTCCACACACATACTGAATGTCAAAGAGATATAAACAATTTGGCCAAGGTGATGGAGAAATGGAAGGAATAATCCATGGTTTAATGATTCAACAGTATGAATTAGTGGAACTATGAAATCCAGTGAAATACACCACATGTCTTTGAGATTAATCATTGTAATGAACCACCAATGCCAAAAGATCAAGGTAAAGATTATCACATCACTACCAATAATGTGGATTGTAAAAATTAAGTTATATAAGATACAATTCCTATAAAATTAATAATTGTAAAAGTTTTATTTGATTCTGGTTCTATGATTTTATTTATATCCTACAATTATTAAAGAATGGATGAATCAAAACCTAGGTAAATTGAAGAAGAGATATCCATAAAATACATTATGGTTAATCAATGCAACCTATGGGTTGTAATGTTCTTCTATTGGTATCTATGGTATGAACCTTCTAGTAAATCTCATAATTATTCACTTGGTAGAATTTCATGCTACACTTGGAATGGATTGAATCTCATTATATAGACATCACATCAACTATTAGAAAAAGCGAGTCTCTTTCTATATTCCAAACTATTACATGCTACTATAAAAATTTAAGGAATATCATGAATATCCTTTGGAAAACCCCTCAATGGTATGGGTGTTGAAAAATAGTTTATAATTATAAGTTGATCAAATGGATGAGTCAAAGCGATGTATCAACCCGGTCGAAATGATGATTATGGGTGAATATGATGATGAATTTATCGATGTGTTATCGGACCTTATCCAAGCTCATGAGTTGGAGTTCTAAAGAGATCTTATGTAGGGATCCACTCATATCTCCATAATCCCCTATAGGATGGCCCCAATCAAACTGAAGTAGTAATAGAGGTAGCTATAAGAGAATTTTGAAAAAAGGCTCTTATTCCTGAGTAAATCACATTGAGGTGTACCTATTTTATTTTTCAATAAAAATGATGGATCAATAAAACTATGTATCAATTATAGGGAGCTCAAAAACATTATTATAATAAAAAAGTATCCATTACAAGAGATTTATGACTTGTGTGATCAATTGTGAGGAACTCCCTACTGATCCAAGGTAGTTATTTATTCTATATATAATCAACTGGAGGTTAAGGTGCATGATATTTAAGAGATACCCATTTATAAATTGTAGGGAAACTATGAGATCATTATTATTCCCTTTGGACACACTAATTCCCCTATAATCAATATGGATTTTATTTATATATCCTTTAGAGACAACCTTAAAAATTTCCTGGAAATATTTATCGATGATATTATCATTTTCTCTAAGAGTAAGGATGAACATGAAGTGAATATTAGTAATGTTATAATGATATTTATAAGTAGGAAATTTACTCTAAATTTATAAAGTGTGGGTTATAGATGCATCAAGTCACATTCTTGGAGAACATGACCACAAGTGAAAGAATTTCTATGGATCCTTCAATGAAAAATGCAACTGAGGAATGGAAATATCCAAATATTGTCAAAGAAATCCATAGTTTTCTTGTCCTAGTCAGGTATTACCAATATTTGTGAGAAATTTCTCATGATTACCTAGCCTACTAACTAGGTTAACATGGAAAGGGTTAAAATATTTCTAGATGGAAGAATGTACGGAACCCATTAAGGATATCAAGAAGAGGCTAATCAATACATATGTAATCACACTACCATAAATTGGATATGGTTTTATAATATATATATATATAGTGATTATTCAATAAAATGATTTTGTTGTGTACTATTTAAGAATGATAAATTTATATCCAATACCTCATGAATGTTAAATATACATGAGAAGAACTATTAACCACATGATTTGGAGTTAGAAACTCTGATATTCACTTTGAATATTTTGTGGCACTAAAAATATCATGAGAAGAGTTACATATATAATGGTAACAAATATCTAAAGTATATATTCACATAAAAAGAGATGAACATGCATAAATGAAGATTGATAGATCTGATCATGGACTATGATTTCCCAATTCACATCCATCCTAGAATTGTTAACATCGAAGCTAATTCTGTATAAATAAGGGAAAATCATCTTTATCTATGACGTGGACTAATAAAACCCCTATATTCATTAATAAGAATAGGATGGATCTAAAAATAATAATGAAATGGAATACATACCACCATATTAAATGATTTCCCTACCATCTATCCATGAGAACATCATGGATGCACAAAGAGATTATTTAGATAATTAAAATAAGGTGAATGAGGAAAAGAAAGGGAAGGTTATTGAATTTCACATCGATGTTGATTTATTCATTCTATATTGAACTAGAAATGGTGTTCATACATCACATGAGATAAAAAGGTATCAATTAGATGATGAATAAAACTGAACATACTCCATCCATCTTGGATGTAAAAAGATGTATCATGATCTTTGAGGGAACTTTTGGTGGGAAAACATGAATAAAGAGATCAGAAGGTTCACTAAAAAGTTCATGGTATGTAATTAAGTTAAATAAGAGTTATATAAGCACAAGGGGATGATGAAACCATTAGATATACCCAAATAAAAATGGGATAACATCACCATGTAATTTTTCACTAGTCCCCTGAAAAAATCAGAAGAAATGAATGGGATATGAGTTGCGGTGGATAGACTCACCAAGACTTCCCACTTAATTTATTTTTTGGAGTATGTCTCTAATGAAAAAAATTCTATGATATATATAAAGAATTTTTCAGGCTGCATTGGGAAAAAATTTCAATCAACTTTGATCATGATCCAATGTTCACTGTTAAATTTGTAATAAGTCTCCAATATTCTCTTAATACTAAATTGAATTTTAGTGTGGCCTATCACCCTCAAACTGATGGCCAAAATGAAAAGAAATTTTAATCACTTGAGAAAATGTTGAGATCCTACTCAATGTAATTTAATGGTGTATGAGATCAATATCTCCCATTAAATATGTTCCTATACAACAAATATTTCCCATTGAGTATTCAAAAGGTTCCATAAAAACCACTATATGGGAAGCAATGTGCAATGCCTACTTATTGGGATAAAGTTGGTGATCAAAATATACTTGGACTTGATCTTGTACAAGATATGAAAAAGAAGGGTTAGACCCAAAATATTCATATAAAAGATTCTCAGAATTATTATAAAATCTATTCTCGACAACCATCAAATGGACTTTGAGTTCGAAGTTAGACACAAATGTTTCTTTATAATATCACCATAGAAGAGACATGTGGTTTGGAAGGAATGTCATGATTATACCTAGGTACATTGGAACCATTGATATCTTTGATTTAAAAGTATTAGTGGCATGTTAGCTAGAAATTCCACCAAATCATCGATAATGTTCATGATGTGTTCAACATATCACCCCTGAAGAAGTACATACCAAACCCCTGACATGTACTAAATCTAGAGGTGGTAAAATTGAAGCATGACCACTCTAATGACGATAATCCCATAAATATATTATATGGTAGATATGTTATTATATGAAACAATAAAATTCACCTTGTAAAAGTGTTGTGGTGGACCCACAAATTTAACAATAAGACATGGTAACAAGAAGAAATGATAAAACAAACGAACCCTCAACTATTTGAAACTGAGAATATGAGTTGAAATTTAAAGGATGAAATTTCTATATGGTGGATCATTGTAATATGAAAGAAATTATAGATGCTATTTTTTTCTTGAATAAATGTGTGTTAAATTATATTTTCTAGTATTATACATAAACAACCCATAGAGAAAATGACAACAAATTATTTCATTAAAATTATCATTACCTTAGTCAGAAAATAAACCCATGAAAATGAATAATTTTATAATGGGACATATATTAAATAAAAAAGTAAATTTAGGAAGACTTGGATCATTCCAATCTTCTAGAATCTTTTCCACCACAAACAACACAATGGAAAAGATATAGAATATTAGTTAACGAGTCAACATTATTGAAAAAGAAAATATAGAACCTTGGGAGGAATTGTAGTGAATATTGAATGACGTAAAAATGTGGTATTTATAATATGTAATATAACTATTTAAATAGTAATGTAAACATTGTAATTATAACCCGACCATTTTGAATAATAATCTGATCATTAGGAATAGTAACATGATCATTGGAAAAGTAAACTGGCCATTGGAAATGTAATTTTACCTGGAAATACTAATATTTAATATAATTAAATATTACAATACTATAAAACACATATCATGATTAAAAACACAAAGAATATATTAGCACATTTTTTAATAAACTGTGTTTTATTGCGTTTCATAAAAACCATAATTTTATATATTAAAAACTAAAATCACATATGTTAGAAATATTTTTTTATTAAATAATTGTCATTACTAGATTCAGAATATGTAAATTTTCTAACTATTATGTTATAATAATTTTATGAAATAATTCAATTTTTAGATGAATAGTAAAAATATAGTTTTTTCGTAACTAGTTTGTTTTAAATTACATCATTCATGAAGTAACAATCACCTACTAAATTATAGAAATCATTACTCATACAAAAACATATTTACTATGATAATTGAGTAATTTAAATACAATAAAATTTTTTACAACCATAAAAATTATTTTCAAATGTTTAAATTTTAAGGTATTCAATTAAAATAATATTTTATCATTTTTATGATTTTCAAATTGATTAAACTAACAAATTTGGATTATAAAGTGTTTAAAATAATTAATATATTTTTTTAATTTAATTATATTTCATAATGTAAATAATATTAGAATTCAAAGGTTTACCATGGATAAAATATTTTATTCAATATTATAATTCAAAAATACTCTTCTCCTCATGTATAAATAACCCCTCAACCTTCCCTTAGAAAACCACTTTACTCCCACTTAAAAAAGACACATTTATTCCCAAATAATCACGGTTATGAATCTATCATCCAAAATGATATTATAGACTAAACAATCACCATGTATCACGATTGTTTAGTGTCGTATAAATGAAGCAACACCTAGAATTTGGAATGTTTTCATATACTTATCTTATAATTTTCATCTTCTATTCCTCTTGTTCCCTATTCCTTTCATAATAAAATATTATAGGATTAATTATTTATTATTTTAACAATATAGAAATTATTTTAGCCTACTAAAAATATTATATTTATGATAAATTTATTTTTCATAATTCTCTTCCTCCCATTTTGACAATGTACCATCAACTTTTAGTTAACTGTGCATTAGGGAATTTCCAATAGTATAATTATCACAACCATTTTTTATGTTCATAATAAATTTTTTATAACATAAAAATGTACAAATATAAATATTTCTAAGCTTATGGAGTTAATCATACCAATTTATAAATAGTAATAAATCATTAACAATAACATGAAACAAGACAATATATCATAGGGAAAGTGCAATATCGAAACATTTCACCTTTAACAAATAAAATTAAGTAATAGTATCCATTGATTGTAATGGATACAGAGTGAAACAAATGACCATAATTAACTTCCGGTTCCATGTTTTAATAAACTTTGGTATATTATTCAAGAGGCATAAGAGAGATATAAATAGAATAATTTTACAGTAAGGGGATTCTCATAAACAACTCCTTCGATATTGGGGAATGGCCTCATTCATATAATTTTTAGTATCGATATTCCAATATTAAATAGTATTAATTCCCTTATCTATCTTGTAGTAATAATTTTCTTACCATTCCAGATTTATTTCTAAGATAAATGAAAAGATTTATCAAATGACATTATTTTTCCAAAACACACTATTGAATCCTCTTGAGTTGTTTCTTAATCAATGAAAAATGATCTTTTATTCTAATATATGAGCTCCATAATTCATTTGGGAACCATAATGGTTATTCCATGAATTATGTTTTTTGAAATCCTTTATAAAACACATTCATTTACATGGGTTTATTTCCTAATGAATATTTTTATTAGTTATCTTTGTATGTGGAATGAATGATTTTGAGGATTTTATGATGTAACATGGTCCCAAAATTATATATCCCTGTAATTAATTGGGTAATGTTATATATATCATGATATTTTGTGTATTATGAATGAACTTGATGATAGACTTGTTCAAAATATTTATATTATGATTTATTCAAATATGTTTTGTGTGATCATGATGTTATATTTGTTCACGACTATGTGTTGTATTTTGAAACTATATCATGATGTTTCATTATTATTATTATTCCAATTTCCATGACATTATAAAATTTTTCCCTCATGAATATGATGATTATCCTATTCTTAGGATATGATGTAGATGATTATACTCACCCATGTAATATTGAGTCATGTCTTTTATTTCATCTATTTCATTCATTCCCTTAATGGGATTTTAGAACAACCCTTTAATTTATATATATCATTATGTGGGAACATGTACTGAGGGGAACATCATAGATTTTAGAATGATAAATAAGAATGATCTATTTTTTTTTGTTTTATTATGTCTAAGGGATGTATAAACTTAATTTTCCCCGGATACTTAACCGTTGGATCCTGGATGGTATCACCATTATTTCGATTATATTAAAATTGATGTACTATTAAGTTATGAAAAAGATGGGTCAGCTTAAATTTTTTATTGAAAATTCCTATTGAAAATTCCCATTCAACAATCCCATAGGAAATTCCCACAGTGAATTCATATTATATTTCCATAATAAAAATACTGAGAAAATTCCAATTCAAAATCCCAGTTGACATTAAAACATTATATTCTGTTGTTAGTGCTATAAATTACTTTTATCAGTACAAAAAAATGCACCGTTGTTCCATGTAGTTATAAAAGAAGGGTACTTGTATCAATGTTAAGGAAAGTGTTGATAAAGGATAATTTTAAAAGTGCTAAAAAATAACGATAAATGTGTCCTTTATTAATGAATATTTATCTCTAATAAAGGTTTCCTTAACCAGTTCTTCCTTTTATCAACAATAAATGAACATTAATATATGCTAAATGAAGTGGTGATAATTGTTGGATTTATTATTGATACTCCTAGAGCAGATAAAACCTCCCCCCATTGTGGAAGAATGCTACCAACTATATCTATAGAACTCTAAAAAATTAAAAAAATTATATTAAAAAATTAAATTGTACTAAAAATATTAAAATAAACAAACATAATAATTTAATATTATATTTCACCATCATTTGAATACTAATATTACCTTAAGGAATTTCATTATAATAAAACTATATTGATGTAAAATTCAATTACAAACAAAACTAATTTTATTTAATACAAAAAAAACACTCAAAGTATGCCTTCCCCAATGATCATCCAAACCTTATTCAAATGTTAAATGAGATTCTAATAAATAAAATGTTCATTTTAGTGATATTATATAAGAAAAATTAAATTGAAATGTTTTATAATCCATTATAAATTTACTTCAGAATGATATGAAGTTACTTCATATAAGTTTCAAAATAAAAATAATTTTACATAATTTTTCATTATGATTTTATCCTTTGATTTAACTATGTAATGAATGTCTTGAATTAAAATGTCACTTTTATACGAAAACATTCAATTTCACTAGTACCTTCCCCATCACGCGTCAGATTGATCTGAGGTTAATTCTTATACATCACAAATAAATTACTGATATTTATACTAAGGTGTCAAGAAAATCAGAGTGTGTTTACTCAGTTTTGAGTATTCAATGTGCATTTTGAACAAAAATGTCAATTATAAATGAAAACCTGCACATTCTGTCTTACTAGTCCCACCATGTGTCATATTGACATACAACCAATTCATAAACAACATAAATGAATCAATAAATTTTTTTATCAAAGTATCATCGAAATATGACTGAAATTTCATTTATTTGTGTATGTGATAGATACTTCAAACTAAAATGATATTCCTAAACTGAAAATATTTACTTTAAAAAAATACTACCACACTTTTTGATAGATTATTTTAATGTTAATTAATAGAAATAAAAAATGAATTAGGTATTATTGTGTTAATTTTTTTATAAAATGAAATCCTTTTTCTCAATTTTGAGTATGTAAGATGTATTTTAGACAAAAAAGACACTATTTTACTGAAAACAAATACATAAAATCAATTCAAAAACATAATTTTTTAAATTCAAATAATTTTGATTCATTCATGATAAAAATTATTCAAAAGAATTTATCCTAAATAACCCCATCAATATAAGCATGATTTCTTGGTTTTAAGCATGTGAACTCTATTTTATACTAAAATGAAACTTTTATACTAAAAAATAAAGTTTCTATCAATCCAAACACATCATGGGTTAGATTTATGTGTGGTTAATTTGTATACATCCCAAATATATCATGGATAATTATCCTAATGATCCAAAAAATTCTAGCATCTTTTCTTAATTATGAGTTTGTGATGCCTGAATTGAAATAAAATTTCACATTTAAATTAAAACAAGAACATTCAGTCCAAGAGTCCATAATGTGTGTTATATTAATGTGAGGTTAATTCCTATACATGAAAAAATAATTATAGATGATTTTATTAATGTATGACAATAATTATAGTATTTCTTCCAATTTTCTAGTTTGAGACATGCATTTTAGACTTAAATGCCTCTTTTATGTTTTAAACATGAACTTTTAGTCAATATTACCAATAATTTAGTTTTTTTGATGGGTGTTCATTTTTTACAAATAAAAAATGAATAAAAGTTTATTTTTCTAATTTATTAATAAAATTCAAGTACGGTTAATTTGATTATAGTTTCTGGAATGCGTTTTGGTATAAAATGTCACTTTTTAACTGAAAAATAGCATTTTCAATCAATTGAGACACAATGTGTGTCATATTGATGTGATAATACATGATAACCATAATAAATGATTAATGGAACATTTTCCTAAATTATCAATAAAATTAAAACACGTTTTTTATATTTTTTGGTATATGATGCACATTTAGACTAAAATGGACCTTTTACATTAAAAGCACAAATATTCAATAAATCCATCCATAATATATTTTTGACTGATGTGTTATCTATTCCTACACATCAAGAATGAATCATGGGTCTTTTTCCTATAGTATCAATAATATAATACGATGTTCTTAGATGACATATGAAAATTTAGATGAAATTTGATTTTTTTTGATTTGGTGGATGGTTAATTCTGAGAATATTGACTTTGATTAGTATTACAAGAATTTCAGAATCATTAAATGATGATTTTGTATAATTATTAATGCTTTAATTTTTTTATTAAGTCTCAAATCAAAAATAGAGGAAGGTTGGGTGGTAGAGGATAATGAATTTCAGTAGGAGAGGTTATCAACAACTAATGGCACATAACCAGCTCACCGGTGAGTTAGCCTAGGGCCCAGTGTTTTCCCTAGGACACCATCCACCCAGTGTGACATTACCTTTCTAGTGATTTACAATAGCTATATAGTAGGCATGTTATATGTTCTTTTTTAGAGGTGGCATTTTCACCTTTTTATTGTTGATCCCTTCAGGTAGTAAAGGGACTATGCATCATGGGGAGGGTCATTCCATTGGATCCTACCACACTCCATCATTCCTTGAATAACAGTGATTTAGGAATTATTTTAGATGTCATATAATGATATATTCAATATAAATTGTCTATGTCCAAATCCATCCTTCTTTCTCCTGGGATGCTGTAAATATTGTTATGTTTTTTGTTAGGGTTTTAGAGCTAATTATACTAGTGCATGTTGGAATTGGTCATGTATGATGGGTATTTTTCATGGAATTCCTATAGGGAATCCTTAGACAAATTTCAAATTATGTTTCATGTTTATTACGAGGTACTTATCCATTTTTTCTACGATTTTCATATTCAATTAAATTTATGTGTCTTTTTAGTTGTTACAAGTTATAGAATTTATTCTTGGAATAATTTTTAGACTGTGTTATGGACCTTATATGGGTGCCTAGTTCTGTACTACTGGAAAATGACCCTATACCCACGGTTTGAAACTGTGGGTATAGCCCACAAAACCATTGGTGTGGGATATAGAAATAATCCTGAGAACCATGGGATCTTAATTCATCGATATAACTTTGAGCTATACCCATTGTTTCAAAAATGTTACATCCATAGTTATGAAATGTCAGAATAGGTGTATGGGAAATTGTGCACCATGTCAATAACCCTATACCCACAGTTCTCAAAACATGGCTATAGTATTTAAAAAAAAATTCTTCCACTAAATTCGAACCCTGGACCATCTTTTCACAGTCGATGTGCCTAACCACTTCCCCAAATATGGTTATGCCTACATAAATATAGATTTAATTACATATATATATATTAATAAAATGTGACTAGGTGGAAAACCATGGGTATAGGTTTTCCCATGGAAATATTTTTGTTCTCGTGGACATTGTTTTTCCCTATGCTTACTCGGGAAAGCTATACCCTTGTTTTTTGAAAACCATAGGCATAGGATTGACATTTACCCACTGCATTTTAGAACCATGGATATATGATTTAAACCAAAACCAATATCCATGGTTTTTTTGAGAACCATTTGTATAGGTCCTAAAAAACCCTATACTCATGGTTTTTTCAAAACCCGTGTGTATAAGGGGGACGTATAACTACTATTTTTTAAAATCCATTGGTATTGTTTTAAATTGTCAACCTATATCCACATTATAGAAAAAATGTGGGTATTGGTTCGAAACCAATCCCTACAACCATTGTTTTTGAAAACATATGGGTATAGGGGTGACCTATACCCATGAGTTTATCCAAAACCATGGGTATATGGTCATTTTATAGTAGTGTCATTTATGTTAAGTGGATGACATAAAGTTATATTTTAGGCATATATGTATTTTAATTAAATTAATTAATTTGTTATAAAATGTTATAATTGATTATTTAGGTAGCCTTAGAATGAGATATGGCCTCATGTGAGAAGTCGATGGATGGTTGGATGTAGAAAAGGCTTGAAATCCATGTAATATATTTCATGTTACATTTAAGGATGGAAAAACTCCATAAATTAGGTAGGTGGCCCCTCAAGTATACACCATTGGTATAATGCATGTGTATTACTACCTGTGATATACCGTCTTTTCATTATGGGTTTTTTACAATTTTTAAATTAATGGAATTGTTTCAATTTAATTTAGTTATCATAAATGAACTGATCAATATGCCAAGGGCCATGATAAACCCTTTTAAACTCTCTCAATTGCCTTATCTGTTGATGAATAAGGCCTTGTATAAAAATTCACTTTTTTTGGAACTTTGACCTCGGGGTTTTTTATATAAAGTTAATTAATGTGACATAGTGGCCTATAGTAGAGTTTCCATGTTTAACACAAAGTATAGTGATATTAAGGGTGTTTAATAAACAACACAAGTCGACCTTAGTGGACCCTTGAGTCACATTATAGATTTTGGGATACTACAATGGTCATGGGGTGATTGTTCCTCCCCCGCAAAAGGGTGATTACATGGGTAGGATGGCCCTAAGGATATTAGTGGTTTCGTTGGGTGTAAGGAATGACCAAGTGATTTCATGGGAAAGAGATGAGATTTATTCCATCTATTTTATGTAAAATAAATACAACATTACCTATTAGGAAAATTAGTCCATGTGATCATAATGTGATAGAGGAAACCTTGTGGGGTGTCTGAGTAGGATTGGCATAGAGGGGAGTGTAGTGGGTTCCCCAATGACATGCAATCACCTATGAGGGGGAATGTGGGGACTGTGTAGTAATGATTTAGGGTGTCACATTATAACATTAAATGATTATGAGAGTTTCATGTTGCTATGGAAAGGTAGTTCGTGTACCTGGGAGCTAGATAGTGAGTTTTTGAGACATTTGTTTGACTAGGACTGAGTTTTTGGTCATGTGATGATTTAGGAGGTACATACAACCCTTTTATGAAATAAATATATATTGATGTGTATATATTTGAATACATGGTATGGGATAATTTGGAATCTTTCCTTGGGTACCCTATATATACATCATAGTTGAGGGATTCTTTAAAAATAGTTTGTGGATCTATGATAGGACTACGAGGTTCCAATTTTATATGAATTATGTTATAGGGGATGCCTTCTGCATGGTCCTTGGATCTGTGATAGCCCTATGATGTTCCCATAATATGTATTACATGATGAGGATCCCTTGGATGTCATCCATGGATCATTTATATACATATATGGTTCCCATTACATTTATTATGTGACCGTGGATGCATTGGATGTTTGTTCTTGGTTCTATGATAGCACTATAGGGATACCATTATATCTATATATATTATGTCATGGGGGATTCCTTGAGAAACATGTTTGTATCTCTGATTTCCTATTCAGGTTTCCATTATGTCTATATACTGTAATCAAGTTGGGACAACCATTAATTTGAATGTTGTATTATTCAACTTTCGATAGAATGGGCTTTATCTCTAGAGTAATGAGGGTTTATGTTTGGGATTCCATTTATTTGGAGCCTATGTGTTACTTGGGTTTACATTGTCACATGACATGCTCATATGCATTTTTGAACAAACCGAAGCATGTTTAGTTGATCCCAAATGTCATGTTAGAACCCAAGGATCGATTGTGGTTATTTATTTAGTTAAACATTCGCAATTTATTATTATACTTATTATAATATCACAGGTAGAGGAACCTCATATACTATATATAAAGGTACTTCATTTGTGGTTCCCTACCAAGTTACCCGCACAAACCCTGCTCGAGAGAACATTGCACCTGGGTACCCAAGAAGCATTCAATAATCATAGGTTCAAAATGGGTAGAAGATTGAAATAGATTTATTAAAATAGATAGACCAGGTTTTCTTAATGATCGGAATTGGGTGAGGCTTTGGGATATAGTAGAGAATCATGTATATTTATTATTCCTTTTATTGGTTTTGTATTATAGGCTCAGTGGTAGATCATTCTCTTCCTGAAATTAGGGGTTTTCATTACTTATATTATATTTATTGTTATTCTATATTCTACGTGATCTATTTATTATCTGTGTATTAAGTTTTATTTATTTATCTATTATTATTCAGTCTTATATGGGGTTATATTCTCTCCATGGTACTATCATAAACCATCATTGCAACTCGATTGCCTCTGACGTATGGGGAGGCATGGCTATGGTTGTGTGGTGACCCAGTCCAGTTAATCTTCCTTATACATAGGGGAAGGGATTTTATAAAGTTATATCTGATATTTTCATTTTTTTTCATTTTTCTATTTGTTGAGATGATAAAAATTTCATATAGGAAAGTTTCAGAGCTTGTGATGGAAATTGGATTAGTTCATCATGAACTCCTTTGTTGAAAAAAAGTCCATGTAACATATTAATTGGGATATTTGATCTTCATATTCAATGTTATGGTTGACTGATTATACATTGTGTGATACACATGATGTTTGATTTTATAATTTAGTAGATATTTTTTCTGATGGAACATAGTGGAAAGAGGAATATTTAAGCATCATATTCAATATAAAGGATAAACATGACATGCATGACTTTGTCTGATATCATTAATGATGAGATTTCAGTTTCTTAAAGTGTCATTATAATCCTACATGATGACTTAGCATACAGGTTCATCGTATAATTATAGATATAAGGACAACAATGTATTTCTTAGTCTGATGGAATCTCATCTGTATCATGTGGTGAGACACTCATCAACAATGATGGATACACACAACCCCATGGAGGGGATATATGGTGACCCCAGTATATCAATATGGGCATCATATACATTAATAATAGACTCCTTATTTAAGGTTTTTAAATATGTCTAATTATATAAATTCTATGTAACAACCTATATGTAATTTTCAAATATATCTTAGTGAAGGAATTCAACTAAATCAATCCTTTTTTTGTGATATGATTCTTACTCATCACATATCATAGTAGGGTGATGTTTATATATGTGTGTATGTGTTTCATTGTCTAAGTATAAGACTATGGTTCTTGAGGGGGTGATTTCTATAAAATGATTCCCGATGAGGATAAACTTGATATTCTGATTCTATAGGGGGTTTCCAATATATGGGTACATAGTGAGAATTAGTTCCCTAGTAGGTGGATGGTCAATAGATGGGATTATGGTCCTCAAGGGGTTGATTTCCATTAGAGGACACCCAATGAGGATCTTATTGTGTTTTTATTCTCAAGGGGGTTTTCCAATAGTGGTAGAATAGGGAGAATCAGTACACAAGTAGGTGGTTGGTTGTATATGTGATGTCCTCAATAGATATGTGAGAACCTATATTGGGAAGTTATTAAGTTGGTTTCCATGTTATATTTGTGTTGGGAGTTGGGATTTTACCCTACAAGTTGAGATTTATATGAGATATGACCTCAATATTAGATTGTAAATCCTATTATTTTTATAGTAAGGATCAGATTATATGCGGGAAAAGTGTTAGGGAAGGGATGTGATAAATTTTTTTAGGGATTCCTGAAACATGGGTTAGCCCAGGTTTTTTATTACATTAGAGATGCAGAGAAAGGTTAGGTGCATCAAGATTTGATATTGGTTCACATGAGGTACTACCAAGTATGAGGATATAGGAATGGTGAAGTCTTATATGTTGTGAACATTGAGGGAAAGGTTGTGTTCCTTTAAATGGGATCAGTTCAGAATATATAAGTTCATATATGGTGTAGGCATGATTATGACATTAGTTTTGGAAGATGAGAATGATGTGTGATTCTGGTTTTGTTTTGAAGGATTTATTTTGAGGAAAGGATTAGTAGAATTCTTGAGCCTATTTATTCTAGCTATAATTTGGGTGGATGTTGAGGTCATGAGTATATTAATGTTATTTTTTACACAATGTCTAGTTCGACGGGCAGACATGTGATATTTATGGAATAAATAAAATTCATGATATAGAAGAGGAGTACGAGTGGGTTATGTATCAAGGGAGTTGGAATACTGGAAGGTGGGATCAGTGGATTTAGAGAATGGTCCATGTATTCACTACATATGACTCATGGGAGCATGAGTTGGGGCATGTAAATTGGTGGTTCTAGAGAATACACCCATTGGATTTTGATGAGATTTATGACATACATACCATATATGGGAGGAACCCATTTAAATTGTGATTGTTTACTGTTCTTGGTTGCACTAAATATCGATGGAAATTGTAAAGAGAATATATGCTCGGTCTTTATATAATGTGATAATCATGTCCCGAGATAATCAGGAAGCGTGTAATGATTTAACCAGTTAAGGTTGTAGTCTAGGTTTTGTATTAGGGATTCCTTATGCTAGGGATCACACCATGGGCTATTAGATTACTTTACACTGATTATATATGTAATTTCATTGGATGACATGAATGACGATCCTATGATCAATTAATGGGTTGTAATTGATCTTTTTTTAGTGGAACTCTCATATGAGAGGGACATCCATAACAAGTCATTGCATTTAGATATGGAAAAGATAATGGGTTTTAGGGATGGGGAATTTTTTCAATGGAGTGAAAATAGATAAAAAACAATGGAGGGGGTCTTTATATTGGCCACATTTTCATTACCCTCATGCAGGAAAGGGTCATTGATGCAGTGGGATTGGTTATGGATGGTCGATGTGGCATTTGGATGCTGGTGAAAGGATGAATATGATTTATCTAGTCCCATATTAAATACAATATTTTTGGTTTATGTATGATAGGCCATGGATTCTAATTGAATGGTTATTGGGAAGTAATTAGAGGTGATCCAAGCTTGATTTGTATTATGTATGTGTATTGGTGCTCATTATAAGGAATGACAGTGGACTTGGTTGGTTGAGGAGCCACTAGTCATAATTTCACTAAAATACATATTTTAATTTGATTGGAATGTAAATATTATCATGTTATTTTATCATTATTTAATTAATTGTTATTGGGTGATTTGATAGTGCCTTGGTGGATGAAGATAATCATTTTTGAGACAAGTCTTCCCTAGGATGTTTGATTGGATCTTTTACATGTGATTAATTGAGGATTATTTGAAACCTTATCGGGTGAATCGTATTTGGTAAGAAGAGTGTGGAACATTTTTATATGTGTTTTATTTAGGTGAAAACTACACTAGGTGGGTCTAGGACAATTAAAAATGCATTTTGGTGGAAAATTATAATGGTGAGAAGCACCAGGGGGAATGAATTGGATGTTATAAGTAATTCTTAGGGTGGGAATATCAAGCGCGTGATAATAACATTATGGATAAGACAATGTAATCTTTGATTATATGGGATTATTTAAGAACCATATCGATGATTTGGATATGGTTACGATTATTAGATATGTTTTTTACGAATAGTTTTCTTCATGGTGGAGTTGTATAGAAAAATAGTGATTGATGTTCTAGAGAAGAATCCTAAAATTTTTTTCATGATTACTAAACAAAGTAATTTGGGTTTATTGGTTAAATTGGATATGAAACTTCTTTGGGATGATACATATTATCATGGATATATTTTAATACCCCATGTTCAGTTAGGTCATAAACATTCAATAGGAATTTGAATTTTTGATTTAGTGGTTGGTATATTTTGATAATAAAGACTTAGAGTGGTGTTATAAAAGTTTAATCAATTATATATAATGTTTTTGAAAAATTTGTAAGGAATAGATTCTATTAGTTATGCTCTGAATAGAACTAGAGTAAGGATAAGATGGTTGGGGGAACTAAATTCCACTAGAAAAGGTCACCAGCTAGCTGGTGGAGCACAATAGGTTCCCTGATGAGATGGGTAGTGGACCCGTATGTTTCTTATGTCACCTGAATGTCTGTGAGCCACTATCATCCAGCCAATGGTCCACTAATGATCTATTGTGTCCAAATGTTCTAATGGTGGGATTTTCCTTGGTTCATTTATAGTAGAGGAATTTTGGTCATGTGAGGTCAAGACCCCTCGGGTTTTAGAGGGCAAAGGTGACCTTTCGAGGGGAATTCCACCATATCCTCCCCTTCTCCTTACTCCCTTGAATCCCATGGAACCAAGATTTATTTTGAGTGCAATATTCTAGTGGATTTGAGTTATATTTTCCATTTACTTAATTGTTCTTCCTTCATATTTTTTCATATTTATTTCATCATGATTTCAAGAAGGGTAATGGGGCCCATCCCACTTGATCATTGTGGGATCCAGTGAGTATGATGATATTTGGGTCATCCTATGTAGATGAAACCCTAGGAAAAAATTCATATACTAACACACAATGTTTTTATGTGTTATTTATCTATAGTGATATTCATATTTTTTATTAAATTAATTTATCCATTGAATTATTTTCATTTATAAGGTATTTATTTTGTAATGATGTTGGGGGTGTGTTGCGGACCATCCCCAGGTGGTTGGTCATGGTTTCATTGAACATACATCATCCACTATGATTTTTGAAATTATTCCAATTTAAATATCATTTCGTAGTTAATTTTGTAATTTATAATTAATTTTTTTGTTTTTATTGGAATTATATAGGGCCTCTGGTGAGTTTTAGATGGTCATTTGTACATCGAAAAGGCATGGCATGTCAAGGAAGAGCTATTGGGGTGTTTCTAGGAAGGGGAGCAACTCTATAAAAGTGGAAAGTGATCTCTCAAAATTATCCCTTTGGTGTTATGAATGTTATTTCTACCTATGAAATATTGACTAACCATTGAGGGAGAAAGTTACTATTTAAATTAATTAACCTGTATTAATTTAATATAGATGTCTTGAATGGACTAGAAAAAGTGACAAAGACCATGATTGATCCATGAACTTTGTCTTGATTACCCAAGATGTATATTGATGAGGCATTGATTATAAATGCATTCCACATTTAACTTTCATTTGGGTGGATATTATTTAATTAAATGAATTTGATGTAGTGGCATTTAGTATAGGTTCCATGTTGACCTTAGAGTAGACAAATGTGAGGGAATGAGAAAAAAAGGCCCGAGTTGGCCTTATTGTAACCTTGAGATCCCATAGAAATTTTATTCAAGTGAGAGGATTATCGAGACACTATACCTATATTTAACCATGATTTTCATACATAGAAATTACATATTTTAATATGAATATTCATTACATCACACCAAGACATGCTTGAGGATCATAAAGGTATAGTTCATTTTGAAATATGGAAACATAATCTACTAGTTCAAAAAATATATACATCATCTCCTACATATTTCATCATAATTTGCACCATTTTTTGACATATAATATGTAATACCTTTCATCATATCCTGGAACAAAGAAACATAAGATAAGGGTAAGCGTAGATGATCAGTAAGGGAAAAAAAGGGAGGTGCCAATGATTACATAAGCATAAAAGGATAATAGGGGTATGAGAATATCAAAATTATACCCTTTGTATCAAATATAGAAATCTTTTTTCTTTGAATAAATATTTTATTTTCATAGGAGATGAATCACAAAATAATCAAAGAACACAAGCCATGAGAGCAGAATACAAGACATGAAATTGTTGCACACACATAATCATATAAAATCCATAGGCAGCGACACGTAATGGGAGGGACACGCCATCATCCCCAATGGTGGAACATTACTAATTTTAATATATTTTTTACTCCCCAACCATTATAGTATTCAAGGTTCACTCTGAATACAATCATAGCGAACAAAGTTTCGTACTGAATTGAGTTCGTCTCCTATTCCAGTCTTGTCTATCTCATGAGTTATAAATCACTACCCTACACATTAGATGGAGATATAGGTCCCACCCATCATATAATAAAAACCATATATATGTGTGAAACAATAACATAAATCATTCATCATATTAGAAACCAAGTAAAGAAATGGATTTTATAAACAATTTATCATTGCTTACCTCGTGGAAATGAAATAGGTTTCATAAAAAACATGTCATCGTAAACGTAAAAAAACCAGATAAAGGTACAGATTGTAAACATGAATTATACTCTAATTAAATCATAAGTAACATTAAATAATGTTATCATAGATGGAAAATGTGTTTTAATTATCACTTGAAACAATTATTTGGGAAAATATATTTTCTTTTTTGAACTAATTTTTTTAAAAGCCCCGCAATTTTAAAAGAAAAAATTTGATTTGGAAAGAAAATTTTATGCTTGTAAATGAAGCATCAAATATTTAAGGTTTTATGATAGTAGAAAAATATTCTCATATTGTATAAATTTTAAAAATATTCTTTTCATATTTTTATCAAAAAAGTTAAAAAGGTCCTCATTTAGAAAATGACAAAATAATTCATTTCAAACCATTTTATAAAAACTAAAAATATATTAAAAATTATATTAAGTTATTGTATATTAATATTAAAGAGAAAATTAAAAAAAAATATGATGCATGAACAAGGAAGATAAATAGTCCCTAGAGGAGACATAAACTTAAATAATCCCAAATATTGATTAGATTGTGAAATAAACCATTATTGTTTTTGTATCATTTGAATTGTATGTCACATGAAATAAAGAAACATTTATGATATTTAAATTCCAAAATTTTTATAATAATAATAATAAAATACATTCTTGTGAAGTATATACAAAAAAAAAAGAAACATGTATTCAATAATTCATAGATCCCAAATAAATAAAAGTGAGATGAAAATACCTTTCCTCAAGTCTCACCTTTCGTTGCTCATTTTAAAACCACCTATATAATAAATATGGATTTATTAAACATGTATTATGTATATGTATATATATTATTTATTATTTATTTTTAACATATTATCACCAGTTTTTTAATTGTTTGTTATTAAAATCATTGTCTTTGGTGATAACTTTTTAGTTTTCCTTGCATGTTTCAATTTGACAGTCTCGGTCCTTATTCTTTTATCATGGTCCCATAATTTCCATAATTTTTATCATTGTATAAACATCCAATATATTCATCATAAACATATATTTAATCAATCATAAAAAGTGTAAATGTAAAAATTAATTACATCGTTCATGAAGATGGTAGGTCATACATACGCATGAACATTATTTCAATTTATTTCTGATAGAATTAAAGAAAGTTAAAAAATAATACACCTTTAACAAATTATTATTATTTTATATATTCCATTCATCTTCATAAAATATTTACTTATTTCCATCCATGTGAAATATAAATGAGAAATGAATAACATCACATCATGTAAATGGTAGTCCGTACGCATGCATGAGCGATGTTATCATTTCCAAAAGATGAGATAAATAGAATGTAGTTATGATATTATCATTAATAAATTAATATTATGTCATAAATATTATATTAAATTATTATTCCAATCATAATACCCATTCATAATATATGGTGATGGAAAATGTGGTTTATCACTATGTGGAGACGGTATGTCGTATGTACACATGAGCAATACTTTCACTTATTATTTGATTAGAAAGAGGGTGTATAATGGTGTTTACAATATCATAATAAAATTTAAGAATTTTTTTGATAATAATTTTTCTTTTTTATGGTATACATAATATATTTAGTGGTGGTAAACAAGAGTAGAAAAAGAAAATTATCGGTTAGAGGGATTGCCTCTTCCTCGAAACAACTGCCATAGATCTCTTTTAAAGGGATCTAGGATTGTTTTTTGGGACGCAAATACCTATAGATTGTTTCTAATGAATTATATAAGAGAATTTAGTAGATTTCGGTCAATATGGAAGGCTCAAAGAGTTTAAATAAAGTGGGGGGCGATGTGTCTTTTTATAATTGAGTTGATGGGAACTTTTGGAATATTTCAAAAGATTAAAATATAATAAGAATATTCTAGAGCCAAAGGATTAAAAATTGACTTTAAATTTATAGTGGATGATATTATAGACCATATGTTATGCAATATTTTCTTATTTAAATTTTTGATAATTTTTATATAATTTAATAATATATTAATCCCATTAAATATCAATATTATCAACTTTGATACTATTCAATACATTGAACTCTAAACACATCAAGAAAACAAGTCAAATTATAAAAAAATATTTTATTATATCCTAAATATGTCATGATAATATATAAAATTATTTTTCCACCTCATGTATTTCAAATTATAATTATTATAATATTTTAAGCTAATTTTTTAATTGAATAATTACTGCATCAGCATTGAGTTTTTATTTAAGGTAAGAATATCATCACTAATAATTAAACATTAGATACCATGATCAGGGTAAATATTTTATATTTCAAAATAATGATCATGTTTAATGATATCCTCTATATAACCACATATTAAGAATATTACACTTATAAAAAACAAGGGACTGACATGTTTGAAATTTCATTAAATAAAATATTATAATGGTCATAATATTGTCCATGTGAATCATTATTTCCACAAATATAACACTTGCATGATTATGGTTGAAATATAGTTATAAATTAATATTTAGGTAATTTTTTGGTTCCTTTAATAGTTCTTATCATTTTATTTTTAACCTTTAATTACTCGATTTACACATTACATTGTAAGAAGACTACAAAGTTTACTATTCATATTGTCTAAAAATTAAGGGGTACTATTTAAGAAATTTGGACCTCCTGATTCAAAATATGGAATATATTTTTCAAAATTCAAATCATATAGGTTACATAATTTAAATTAAAATTAAAAAAACAAAAATCCTTGAAAAACATTTTTTTGAAAAACATTTCATTTTTAATTATAAAAATATTTTGATACTAAATTAAATTATAACATCCATTTACAAAATCATAAGTGAATTATTTTAAATAAAAAAACTAAAAATATTTTAATAATAGGAGAAATATAATATTACATTGTACATACATTAGAATTAAAATATAGTTTTCAATAGATATCAGTATTTCTTTACTATTCATTTTGAAATCAATCTTTTCAGAAAATTATAAAACATTCATTGTAAGATGATTTTAACATGATGAATTCAAAAATAAAATTAATGTTGTAAAATATATTTTCTAAATATTTATGAAGTTAATTATAATATTTACTCAAAATAAAAACCTTTATGGAGAAAAAAATTTTAAGAATAAAATGACTTTAGTAAAAATTAATGTGTTATTATTTCTAAATATTTTATAGTAAAATTATATGGAGTTATACCTTTATATTAATTTCAAGAATCAGTTATTCATATTTATACTCCCCAATACAATATCTATGCAATAATAAACACATAATATTTTAATAATGTTTTGCAGTTCATTTAAAAACGTTATTTCTTGCAATGTAGGCTATTGTATAAATCAAATTATTTAAAGTGGAATATTTCACAAAAATCTTAGCATGTTACATTGTACCCCCCTTAAAATTAATTTCTCCCTCAAAGTGCATAACTAAGTTACAAACTTATGAGGATACCTCTTCCTTATACATCCCTAGTTTCCTATGTAGCTTCCTCAAATTTGTGGTTTTGCCGCAAAACCACAACCAGGAGAGTAGTCTTGCTTCATTGAAATTTCTCTCTACGATCTAGAATCTCAACTGGTTGTTCTTCATAAGAAATATAATTCTCCAATGTCATGATCTATTTGTTTAATATATGTGAAGGGTCAAGTATGTACTTTATCATAAGAGACACATTGAACACATCATTAATATGTGATAGATTCAGTGGTAGCGCCATTCAATAAGTTACCAACCTGATGCGATCAATAATTTTAAAATGACCAGTATCTCTAGGGATTTACATTCAAATATTTAGCCTCAGTGAAATTCATTGAAAGGCCTTCCCAAAAACTTCAATTTGAAGATCATATTTATGATTATCAACATAAAATTTATATCATCTGTTTGTTATACAGACATGTTGCTCAATGGATCTAACCATTACTACCATTATAACATCATATGCTTTAATATAAAAATTATTTATTATCTTGATTTAAGAATTAATTTAATACTAACAATAGCAATTACTTTATTAATAAAAAAGTAAATAAATTAAATCATAATGACACTATTAAATGAATATATATAAATAAATAACACATATATTATTATTAATTTTTATTAGTTAATTTTATCAAATAATTATATTGAAATACTTGACATGTTAAAAAAATCCAAAATATGTTTTAATAAAATAAATCATTTTTGAAACTAAAATGATTTTCATTGAACAAAATTAGTTATATGATTTCGAATAATTTTATAAAAAATATATTGTTGTTGATAAATTAATATTTTGTTTTAATGTAAATAAATTAATTATTGGTATTATAATTTTAAAACATAAAAGATGACGAAATACATATAAATCAATTTTAGGGACTAATTTCTATATAAAATTTATAAATAAAATTTTATAATTATGTGATTAAACAAAACTGATAATTTTTTTGTGTACCTAATTTAATTTTTTGGAAAATATCTATAACTAAAATTTTATCATTATAAAATTTTTGATATAAAAAAAATTAAAATTCAAAAACAATATATTTTTACTATTATAAATTTTAAATTTTTTAATTATTAATATATAAATATATATTTGAATTTATACATATTATAATTAAAATTGTTAAATTAATATTTTTATTAGGGGTAATATTTTATAAAATTATAATTATAAATAATTTGGAATATTTATGATCTATAATATGAATTGTTTTGAATTAATTTTGAAATTAAAAATATATAAATAAATTAAATTATGATAATTTCAAAAATATGAGAATTATTAAATTATTTTTATAAACATTTGAAATAAAAAAATCAAATGAACTATATTTACATTAAGCGGATAAGGGGGAATCAAAATCGATGGTTTCTTATTTTATAAGGGATAAAGAATAGATGGGTCGAACAATGAAAGAATGGATCAACCACAGTATAGGACCTTCAATATTAGAAGGGTCCCTAATGGGGTTGAGGGATTTGATTCCAGGAAGCCAAGTATGAAAATAGGGATTGAAGGTGGTATCGACTATGTGAAAGGAAGAATATAATATAGGTGAGGATGGAACACCAAAAGGGAAATCAAATATCACGAGAGTTTCAAACATAGAAGGCAATCTATTTTTCATCACTATCCTCTGTAATTGTGATTTCCAGGTATATTTATACTGCCTTGGTGGTTGTATTTTCTCGCAAATCATTTTTAAGTAATATTTTTCTGGTTATTAAATTACATGTTTGTTGTCTTCTTCATTTTTCTTCTTATGTCGATGTTAAAATTCTCTATTTGGTCATTGATTTGGATTTTCATCACCCTAATACCTTTGAAAATGTTTTTTTAAATGCATATCATTTTTCTCAATGATTTCAGTCATCTTTTGCAATTAATTGAAGCGTATTAAATAATCCTCCAACCATTTAATTTGAAAACATTATAAATTTTTAATCAATAACTTTATGATTTTCTCTCTCTTTAATTATTCTTCTTTAGTTGTCTCTTTTAATATAATATGTAAACATCAACAAAATATAAAAATATATATCCACCTATATCAGTTTGAATACATTGAATCTCTTCGAATCTAATTTTTTATAATACGTGGAAATACATCCTCGTTTTTTTTATTTCAGTTGACATCCATACATTGCTCGAGTTTCTTATCTGGAAACATCCTTCTTCGATACTCAAACATGTTTCTATGGGAGAGAAATGATATTATATATTATTATTATCATCCAGTTTTGAATAAAACTGATCATGGAATGTATTTTAATTTATAATGTAGATTCATTTATTTTATTATGTCGAGCAAGCATCAATAATACACAAAACACTTCTATAAATATATTGTAGATTAACTCCCAGAAACTCAATTTCTATGACTCAAAACTCCCGTTCATTCTCATTTTCTTAGTATTATCAAGCATCGACTACTGTCTATTTATTTGTCAATAAATGAGGTAATGGGAGTTTGTTTTTCAAAACATTTATATTTTCAAAAGTCCCCTTCTATTATTGTCAAAAAAAGTCATTTATATCTAAATTGTTATTAAAAAAACCCATTTTTAGCAAGGAAGTTTATTTTAAAACAATGATTTATATTTTTTCTAGAAATTTAAATTCCATGATTTATTATAGAAATTAAAACAATAAAAATAAATTATATTTATTTTTTAATTTTAATAACCCTATTTTAAAAGGGAATTTTATTTTATAAAATTTATCAGTTGATGTGAAACATGGTCTTTAATCACTGTAAATGTTTTCATATTGTTAGACATGGCCATCATCTATAATTAATCGAATTTCATGCATTATGATACAAAAATTTGTTTTAATTTTAATTTGTTTCTATTTATGTAGTTTAAATGTAAGATAATATTTTAAAAATGTTGGTTTATCAAATTGATTTTCTGAAACATTATTTGCACCAATCAAAGAGGTTATTAAAACTATTTTCTTCTATGAAAATAATATATGTAATATTTCAAATAATTTAAAGGGGTTTTGAATGAAAAATAAAGACATTTGAAAATGTTTTATTAAAATTAATTCAATTCTTGCGTATCAAATGAGATAATGAGGAACGAGGAGGGAACACACAATCTCAATAGTACGTTGTCATACTAGTGATACTACTAAGTGGCCACAACAGTTTTATTAGATATGTCAAGTATAATTATTAAAGTAAATAGTGAGGCTTTTAGTGAAATCAAGTGGGTCATGGTATTAATAATTTTTCATCATCGGAGGAATGGAACATGTCATCTCTATTGATCTTAACCCTATAAAGTTTGAGAATCTTGCATGAATATAATAAGCACAAAATAAAATAGAACATTTATCATGTTCAATGCATCGGCACATTTTACTGCAGCAAGTCATCATTGATCGTTGCTTAAAGGATCTGAATTTGAAACCATCTAGATCATCCATACATAATCCCATATTTTTTACACTCGCCATTCATCAAAATTCGGGTGCTATCACATAGCTCTAAAGAATCCTTTGGTGTCCCGTCAATCATCGTGATCTCCTGCCTTCGATCAATCGAATGTACTTTTAGATCTTCACTTAGAGAGTGATTTTATCACTCTAGAAGGAGGGAGGGGAGATAATATATATTTCAATTGGGATAAAAAACTCCCTAAATTAGATCTTTTTCCTACTTTTATAGAGGGAGGTGCTGATACCTAGAAAGGGTTCCCCAACCAATGAAAAATCTACATCAACTAAATAAGGAATAAAAAATTAATTAAAATGAACTAAATAGTGTCATAAATATTATTTATATTTTTTCACATACTAATAATATATATTAAATATATTACATGATAAAACCGAGTCATTTAACTTGAATCAAAATTATTGAAAATATTAAATGAGCCTAGAATATTAAATAATATTTGTTAGTATAAAATTATTTCATGTATTTAATTAAACTTGTAAATACTTTTAATAAATATATTCAACCTAATTATTCTTAACATGAATAATAATGAATTTATATATTTATCAGTTATCGATAACTTGGAAAACTCTCGGACCCTATGGTGGGTCCCACCATGTCTTATATACCTATTCTCCAAAATAGAGCATATTCTTGAATACGCTATTGTATGTAACCCTCTAAGATCATATATCGATATAATTGAATAGTATTCATAGCCTAGGATCAGAGTCTTGCAATCCATCAAGGACCCTTGAGATATAAAGAGTATATATAGCAATGACAACCAACTTATGAACACACACCATGTAATATTATCTCTTTGTATTTGGGTATCTCATAAAGTTTTATTCAAACTTGTGTCATTGTTCATTCTTGCTTAATTTTTTATTGATCTAACTAGATTGGATTACCTATCACTTCCTTGGAAAAGGATTTCGGAGGTGCAACCATATGAAACAACCATGCCCAAGATATTACTTCCTTGACATAGAAGTGACAAATTCAATCTAGACTATCCGACCAATTTCATATAACCTATTACACACCCAACAGAAGCTACATCAATACAATTTCATTTTCATAGTTTTTCCATTGCATCAAAGTATATGATAAAATGAAACACAATGATAATGATATCATTTTAGGATATTAATACACATGTCTGTAGATAGGAGAATCCAATGACACCAAAAACATATTTTTTTTACTATTGGTGTGAATGTCCAAATGTTCTCACCATTCAGAGAACACAATGTGTGAACCACATAATAAAAAGTCTCAATGATTATGATCCCCCTACACAAGATAGTCAGAGCTCAACTATGTCTAGTCAGTATGATGTGTCAAGACCAGATGACATATATTTGAGATTAATGTCATAGTATCTCGAGGATCTCATTATAGAATGATATCTATTATAAACTTTTGATAAGAAAATTAATCTATTGATATTACCATGTAAATAGTGGATTCTGAAATGTATACACTATAATGGTTTGTGTACATCATGCATAAATATATGTATATATAAAAGGTGATCATAATGAACTATTTAGTTTGGTCTATGGAACCCAATTTTACAGAACTCCCACTTTCATTAGAGCCGAATAGTTAATCATCCTTGTCAGATCTCACATGATTAAGATCATGTTTCTGATGAGTCATGGATTTAGTTTTTGGGTCTTCCACATCTCTACTGAAAGGATATTCTACTCTGTGCGACCTTGCCTCCTTGAGTAGGACCCCTAAAGAGATGAAAACCATGTGTATTTTCCTTTCATCCACTGACAAAACATTTCATCTTGGCTAGTATTAGTAAAATAATTACCATTATAAAAAAATTACTTACTAGGTGCGATTACAGTAAATGGAAGAAATCATTGTGTTTTATAACTACATCTTAGTTGACTTAAAAGCTCTAACGTACTTGTTATTTTTAGGTATGGCTACCACTATCATTTATGAGCTTCTCTCACTCATTCCCATAAAATCCACATTTTTATTACATAACTTTTTATTTCATTTTACAAAGAGATAATCTTTTAATGTTTAGTTTCATGGAAATACTTTACATAATACAAGAAAAAATAAAAAATTACTCTAATGCACTTTAAAGGATTCTACTCAGGTTCATCCTAAGTAAATTTACTTCATCTCCTAACCTAGGGGAATGCATCAAAGGAAATGGTGAGAATAAGGTCCAGTAAGGGAATGTAAAGGAAATAGTTTTCATGTGATCATGAGAATAATCGATCAGAACTTGAGGAATATCATAAAGGAATGAGAAAGAAAACATGTAGAATATCATAATAAAAATAACATAAATCTTAATTTGTAAAAGTGTCTATGAAATTTAAATGAAACATTCCTAAGTATATCACCAAGGTTTGTCACCGAGGTGTCAAAAAAATTACCAAGGTTATTCAACAAGGTATCGTTAAAAATTTCATCTCTATAGATTAAATTCATTACCCAATGCAGTGAAGTCCTATCAGGGTAAAACATAATATTTCATCATTAATATGAGTCACATATATCATACTAAAACATTTAATAAATAAACTGTGGAGACTAAAATGAATGGTTTTCATATATTAATCCTCGTGTTTTAAAAAGTGCTTAAAGGCAAGATCTTTATGCCATTTTTAACCCACAGAAAGGGAATGAGGGTTTTATGTATATCAATCCCAGAATAAAATAAATCAATTTTATATATTGGTAAATAAACTTGTAAAAACAATTAGGTTTGGGTATTCACATAATGAAAATAAATGGTATTTTTTAGGGGAAGAGATAAATTTTTAAAACTAAAATCGACATCATAACACATATAAAACATGGTTTTAGAAATGGGTAAAGAGAGAGGGGGAAAATTTCTCTAATTTATAAAATAATATTAATATAATAAAGGGATAAAATAAATTTTATATAAAAATATAGGTTGTAAATTTGAAATACAAACTACACAAATATGAAACTTTAATGGAAAATAGAAGTAGAGAGTTCCCTAACCTTGAATAGTAGTTCCTAAAACATGAGGATCCGGACCTTGGAGTCTTGAAAACACCTCGGTAGGGCTTCTTGTGTGGTAAAAATATCATAACGTCATATAGGAAGAATTTTTAGTAAAAGGAAATCGGTATATCGTTGGGTATTTATATTAAAATTTGAGGATTTGTTTATTAATTTCCAAATAAAGGCCTCGGACGCCTAGGTAGCGGTAAAAGACAAACCATTGGCATTTCCCATAGCATTTCCCATGGTATTAGACATTTGGTTCAAAATTTATGTTATTTTAATCCACAATCATTAAAAATATTTTTATATTACTTATTTGCTCAAGGTTAATTACTTTTTTAATAAAATAACCTTTTTAAAGTTAAATATTCTATTTTATAATTTCGAAAGTATATTATATATTATTAAAAAGATTAAAATATATTAAAATACATTATATTAATAAAATTATATAATTTAAGTATTTAATTGTGTTTAATTAGTAATTACTTCATTATGACATAATAATGATTTCATTAAACATGCCGAAAAACTGAAACTGTATTTTTAGAATTCATGAAAAAAATAAAGTATTTTAGAAAATTATCATAAATTCAGTCTAACCAAATTTGAATGTGGTGATTTTAAAAATGATATTTATTTTATCATAATAATTCATTATATATGATAATTTTAACTTTAAAATATAAAAATCTACATTTATTAAAAATAATAGTGGGTTGAAAATAAATAGTTCAATTTCAGAAACTTAGAAAAAAATTAAAATTATTTTATCCTTTATATTTAAATAATACTATTTTTCTTACTATTGCATTAAAATAACAATACTTATAATAAAATATTTTATTATAAATATTTATGTCTTTTTTCAAAGGTATAATTTTAGTCCAAAAAATCATTTTATTCAATTCCATCTCAATTTTATTAAGAAAAAATATTCTTAAAATAGAAATGATGGAATAATATTTTTATTGAAAAAGGGATTATATTTTAGAAACTAAGTTTTCAACACATATCCCCTTATAGAACCCACGTACGACCTAAGGGTAAGGTGTGTGATGGTGATAGATTTATGAGGTAGCGTAGCTAACATTTCCCATGTGGTAATTTACACTAACTTGAACTTCTACCATAGGGATTTCATTCAAGATTCAATTTTTGAATCTGAGCTTGGCCTTATCAATAGATAATCCTAGTGAGGATACCTCCCTCCAAATCTATAATAGATGGGCTTCGTATGGAACGACTCCACTGGTTGAGGCCACTATTTCTCATTTCTACATTAATTATCATTTTTCATTTCTACTTATAAACACTAATTATATTGTTAAAATTTTTATCCAGAGTATTGTTTCCTATGATTATGTTGACCAACAATCATAATTGAAAAGTGGTCATATAATATTCAAAACCCAATGGTTATATTTTAAATTATACTCACTTCATTATTAATGTTATTTATAAAACAAAATAACATAGATTTTTTAATGAAACAAATATCAATCAAAAAGTATGGGTCGTTACAATCATCCCCCCTTAAGAAATCTCATCCCTAAAATTTCAGCTTATTCCCTCGGTTGATAAATGGTGTGGGTTGTTATACCTCATTGTTTAATCTGGTTCTTATTTCACTTCATCATATTTATGGTTCCTCCAAAACACTTTTATGAGGTGGGTTGTCTAGTCGTGTGGAACCTTGTGTCTACTGTCACAGATCTCCACCGGTATCTACTCGTAAGAGAGGTCATGTTCAAGTTGTACCACCTACAGATTTAGTACATGTGAAGGGTCAGTTATGTACTTCCTCAAGAGAAATTCCTAGAATACATCATGAACTTGACCTACATTTAGTGGAAGTGCATGCTGATAGGCCATTTCTTCTATGAGATCACGGATTTTATAGGGGCTGATATAGATGGGCATAAGATTCCATTTCTTCCAAAACTGTATTATTCTCATCCAAGGTGAAATTTGAAGGAAGGATTTGTCACCCACATCAAACTCCAAGTCCCATCAATGGTTTTTTGCATAGATCTTTTTCGAAATCTGAGAATCCTTTATGTGTTGTTGGATATCATGAACCGTTTTAGTCATCTCTTGCACAATATGAGGCCCAAGAAGCTTTCTCTCACCAGAAACATCCCGACAAGTATGAGTTCTACATCACTATCCATAAAGAGATTCATATGGTTCCATTTGAATTCTTGTGTGGAAGAAGTTTTTTGTTTGAGAACAAAAATAATGAGAGATGTTGATCCCATCCACCTTTAAATTCCATTGAGTATGTTCTCTACATGTCCTCTAGTGTATAAGTACTTTATTTAGATTTGGCATTAGTTTGGGGGTGATAGGTCATGCTGAAATTATTTTAAGTATTCAGAACATGTTGAAGAAATCTCTAGAATTTTGATGTGAACCATGGATCGTGATCAGAAATGATATAAATTGGTACTCCATGTAGCCTCACCAATTCTTTCACATAAATCGTTGAAATATTGTCACGTGATAAGTCTTCATAGATAGAGATAAAATGCGTAGTCTTGGTGAGATGGTCTACTAAACCCATATCACATTATTTTATTTGGATGTTCTCGGGAGACCAATGATGAAGTCCATAGTGATATTGTCCCACTTCCATGATGTTATGGATAGTGGTTGTAATACCCCTTTCGGAAGTTGTCTCTCTTCCTTCACTTTTTGACACACCAGGCACCTTGTAGTTTAGTTGACAGTCTCCCTTTTCATGTTATCCCACCAATAATGATCAGGAAGGTGCTTATACGTTTTAGTGCATCCAAGATGTAGAGAGAATATAGACGTATGAGTTTCATCCATCAGTTATTTATTCATCTCTAGAATAGATGGAATAAATAGTCTTGTACAATGTTTTATTATACCTTCTTGAACAATATTGAACTCATAAAACTTCCCATTCTTCAAATCCAATACCTTCTTTTGTAACAAGGGATCTTCTCTTTGAGCTTTCTTGATCTTCTCTAGTAATGATGGTTGAGAAATAATTTAGGATATGGTTGATGATTCCAATTTATTTACGATTCCCATGTCTTTTTTTACTAGGTCATTGATCAATGTATGTCCATGAATCCTCATAATTGACAGAAGAATAGGGTATTTTCTACTTAATGAATCAGAGACTTTGTTTTCTCTTCCAGGGTGATAATGAATTGAAAAGTTATAGTATATAAGAAGTTCTAGCCATCTCTTATGTCTCATGTATAATTCTGTTTTCATGAAAATTTAATTCAAAATTTGATGGTCTATTTATATATCACATTTCTCCCCATAAATATAGTGCCTCCATATCTTTCGAGAAAAACACTGCAGCTAGATCCTGATCTTGCATTGGATAATTCTTCTCATGAGCCTTTAACTATCAATATACATAATCAATAACCTTTTAATTTTTTATGAGGATGCACCCAATCCATTTCATTCATGTATCCCTAAAATTAACGAATCCTTCTTTGATAGAGGGTAGAGTTAACACGGGTGCAGTAACCAATCTCTTCTTCACCTCTAGGAAGCTTTCCTCACTCATCATTGTCTACTTGAACTGAAACCTTTTCTGAGTTAAATTTGTTAGTGAATTAGAGAGTCATGAATCATTTTTCAAAAAACACCTATAATATCATGATAAACCAAATAAACCATGAATCTCAGTTACTGTTGTAGGATAAAGCCACTTCTCCACAATCTTTGTCTTGATAGGGTCAACTAAGATTACCTCATTGGTTACGATGTCCCCAATGAAAGAATCTTATTGTAACCAAAATTCACATTTTCGGAGCTTTCAAAATAGATTCTCCTTCCTCAATTTTTGTAATAAAACCCTTATATGATCCTCAGGCTCCTTGAGACATTGGAAATATATCATTATATCATCAATAAAAACTATCACAATGTAATCAAGGTATCCCTTAAAGATATTATTCAACAAATCTATAAATATTGAGGGAGAATTAGCCAAGATAAAGGGAATAACAACAAACTCATAATTCCCATATATTGATCGGAAGATGGTCTATGGAATATCCTCTTTCTTCACAATCAATTGATGATAACCAGATCAATGATCAATCTTGTGGAAGAATTGAGCCCCATAAATCTAGTCAAATAAATCATTAATCCTTGGAAGATGGTACTTTTTCTTCACACTGATCTCGTTAAGTTCTCTATAATAAAAGCATATTTTTATTTATTTATCCTTCTTATTCACAAAGAGAAAAAGTTATCCCTAAGTAGACAGAATTGGTCGAACAAATCCATTCTCGAAAAGATCTTGGAACTGTTATTTTTAATTCTTCCAGATCCACAATTTCCATTCTTTACAGGGTCTTTAAAATTGATGTGAATCCATGAATTAGTTTAATGTAGTAATCTAACTCTCATTCAAGTGGAGGTCTGTGTAACTCCTTAACAAATACATCAATGTATTCTTGAATGATGGTGATATTTTATATTTTTATAATCTCATTTCCTCCTTCATCTTCACTAATCATTTTCATAAAAAAAGTTATGGGAGGTTCTCCATTTGATCTTATCATTATAATTTGATATCTATTCCATCACTAGTATAATGTCAAATTCTAGCATGGGAATGCATACAAGATTTGAGATGATATTATGCTCTCTAAATTAAATACTAGAGTTTATACACTTTTGATACTTGGATATTCCCACTAAGAGTTTTGACTTCTAGTTCTACTTTTATTAGATTAGGGTTTGATTATATATTCTTTTTAAACATGGAGGAAATAAATAAATTCATAGAAATATAATAAAATAATGTAATTTATAGCTTTGATGTAACAATGAGAGTACCTACCAACCCATCATTTAGAGCTTCATGTTCATTCATTAAGATGGAAAAATCCCGACCTTTCTCCCTTGGCCTATGCTGAGTTTGATGGTTATTACCCTCCACTATCTTTGGATTTGGAAATTGATTGGAAAAGTGCCCATGTTGTCCATGCTTATAGCAATGGAATTCAGTCTAGGCCTGCACAGTCTTCCCTTGGTCTTCAGTGTTAAGAATTTAACACTTCGCCACACTATAATAATTCTGATCTATATGTCCATCTCATCCACACTTGTGACATTTCCCACTTCTGAGAAAGCAGTTCCACGAACGCTTCATCGCACATTTTTTGCATGTGATATGTTGAACTTTCTTTCCACCACTTCCATGATCAAATATCCTTCCCATATTTGGATCGAAATATCTCTTCTTTTCATTCAATATGTGATACTACTATATATCTCTAGACTCTAGTTACCTTCATAGCACTTTGTACTATCTCCTCGTAGCTATCAAAGTATATATTAGAATGAGTCTTCAGTAGATGGGTTCTTAGCACACCAAAGAATCTATCATACCTTCCAATAGGATTAATGAAAAATCTTGAGGTGTAGTGAAAAATTCATGAAAAGTTCATCTCATAGATTCAAACATATTCATTTTCTTTCTCCTTCAGCTCTAGTAATTCCTTCTCTATTTTTGTTCACATAAAATGGGGAATGTGTTTATTGAATAAAATTCCCCTAAAATCTTCCCACTCTATAGAATCAATCTCCCATCTTGGAATCATGTTTTCTTTTAATGACCACAATGGATTAGCTTCTCCCTCTAAGTAGAAAACATCATCAGTGACTTTCTCTTATTCTGAATAATGGAGTACAAAAAAATTATTTCTTATAGAGCATATCCATTTTAGAGTAATCAAAGGGTCAGTAGATCCACCGAATGAAGGTGGTCGTTTAATCATAAAGGACTCCATGGAATTTTGTTCCCTTTGTAGTGAATATGGTCTCTTAGCTTCATTCAATTTATTTCTGATAACTTGAGTCAGTTGATTCATCATTCTTATGATGTTTTCCATTCTGTCATCCATCATAGGGTCATCATAACATGGTCTGTTGTGCTCACAATTTACATGATTCCTTATATTTTCCTCCATTTTATAAAAGAAGAAAACCTTAGTGAGAAACTTTTTTCTTTTAATAATCTAATAATTCTAAAATAATTTTATGGATTAAAAATCATGATTCAATATGTTATTCATTAACACAAATTACATTTTATATATATCCTTAATAATGCTTCATAAAAAGCTTGTGATTAACCAAATATATTACCTAAGAGTGTAAAACTAGTTGTGAAGTAAGGCCCATTTTCATGTACCACGTTATCCCAAGTAATTCCAGACACACCTTGCCGGAGATGTTACCCCAAGGTACATCTATTCCAGAACCACATCCACATGTTTGTATCCAGACATATATTTCTTTTCTCGGACACCACTTACTTTATATTTTACCAAAATACCCGGGTGTTTTACAATATTTGAACTTGTCACTATAGTTCTTCCTAAAGTATTAAAATCATAATTTCCAAAAATAACTTAACCTCCCTTTAATACCAACCATGTAATAGCACCTTTTTATTACATAACTTTTCATTTCAGTTTTCAAATAGAGGATCTTTTAATGTTTGGTTTCTTAAAAATAAGGTACATAATACATGGAAACATAAAAAAATCCTCTAATATACTTTAAAGGTGTCTTCCAAGGATTATCCAATTTACATTTACAGCATCTCATAACATGAGGACTTACATCAATGTAAAGGGTGGTCATAAGGACCAATAAGGCAAAGAAAGTGAAACAATTTACATGTGCTCATGAGAATTATCGATATGAACTTGAAGAACATCATAAAGGAATGAGAAAGAGAACCTGAAAAATGATATAATAAAAAGAACATGAATCATAACATAAAAATGTGTCTAAAAAATTTAAGTGAGACATTCATAAGCATATCACTAAGGATTTTCACTGATTTTTCATAAAAATTACACATGTTATTCACCAAGGTATCGTTAAACATGTCATCTCTAGAGATTAAATTCTTTACCCAATGCATTGGATCCCAATAAGGGAACACCATTTATATATATTAATTAATGGGATTTACATATATCATAATAAAAAATTTCATAAATAACCCATGGAAAATAAAATAAATCGGTTTCCTTTAAAAATCATGGCATTTTAAAAAGTGCATAAACACAAGATCATTATGTCATTTATAACCCACAGAAAGATAATGAGGGTTTTATGTATATCAATACCTTAATAAAATAAATAATTTTTACATATATTTGAATACCTTTATAAAATAATGAGGTTTCGGTATTTGACATAATAAAAATAAAAGGGTATTTCTAGATGATAAAGGAGAAATATTTTGAAGTAAAATTGATGGCATAATGGGTATAAAACATGGTTTTGGAACATGGTAAAAAGAGAAGGTACATGGATATCCCATTTATAAAATATTATTAATGTAGTAAATGGATAAAATAAATTGGACTGAAGAACACAGCTTGTAAATTTGAAAGAAAAACCACATAAAGTGGAAAATTGAATGGAAAAGAGAAGTGAAGCTTTCCCTTACCATGAAGAGTAGTTCCTAAAACATGAGGATTGAGAATTTGGGGACTTGAGAACACCTTGTGAGGTCTTAGTGGGGGTAAAAATGTTATATATATGTGGAAGATGAATTTTAAGTGAAATAAAAGGATAAATGGGTGGGTATTTATAGAAAAAGGGGAGGATTTGTCTATTAATTTCCAAATAAAGACCTTGGGCACCAAGGTAGTGGTAAATGACAAATCATCAGCTTTTCCCATGGTATCATTCCATGGTATTAGACAATTTTGACACATTTTATGTTATGTTAATCCAAAAGAGTTTAAAATCACTTTATATAACTTATTTTGGAATAACAAATTAATGTTTTCATAAAATACCATTTTTAAAGGTAAAGATTCCATTTTATAATTTGGAATGATAATTATATAATTAGAAATTGATTAAAATCTATTAAAATAGTCAATATTAATAAAATTACATATTTAAAGTCTTTTACTGTGACTAATTTGTTATTACAACATTATGACATAATTATAATGTCATTAAACATATTGAAAAAATAAAACTGTATTTTTACTATTCAGGAAAAAATAAAGTATTTTAGAAAATTCTCATAAATTCACCCTAACCTCATTTAGTTGGGATGATTTAAAAAATGATATTTATTTTATCATAATAATTATCTAAATTTTATAAATTTAATTTTTAAATACAAAAATATTTATTTATTAAAATTAATAGTGGATTTAAAATGCATAGTATAACTGCAGACACTTAGAAAAAAAATAAAAACTTTATCCTATATATTTAAATATTATTGTTTTTATCATAATATTTAATTAAAATAACATTATTCATAATATATTTCCCTATTATAAATATTTATTTCTTTTCTGAAAGGTACAAGTTGTATCCAAAAAATCATTTTATTCAATTCCATCTTAATTTTATTAAGCAAAACTATTCTTAAAATGGAAATGATGGAATAATAATCTTATTTACAAAGTGATTACATTTTTGGAACTAAGGCCCCAATAAAAAACCCCTTATGACACTCATGTCTGACCTAAGGGTAAGTCTTGCGATGGTGATAGACTCATGGGGTGGCTAACCTAACATCACCTGAGTGGCAATTTCCCCTAACTTGAACTTCTCCCTTATGCTATTTCATTCAAACATCACTTGTTGAAGTGTGTCTTGGGAATGTTCATGATCAAAGCCCAGTGATTCTAACTACCTCCCAATATCTGATAAATTTTCTTTTTATGACAAGACTGTACTGGTTGAGGACATCATTTCTCCTTTCTGCATTAATTCCCCTTTGTCATTTCTACTTATAAACAATAATTATAAAGTTAAAATTTTTATTATGATTATTATATCCAATGGTCATGTTGACCAATGATTTTAATTGAACAAAGATCATATAAAAATAAAAATATTATGGTCACATTTCAAATTATACTCAAATCATTATTAAATATATTTAAAAATAAAATAACATATATTTTCTTTGGAAACAAATATCATTCAAAAAATTTGGGTCATTACTCCCTTGTCTTGACTATTATTTTATATAAAATTGATCTATAGAATACTAGTCTATATC